>CM075859.1:10796268-10946268 GCA_037975125.1 Latrodectus hesperus
GAGTCATGCCGTGATTGATGTCGCCAGAAGCCTGGCAGAGCTACATTCCGAATACATTTGTTTACCTCAAAATGAAGAGGAACGAAGAGAAGTAAGTAAATGTATATTCAATATTAATATGATGCATGCCAAAATAAGTGTTTCATATTGTGTGTAGTTTAATTTATCTGATGAGAAAAAATCTAAGTTATTTATTTATCTCATACAAAGCAATTTATTAAAAAAAGCAATTTCAATAATTAAGCAACAAAAATTCCATTCCATTATTAATCATATGTTTGAAATGATATTATTAATGAGTATTGCATAATTTACAAAAGTGTTAAAAAGAGTATTTTTGTGGTCGGAATTGGTTAACAAGAGCAGATGTGGCTTTTCAATTAATTTAAGTTTGTTAATAAATGTGTGAACCTGCATGTGTAACAATACAGAAAATAAAGCACAAAAATAATGAGTCATTTATGTGATGTAATTTGTTGCTCAGTAATGAAAATCAATAATTAATTGATGTTAGAAAAATTGCAGTCACAAAGGTATGAGTATAAAGATTTTTCACATGCATTCATTATTAAAAAAATTGATAAGGAAAACTTGGCAAAAACACTCATTTTCTCAAATAGCACTAATTATTAATAAAATTATGGTATAAGTTTATGCAATTTTTAATATATATGTTAAAAAACATTGAAACTTCTGTCAAAACATGTCCTCAGGTCAATTTTTTACCCTTATTGTCAATTATATTATCTCTCTCATACCTGTGCACTGTCATTAAAGCAAACAGCACAAAAATAATGTAAACAACATTGTAACAATTTAAACTCTTGCTAATATTGGTTTTCTTTTAAAAATTTAACTGTTAATAGAAATTACAGAGAAGGTTTAAGAGTACACCTAAGGTGTTCTGCAATTATTTACTACACTGAATTTTTAATGGAAAATTATGTTGAAAAATTTTCATTTGTGGATGAAAAAGTTATTATAAAATTTTTAATAATTTGCAGTATAGATGTTAAAAACAGTGAAACTGGTGCTAAACAATGTTATCGAGGGAAATTTTCAATTTTAATTATGTGAAAATTCTGATTAAAATGTTAAAGGCATATTATTAGCCGAATAAAAAGAACTATTATTTTAAATAAATTAGCTTTATTGAATATATAAAGTTGACACATTAATAGCAAAGTACTAATGCATTTTATTTTCAACATGGATTTAAACAATGTTTTTTTACAGGTTAGCTCAAGCTTCTATAGGTTGTGTAGTTTGCCAGGTGAGCTCGGTGCACTAGATTGCACACATGTTGAAATTCAAAGTCCTGGATGTGACATCGGTGAGATATTTAGATGCCGCAAAGGCTATTTTAGCCTTAATGTACAAACCATGAGTGATGTGGATTTGTACATCAGAAATATCGTTGTACGATGGCCAGGCAGTACTCATGATAGTACTGAGTTTGACCATTCTTACTTGAGAGCTCACCTGGAAGCCGAAGTGCCGTATCATGTATTAGGTGATAATGGATATTCTTTGCGGTCATACTTGATGACGCCTCTTCTTCATCCAAACTTGGATAGATAAAGGAGGTAATTTTTGTTCACAATTTGTTTTCTTTATTTTTTTAAATAAAAAAATTCCTGTCAATGAGCAATATTACAGAAGCATTTTACTGCCTCATAGTTAATATGATATGTAAAATTTCTGTATTCCATTGAATATGTTTTTACTAATTGAAATAATAATAAAGAAATTATAAAATTTCAAGTGTCAAGTGATAGTTTGTATTGAGTTTAATAAATCATTTTATGTTGACATTATAAATTTAATTATTGAACATTAAATTACAAAAACGGTAAACTATTTATAAATCACTCTATAAAAGTGATTAATTTTCTTCTGAACATTTTGATTCTGTATGTTTCACTAAAATTAGTCACAAAGATGGAAAAAATGTGTGAAAAGATTATTTATAAAAGAAAATAAATGTGCTTATGAAAGAGTAGTCAGGATACTTTTAGGTAATGATATATTATCAGGATTTAGTGAATATTACAGAAAAATTAATCATTTTATAGATTTTTATGGGCAAGATAATTTAGTAACCAAAGTTCATATTATACTAGTCAAAAGAATTTCTTAAAATACTATGCAATCCATGATTCATTTCTAACTGCTGTATTCTGCACTTTCCTTCAAAACTAAAAATAAATTTTGTTTTGCTTGTTTATTATTTGTGAATGTGTCAGTATAACACAAAAAAGCTTAGATGTAAATATTTATTTTCTCATTTATAGGTGTAATGCAGCTCACATCTTGGGGAGAAATGTCGTGAAGCGCCAATATGGAGTTTGGAAGCGAAGGTTCCAATGCATTTCTCTGCCTTTGCGGTGCAGTTTGCAAAATGCACAAAAAATCATTGTAGCTACAGCCGTGCTGCACAACATCTCATTAAGAATGGGTGACCGCTACAGCATAGAAATTCTTCATGAGGATAATGACCATGACAGCAACTATGTTAATAATGAATGCGCTGGTATTTCGAAAAGAAATGCCATTGTCAACTCTTATTTTTAATTTTTATGCACAATAAAGTTTTTTCATTCATTATTTGACCATGTTTATTTTATAAATACAAATTTCTCATATAAAATTTTATGTATTTTTTAATCAAATAAGTTATATTGTTCTATTGTGCAAAATAAAATGTTGAAAATTTCACTAAATTTAAAAATGTGTTGCCTTTGAGATTGACATGTTCTTTCATGCAATATTTATCCAAAATTATTTTAATGCATAGAAATTTAATTTAACTGTAGAAAACTACATTTATCACAAGTTAAAACAAATGTTAAAGATAGTATAAAAAATTTCATATATTTTCGATTTCAAATTTCTTGAATAAATTTACTTCATTTTTTGTTTTACTAATTTAATCTATCTTGTAACACTGATTTGTATAGATAAATTAATCATTCCATATTAGCTCTTTATATTTTAAGAAACTCAGACCTTTACCCGAAACAATTTTTTCTCCTTTAATTTTATAAATAAAAGGTGTATTACTTGTAAATATAGTTTTTTTTTAACACTGCACATTTCTTTTGAAAAGCAATCATTTTTAACATTTGCACATAACCATTGAAAATGCTATATAAAAAGACAATTTTTATAAAATTCATTTTAAGCAAAGAAATGACAGTAAAGAAAAATAATGAAATTTTATTTGATATTTTAAATGTTAATGGTTAGTAAATCCAATAAAATTTTCTTAGCAAATGTTAGTTGAAAAGAAATAAACACAAACAAAATAATTCTATAATATTAAAAAAAATTATATTTGCGCTGTTTTTTAAGATCATCGTAATATAATGCTTTTGCTGCATTTGCATTTATTTCAGTCTTTAATGCAGCAATTCGCAATTCCTGTTCAATTTGTTTCCTTTCTTCATCTCGTTATTTCCTCTTTTCTTCTCTTTCGATGTTCTGTATAGTTAATTTGTGAATTTCTTCTCTTCTTTTTTCTGTCCATTTCCTCTAACATAGCTGTATGCATTTCTCGTTTAATTTTCATATTAAGTTCATGTTCTGAGTCTAAAATGTTTTTTCTTTGCTTAGCACCTTCAGTTGTTTGTTTCGCTGCTGCTTCTGTTGCATTTGACCTCCTTTTTAAAGCTCTTTTTTTATAAATGGGGTTGCCACTGGCGTTGAAATTTCAGTTTCCACTTCTGTAGATGTCGTTTCTATGAAAGGTGGAATTTCAATTACCTGCGGCACTATCTGAAAAAATAAATAATAAATAACATGCAAAAAAAATATATGTATGAATTAATGTATGTATATCCTACATCTTGCTTTGCAAGCATTCTAAATAAATTATGAATCCGTATTATTCAACCACATTTTTTTCGCCAAAATGAAAATGCAGTAACTATTTATATTCGTGTCTTATGATGCATATTGAAACCAAAATGTAATTTTTTATATAAGTTACTCTTCTATACATACATATCAAATGTCTTGCAATATTACTTACAATTTCAGTTTCCTTGTTTTCTTCAGAGCATTCCACAAGTGGTATAACTTCAGTTTCTGGAGGAGAAATTTAAACTTTATTTTTATTCATTTTACACATACATATTTTCTACCAAAATTTTATTAAAGTATTTACTTGTTCTAAGATTAAAACTTTTTACATAACTGTTAAATAATATTATTAACAAGATTTTATATTACTCTTTTCTGGCATACTACATAAATAAAAATGTTATATATTTTACAAAAAGTGATTCAAATCTTAAATTATTATATTTAAACTTGTACATATAATTTTAACATATCCAATAATTAATTTTACTTTTTTACACATACAATTTTTATCAGAATAATGATTCTCTAATATTACATTAAATTCTTAATATAAATACATTTAATACCTGTATTTAATAACGTTGATATTTTTGTCTAATTTTTCATGAGTAAATTTTTTACAGTTCACACAAAGCTAATTTAAATTATTAAAATTTTAATTCAAGAATTTCATTGTTATAGATACTTGTGTATATTATAAATACATATACATTTATAATCACAAACTGTATAATTTCAGCAGTTGCCATTTAATTGGCACAATTTATTCTTTTTGATATAAATAGAATTACATTAATTATATTTTTGAATATTTTTCTTACCTTGATTGGCCAAAGTAATTTCCTGATATCTGCAGTCAGAATCATAGAAACATTCCAAAGGGTTTCGGACGAAACCAATCTCCTGTACTCTATGATCGATGTCTGTTGATATCAGTTTGACTGTTCCACCCCCAGTCTTCAAAATTTCTGCCTTATCTGCAGCTTTATGTTGCTGAGACAGTTTTTTTTAATTTTTAAATTTATCTTTAAGTTGCTGAGGCGTTCTTTTATACATCCCAGCTACCGTGTTAAACTCAAGACATATTCTCTCCCAAGCTTTTTTTACTATCGTTGCTGATACAATTTGTTTTTTTTACAGTTAATGATGTCACCATACTTTTCTACAATTTCCAAAAGTGTCGCAATTTCTAACGGCGTAAAATTTAATCTTTTGTCCATCTTGACGAAACACTTTCCCGCTCGCTACGAAGCTTTGTTTACATTTTTTGCTAGCCAATCAGAAGCCGTCTTACATGTCGTGTTCGGTTAACTCCAAAGTTGTTTTACACGGGGGTTTCCCCGCTTCGTGAATAAGAATCGGCGAGTCATGCTAGAGTTGAGTTATATCCGAGATAGGCTACAATCAAGTGAACCCGTGTTTGGTGAATACGGCCATGAGAGATCACTTGGACCCCAACCCCTGTTCGAGCCGTGAAAACACACAACCGTTCCAACAGGGGCGCTCCAGTCCGGGCGAGTTAATGTAATGAACCTCTACCAGTTGGTTCGATACTGGAATACACCAGACGAAGCTCTTCCACCCATCCAACTGGATACACCACTCCACGTTTTCTATTGAAAATACAAAATCACAGAACAAATTCGCTTCGCGTAGTAACGCCCTCGCACAGAACGTCACTATTACAGTTGTCGGCTGGGACCCTGTGCTCTCTCCTAGGGGACTTGGCTGGAAAGTGGGCCCTATTCACGCGCAGCCGGAGCAAAATATAGAAAGCCTCTAGCGCCCACCCCGAACTGCCTTGCCACTCTACTGCAGTACAGAGCGAGTCCGCCCATTTAAGGTATCTTCTAATTAATGGTGGTTGCTGGATTTGTTTGTACCAAAAGAAGTCCTAGGTGAATAACATCTCCAGCATACCTCAGATTAACAGGCTGTGGTGGTCTTGGCTGATATAGAGGCTTTCTGCCAAGCAGTAACACCGTTCATAGCTTCACTTGACAATGGAATTGAAGCGCTGGCCTCTGCAGTTGCCAACGAGGGGCAATGATCTTTACCACCTGTACAACAGCTCTTGTAATTTGGAATAGAACACACGCGTGCACTCTATGGCTGTACTTGGACACAACACAGTGGTTAGCGCGTTAGCCGTCTGAGAAACCTCTGTTATGGCCGGCTAAGCGCATTCAATGAGGTTTACTTCCTATTGAATGAAACTATTATGAGTCTTAAGAAATTCAAGATGCAATGTTTAATTTAAAAAAGAACGTTCTTGATAAATAAAATTTGAAATGAATTGGTCAGATTTATTAAATATACCTAAATAATTTATAATAAAAAAGTGCCACCTATATTGATAATTTCTTAAATTACATTTTACTGTTACTCCTAATTAAATACCTTGCATTTTTAAAACACAAAATGGCTATGAAAAGGACCCCGTAAGAAATGCAATGAAAAACATAAAATAAACTAAATGAACAAGCAAAAACTCAAAAAGCACAACCTCATTGTATTTATATATCTTTAAGGAAAGCATTTAATCGTTTTTGATAAACGCTTAGTAAATATCCGATAAGAAAAAAATCAATTTAAAAAGAATTTCAACATCACACATCTTGCTCTCATAATTACTTCTTCCAAACTTTGCAGGAAATCAAAATTAAATAACTTAATCAAAAAGAAATATTTAAATATTTTTCTTGAGTCTCTGAAATTGAATGACTTACACATTTTTATCAATAATATTTTAAATTTCTTTTCAGCGAACAGATTTATTTGGTTTTTTTCTCTTTTATTCTTATTAATGACTGAATGAATCGAAATAGAATCATGATAGGTGCTGTAAGACGAGGAAGTTATTTGAAAGATATAATCACTCGCACCATGTGTAGAGATTTATCTAAATTAGGAATTTTTTGCTTGTTTTAATTTATATAAAGGAAATTAAATGATTTCAATTATTCTTCCTTCATTTTAGTGAATTATCCTTGCGACGTTAACAAAAATTGCCCTTTTGGAAAATTTCTTGAGAACATTTTACACGATAAAAATATTTTTATCACTTTCAAAGTATATAATTCATTATTTTATTATATAATATTATAGTTGAAGTATTTTATTATACTGATTTCGTTAATGTTAACATTTTTATTCCATTAATGTTGTATTAAGCTTAAAAGTTACTTTTATTGTAACAATTTTTTCGCGATGTAGAAGGTAAACAAACTGTATAAAAATATTTATAAAATGTTAAGTCATAATAGTAAACTTAGTAAACTGTGTGAAAAAAATTATTATAAATTAGTTAAGTACTTTTGTTATTTATAATTTGCACTCATAATATTTAAAAGACAAAAAAATTTTGAACTACAAGAAGTAGGAATTATCTCATAAGTTTATTAATTAAAAATATTACTTTAAACACCATTCATAACACGGGAATATGTTATATTATATTTGACAAAGAATAATATTTCTTCTGAAATCGCTTAAAAATTATTATTTAATATTAAAGAAAATTTCTAAAAAAGACAAAACAAACAAAATCGCGTTAATATATAAATTAATCTTTTAATTTGTGTTATTTACTTAAACTACACACATTTTTGTTCTAAATTCAAAACACAGTAGGTATTAATATCAAATATAAAGAATTTTAATTTAAATCTTTATAGAATAATTTTTCACTGTTCTTTTTCATTAACAATTTTTCAAATTTTAAAATTAAATTTTCATAAAAGTGGAAACTTAATTCAACGATAGAAATAAACCTTCCATTTCAGAAACAGTAAAACTAAGTTTTTCTTGAATTGCCAGTAATCAATATTTCAGAATGTCTCAAATATAGCATGATTATTTTTTAAACAAACTTCTTAGTTTTACCATCATATCGAAAAAATTAATGTGTGTTATTTCGCTATTAAAATGTAAAAAAATTATAAATATTTCCACACAGACATACCTACACATACATGCATACATACTTACGTATATATATATGTCTGTATAATGAACATTTGCGAGCATACAAAAACACGGAATATAAAATATTCATTCATATAATTTGTTAAAATCTCATTTATGCTTATTTTCACTTTCTGAGAAATAAAATTTGAAAAAAAAACATAAATAACTATTACTTATTATTTTGGATCATTTAATTATGTGTATTATATATAGAAAGTGAGTGCTGATATTTTAAAAATTAAACAATTATTTATTTTAGTGAAATATTTTTTAATATAAATTATCTAAAATTTCCACTAAAATTCAATCATTGATACAAAATAAAATTTTCAGAATGAAAGAATTAATATTTTAAATATTTAAAAGCAATGTGTTTTTTACTTACTAATCTATATGCATGGAAAACCAAAAATAAAAAAAAAATTTCATAAGCAGGCCAGATTGCTCTAGAAGAATACTGATACATTTTGGACTTTAACTAACAATTTAAACATATTTTAACAGATCTACTGAACGTTTAATTATAATAAGAAGAAAACTACTCTCTCAGAATACACACGTTAATCACAGACACAATACAAATTTGCTTAAGAATAGTTACAATTTCAAAATATAAAGTTATTTAAAAATTTACAAGCAAATTTCTCATTGGTAAATAATTAGTTCTTCCACCTTAAATTTTCAGAATATAGAATCAAGAAGCCCCTTTTAATTTTGAAACTTAAATAGTCAAACCAAATAGAACTGAGAGAAGTATTAAGAAAAAAAATTTTTCGATTTAGTCTTTTATCAAATTTGCTGTAAATTCATTACTTCTCATTAAATAAAATCTTCCAAAAGTTAAAAACCAGGTGAAGACCTCTTAAACGAGACTGAAAACTCCGGATGAAGCACCTTTGTGCAAACAGAAGACCACAATGAAGGGTCCAAGAAAGTAAACAGGAGCGAGGTTCACCGATATTAAAAAGCTTCCAAAAGAAGCCTATTTACTGTTTCACATAGGCCAAACAAGGTAGACTGGGTGTGTTTTTTGGGACTTTACCAAACAAACTCAAGAAAGTCAGTGACTATATGAAGATAGTAAAAAGAAAATACCCAAACTACAAGCTTTTTTCTGGATCGAAAGACGATTAAATGTTTCGCGGCAGCATTTAATAAACGTGGACTCTGCTTTGGGTTTCTTTTCCTACTGAAATGGCTCTGAGGCATTTCTCATTTTAAGAGAAGCATTTTAAGCGGTAGTAAATATTAGCCAGCGAGTGTTCAAGATCACATCGTATAAATAACGACATCTTGTAATTTCAAATATCTCAACGCCGATAGATAGATAGGTGGAAACTGGTGGAATGTTGTGTCAATTATTTGTGCAATACAGCGGGTTGAGTAAATATTTGAAAATCTTCGCTCAAATAGCACAAATACTTGAGTCCGCGTATTTACCATTCGGCTCATTTATAAAAGATCCGCGGTTCAAACAAATATTGATAGTCGACAAATAAAGAATTAGTCAAAGCGCGGTTATATGTATGGCTTGCCTTGGAGTCGCTCCAATCCTCCTATACCACTTTTCTTTCGTTCCAGAGTCTCAGAGACGCGGTTATTAACATTCGTTTGCTCTTACAAACCACAGAACTTGGTGGAAATTTAGTTTGCGTCTTTTCTTCTTTTTTTATCTTCACCATAATTATTAAGTCGAGTTTCACACAGTGGGTTTGATTTAAAGCTTTCGGAAGTCATCGAAATAATCATTGAATTCGAAAGGGGCAAGAAAAACTAATTGAGAATTTCGCTTTGAGGCAATCGTTTGAAGATGGGAACTTGTCTCGTATTTAATGGATGTCGAGCGGGGAAATAGATTTAATGGAATTGAAACGCGCTTTCTTGATTTCTATGCCAATCGCAAACAAATGAAAAGGGTTATTTTCAGTTGGGACTTGGAGGACTTGAGATCTAACTTTTTTAGAGGGGTTGTTCTCCAGGTTTTAAGCAAATTACCACTCGACGGGAGTGGTTTCCTATTAAGGAATGTGTTCGATGAGATTCCTCTTCGGCAAATAATATTCGATCTGTTTAAGTTTTAAAAATTGCAAGTAAGGCTTATAAATTATTTGTATTAATGAACAATAAAGAATTTTCCTTTCAATTACACTTTTTGTCAATTACAGCAGAGAATATGAAAGTTACATAATTTCAAGGTAATACAGTTCAGAAATCCATTTAATTACTGATGCCAACAGTGGAATTAGAAAATTTACAGATAAGGATTTACTTTATTAAATTGTTCTCCTATTTATTAATATAATAGCTAAATTGTGTGGTCCAGAGGACTCATTAAATATTTTTTAAGAAAAGTGAACTTGAATTAATTTTATTAGACGATCTCTTAAATGAGAAATGAAATTTCTTTTGAATACTGCGATCATTAACTTCTTTGCCAAACTTAATTTCAAGGGACTGTATAAAAGTTTGAAAAAACATACAGAACGCGGGTGCTACTCATTAAAAATTTAAAAAAATCTGTCTAAACTTAATGTACACTGCATATTGATGTTATTTAATATTTAAATATTAGTTTTTAAAATCACAAAATTATGTATGCTTACAAGTCTAAAGCAGCATTAATAGTATTGTATCTTATTATTTAATTAACACATTTTAATTTATTTTACTTAACAACTTAATGGAAGTAGAAAAAGTTGCGTAATATACATAAAAATCAAATGAGTTATATTTTAATACATGTATTTGTTTTCATATAAATATTGAACAAAACTATTTTCTTATTTAATTTTACATTAAATTTTTATTAAAATTTTTTAATTAAAAATTATTATTAATTATGTATACGAAGTGTGGCTATTAAATAACGAGACTGTCGTTGTAAAAAGTTTTTTTCTTATTTTATACATAATTATTTATTATCGCCTTCAATGTACACCCCTTCTCTATCCCTGCAACGCTCCATGCGAATTTTCCATTGTTGGAAACAGTGCTGGAAGTCATCTTTTGTCAACTCCTTCAGTACTCTTGCCGCTTTCTCTTTAACAGCTTCCACGGACTCAAATCTTGTTCCTTTTAATGCAGATTTCACCTTAGGGAACAGATAGAAGTCACATGGTGCCAGGTCTGGCAAGTAAGGTGGATGCTCTAACAGTGGGATGCTGTGTTTGGCCAGTTTTTGCGAGTTGCTTGTTGTTCAAACGTGAGAATTTTTGGCACTATTTTGGCGCACACTTTTTTCATATTCAAATTGTCATGTAAAATTTGCCGTACACATTCTTTATCAATGTTTACACTTTCAGCTATTGCACGAATACTCAATCGACGATCAGACCGAATCAAACTAGCAACTTTTTCGACATTTTCATCCGTTTTTGACGTTGAAGGGCGACCTGGCCGCGAATCATCTTCACCGTCTTGTCGGTCATCTTTAAAACGTTTGAACCATTCAAAAACTCGTGCACGGGATAAACATTCACTGCCGTACACTTCTTTCAGAAAATTATAAGTTTCAGTACCGGTATTTCCAAGTTTGAAGTGAAATTTAACAACAATTCGTTGCTCTATTATTACACTAACCATTTTTTCGCCAAAATAAAATAACAATGTTAACGGAAATGAAGGTTATGACTAAACCGTGTTACTTACGCAAATGAGGCTTAGGGCATTTTGAAGAGAAAGCTTCACACTAAACAGCTGACAGTCAATGGCGGACTACGCATGCGCACTTTTCCCGCCGCAGCGTTAGTCTCGTTATTTAATAGCCACACCTCGTATATATATATATAATTTTTCCATATAAATTAACTCATATACCAGTAAACTATTGAAAAGTTAACAGCAAACACTAAGTTAAAATCCAATTTGAATGTTTTGTTCCTCTATTTGATAAAAAATGGATGAATTAACAAAAAGCAATGTATGTTGTTTAATATTACATGATTCAACATAATATATATATAAATATATATATATATATATATATATATATATATATATATATATATATATATATATATATATATATATATATATATATATATATATATATATATATATATATATATATATATATATATATATATTTATATATATATATATGTGTGTGTGTATGTACGCAAGCACATACGCGCGCGCTCCCGTATGTGCTTGCATATACACGTATATACATATAATACTATATATGTATTCATAAATGAATGAGTGTGTGACGGATTAAAGTAAACTGTTTTTTCCCTTTCTAACAAATGGCTTCTATTTGACTCCTTGCGTGAGTGCTGTACATAGTAAAATTCCACAGAAATAACAGATTGTAGGAATAGCTGCTTAAGGTATCCTAAAAAACCTAAGCCTAATTTTTTAATTGATTTCGGGTCTTTCATATTTTTTATGTATACTTTTATTTCCTGTTTGTTTCCACTTAAATCTGAATTATATATTTATATGGAATGACAAGAAATAATCTTCCATTTTTTTAAGTGTTATTATTTTACTTTGGTTGGGAAGCTTGATCATTAAAGGGTTCATTTGCATGTGATGAAAATAATTTGGGGACAAAATATTTTCTAAACATTTACTGAAAGGAAAACGAAAAATATTTATCGGCAGTCAAAAGTACATAATATTTCACTGTTAGTAAACTCATTGTTTTATAGGAAAATGTTCCAAAATGTGTTTAACTGTTTCAAAATCTGTATACCTTTCTTTGTTTTTCTTTAATTTAAATATATTAAATATTTGCTTCTGCAATGTATAAAATAATTATTTCAGTAAAATTTATTTCTGCATTTAACTGATGATTTAAGTAAAATATCTCTGTGTTTTCAAATTATATTTTTGTTTTATTCTTATATATCAAAATTTTATAACACAAGTCTTTACTATACTAATATAAAACTGGAAATGGAAAAACGAGCCCACTTCACGAAGAAATTTAGTTATAATTTCCCAAATAAACAATAATCACAATGATTGAATGGTAATAAAAAAAATTAACCATCTTCTATTAAATTATTTCCTAGAAAAATTCTGACATTTAACACATGCATTCATTGCTCGAAAGGGAAATGTTATCCATCTGACGATCGAAAACCAGCATTTCACATAAAGTAAATAAAGATAATCGAAATCACAAGCTGATTTCGATGCAAATGTCCGCTTTTTCCCAAATAAGATCCTGAATGCCAAGCCAAAGTCTCTTAAGCCTAAATCCAGGCTCAGTGGGCGAGACGCGTTACAATCTAACGAAGAAGATGGCGGCTATTATCAAACGTCTAGCCGAAAAGCTGAAACGTGCTCGTGCACTTGTTCTGTCGATTAATAGAAGCAGCTGCATTCTGGCAGATAAGCGGCAGCAGCGGTCATCCTTCAAGAAGCACGGAAAATTTCTTCTCTTTTGGAAGTATACCACTTGGACGAGAATGTCACAGATTTAGTTATGAGGAGATAGCAGCAACTTTTTGAAAAGAATGGCCTTTGTTTTACTTAAAACTTACAGAATGAAAAGATTCAAAATTATTCATTTTTGAAAATAACAAATCGTTCAACAAGCAAGAACTCTCTGACGTATATATTTATAAAATAAAATAAAAATTGCTGTTTTTATTTAGATTGCTGTATATGTGTTATAAGTTATTCAATAGATTTAATTGTTAATTAGGAAATTGTAATATAGAAAGCATTAGAGGTTTCCATTGAAGTGGTAAAAAACTTATAATGTAACTTGAAAAGGGGAAACTTTTTTTTGAATCATAAATTATATTCTTAGTTTAAGATGATTAGATATGTATATAATTTAATTAATTTGGTTGATTAGTATTGAATATAATAGTTTTAATATATTTTTATATTATTTTATGAGTTAATATTTTCTAAACTGAGACTAATTGTTGATAAAATTGCTAAGTTAAGTTGAATATTGGTAATAGAATATAATAATTTTATTATATTAAACAAGAAGAATATGTTTATATTAATTATGTTTAATAAAGTAAGTAACCTTTATCAATCTCATTTAAATTAAGAGGAAAATATTTTTTCTTTATTTTAATAGCAATCTTTTAGCAAAAATTTATTAATTGGGAATTAATTTTGCTAGAAGATTAATAATTTACCTACTAATTAATTTTAAAGCTAATTAACTAATTTTTAGAAATATATTTGCCAAGTCTAATTCAATTATTAGCTAATTTACCATAAACATTATTTTGAAAATAGCAAAAATTTTTCCCTTGTAATAAAATTTTTCAAATAGTTTATGAAAATATAAATTTAAATTTAAATATATTACCTTCTTAAAATAGCATTATCATCAGCAGCTTTATTGACGATACTTGTAAGTTCTAAAATTTAGAGAAATGATTGGTATTTACCTGACAATTTTCTTTCTTTAAGACAATTTATAAAAATGCATCTAATAAAAGAAGGAAACAAAATATAAAAAAGGTATTATACTTTATTTTTAATGAGATCATTAAATTAATCAAGTTATCAAAACTAAATTAATTTTCCTATTTTTTCAAAGTTAGTCTTGAAATGGACGTAAATTAATTTTTGATAAACTATAATAACAGTGTTTATTAGATCATGAATTAAAAATCATTCTCCTTTAATAAACTGCGAGATTAAAAGGAAAATGAAAATTGCTAAAGCATAAAAAACCCCTAAAAATGAGTCTAGGGTTAACAATTAATTAATTAAAATAAAGTAATTTATTTTGACAATTCCTATAAATGCCGTAAAGCAGTTTCTAAACAAAATAAACATGTTAGTTTTTATCTTAAATCCTTTTCTCATCAATGCTATACCTATTCAAATTATTCTTTATTTTGCTTAATTCTTCAGCGTACATTAAAGTTGCAGCCTTCCTTCCAAAAAAAAAACCTTTATTGATGTACACTTTGGTGTTCGGATTGTCAAATATGTTTTATCCCCGTGAAACTTGTTGCTTAGATACAATCGCTGCGTTAGATATAGCTGGTAGATGTTCTTTTCGTATGTTTAGTCAGAGTAATTAAAAACTCATTAATTTTTAAGAAAGAGAGGACAACATCTCTACTTCATTTTATTATAAAACGCTAATCACAATATTAAGAATAAATACATTTCATATTCATTAATTACATAAAATAAATAAACACAAACACTGAGCAAAGATAATGAAAATAAACTTTAAATTTTGCATCAAGCAGATAAAATTTTGTATTTTTAATCTTTTCATAACTATTAAATTAATAACAGTGATTTCAAAAAATGGCGGAATGTGTTTACTTTTTCGTCACTAATATCTGAGGCACGAATTGAAGCAGGTGCTTTTAAACGTAATTAGATGCTCACTTCAATAATTATATGCAATAAACAAGAAAAGCATTTTTTTAGAAATTGCTACTTATTTATTATTTTAATAAAACTTCACTTTATTGCAGATCTCATTAATTTTATTTTTAAATTGTTGTTAACTCGAATATGAGAGACAGTTTTCAATATTAAAATAAAATTTGGAGTTATAGTGAGAAAATAAGTGTTTTATTGTAATATATATATATATATATATATATATATATATATATATATATATATATATATATATGTCTAATACTCTTAATAAATCTAAATGAAGTTATATAAATAGAGACGTAAATATAAATTCCATAATTAATAATTTTTTAAAGCAAAGTTAATTCTTCTATTTCATTTTTTTTTCGTTAAATGGCAATCGAAAGTAAAAAGATTCGAGATTTAACAAAATAAAATGGGCTAATCTGAAATAATAAAATTAATGTTAAAGACTATTAATTTTTCATTATTTATAATAGGATTTATTTTTTTAAAATTTAGATAATTATGTATCGTTTGATTTAATGCTTAAATTTACATACTTAATTGTTTTAAATAAGAGTAAAAAATTATTCTTCTCGAAAGGATGCACCATTACATTTGAAATAGTTTTTCGAAGAAAGTAAATTTTACAACTCTAAGTTTTGCACTGAGTTCTCTATTTGAAGTGTTATGGTTTGACATTCACGCAATGATTTTTTCTTAAGTAACAACATTTAAATGACTTTTTTTTGTCTTCAGCTTACGAGCTTCTAAAAGATAAAAAAGAAATAAATTCATTAACAAGAGATATAGTTTTACATTATCGATTCACTTTCTTTTTAAAGCCTAGTCTACACGGGACTTACTATTTAAATTTGACCTGAAACAAACCAATATGTCGTTAGGCATGTGTCAGGAAATAAAGAGTCAGAAAATGAACCTTTCTCTACGTGAAGTTAATGGAGAGCAGATAGAAGTTCCTCCCTGAAACTTACCCTAATGTAAACAAAATCATTTTGTTCACAAAGAAAATGGGGAAGGGATCGGTGAAATATAACCCAGTATTCTCATGTTGGGTTTGTTCTCAGATTTAAAAGTGTGGAACATCACAAAAGGCGGCCCAGGCAGCTGCTAAAACTCAGCATAGGGCCAATTTACTCGACTAGAAGTTCGTACGTCCTCTCACACCACTTGAATCTTCCACAAATATTGAGATAGCTTTCCTCCATCATTTTACTCCAGTGGTGAGTTTTTGTTCCACTTTTGATCTTGCCCTACTGTCAGGGCAGTATTGACTTGACTTCCAAAACGAAATCTTGCCAAAAACGTTCTTCATTTAAAATAAATTGGTGAAACATCCATTGAAAAGAAAGGAATCTCTATTGTATTCTAATATTTGAAATAAGATTTGACGAATCGCTAGTCAGTTAAAATTGCATCAAATCCTTATTTAATAAGTTTACTTGTTTCTTATGGCAATCTTAGAAAAACCTTTGTATCGTAAATTTGGTATAATTAGCTTCCTAAAATATTTTTCCAGTAAAACGCAAATCAATATTATAATCAATTAATTGAGATAAAAATAAGATTACATTTGTGAATAGACTGAAAATTTAATTGTTTAATTTATATCATTAAAGTACATGATATATATATATATATATATATATATATATATATATATATATATATATATATATATATATTTAGCCTGTAATTTTCACTAGAAATCAAAATTTAAAGTAATTTAAAAAAACTTCAAAGTCCCATACCCGAGGTAAGAATTAACCCATAAACTGAAGACCAGGATACTTCTATTCAGCTGCTACCTTGTCATTGTTTGAATGAAATCATAAATATTGATATTGTGTTATTCAGTTACTTTTATATTGTTGAAATATAAATGTTTTTTTTAAATATTTAAATCAGGATATTTACATTAAAAGCCATACACACATATCTGAAAATTACTATACAAAACACAAAATTAAGCTACAAAACTATTGTAAATTTAATTTTATAAACACTAAATATTCAAATATTTTTTAAATCATAAATTTATGTGCAATTCATTTCTTTTATAATTTTAAAAATTTAAATCTGTAAATTTTTTACATTAAGACTCTGCCTGCTTGATGTTGCTGATGACCAATAAAGGTAAAGTTAATTCATTGGTATTTATCTTTAGTAAATTTAACAATTAATATAAAATTAAAACATTTTTAACACAGGAATGCGTTTAAAATCATACATAATAGCTTCTGATATATAATTTTCTATAAATTCCAATAAAAATAAAACATTTTTACAAAATAATCCTTCAGAAACTAAATATGAGATATAATTTACGAGAAAATCATTTATTGACAAAGAAATGACTTCCTTGAAGAACTGGAAGTATGAATAAACAAGAACGACCTTGACTAAGAAAGGGAATTTCTGGTGCATTGTATTCATTCTGTGCATCAAAAGTGCACTTCGAGTATATCTGTCCATCACCTGGATCCCTCTTGACCTCCGCTGAAGAAAACCTGGTCATCTTCCTCCGAAGGATAGGGCCGACAACTGAACAATGCACTGTCACATTCAGAAGAGAATTCGTTAGAAGTTTCTCAAGCTGCTGGACTTGAATAGATCAGCAAATAAATGCGCTTTCTCTGTAAAAAGATTCTTGAAGGAGAAAATAATAAGCATAAATAAAAACACAGGAAATGAAATCCAGAAGTTACACATTAAAAATGCAAATAGAAATGATGAGAAATTTTGTTGTGTATATATATATGATTTTTTATTACATTAATTATAGTGGCTTTTAATTTAATTATAATAATTTGTGTGAATCGGATAATTTCAATTTAAACTGCGTTTCCAGAAAGCTAAAAACTCGTAGTAAAATTATTAAGTACTTCACAATAAAATTCCTGATGAATCAATATTTGTTAAAAGCCTTTGTGAAAGTAGAATGTTGAATGGACAAGTAATAACAAAATGAATGTTTAAAATAAAACCAAAATTGAATCTAAAACAAAATCAATTATGAATGAAATGAACTTTTCTCTTTCTCAATATGCGATTTATAATTGTATTTTTAATTAATAGTATTTTTTATTTAATTATTTAAGTTTATTTTTAATTAATAACATTTTTAAATAAAAAAATATCATGCAACAATCATTGCATGACCATTATCACACTAGTTTACAGAGGACCCTAATGTGGTCAATTATACCTCAAGGGAAGATTATTTTGATGTTTTTGTAGGGAATATTTTACTTCTAACAATAATTCCATTAAAAAGAATATGATGGAAATTATTCTAATCAGTCACAATTTTTCTTTATTTATTTCATAAAAGTAAATTTTGGGGAGGGGGATTTTAACTTGAAAGGTAATTGCACTGTGAATCACCTACTGGATGGAATTTTCTCAAATATAAGCTATATTCACACAATGCAAGGTAAACTTGAAGCTCCCAAGCACCTATGATAGATAAACATGTAGAATTGTCTTTCCTTACAGCAAGAACTTATCAAAAGGCTATATTTAGTGCTTGAAGATGGTAGATATTTGTTATTCATGAATGCACATCTGCTAAAGAATGTACTTCAGAGTTTTTCGGGTTTCCTTCCTTGTAAAACACAAGTATAACCCCAAGTTTATGCAGAATCTTTGTGAAAAAAATGATTGACCTTCTAAAGAAATTTACAAGTATATTCCATTGTCAATCCATTCATACACCTCATTAAAAGGAGTGTGATTGGTCGCATACTCCCCAGTAAGATACGTAATCAAAATAACAAACAAAAGTAATTTAAAAATTACGTATTCAAATTAATTCCTTGAAGGCAATCAATAAAATAATTAAATAGAATATTGTTAATTAGCCAACAAGCTTTAAAACATTAGCACTTCTAACCGTAAATAACTAGAAACGAAAGCCAGAAACGGGAACATTAATGAATAACAAATTTTTTTATATGCATTCTGAGTACAAAACACACAACTGAAAAATTATATGCTTAAAGGAATATTCCTTAAATAAAATTGCAAAATAACTGTTGATAAATTCCTTTATTGTAAGCATGACTTGTAAAGTATGAAGATATAAAATTATTGATTGGCAATTCAAATCATTAAAAGGGAAAACAGACAACCATTAGGTTTTTTGACCAAATGAAAAACAAGAAATTATACTTTAGCTTTAAGTAAAATGGAGCAGTATATTTAACTAATAAAACTTACAATGGAATATAATGCTGATTTTACTCCCTTGTAAGTTTTATGAGTTCAATTCACTGCTCTGTTAATAAATAATCAATTCAGTTAATAATAAGTAATCAATCAATGTTATAAATAATCCATTGCATTATGCAGAGTTTATGAATTTCTTCACTTGAAATATATTGACGTTTTCAGTTAGTATAACGCGGTACTTTAACTAGAAACACAATGACTTCACTCGGAAAACGTATTTATGTGCCCCATTAAATACTATTTAAGATCTCATTCAAAAATTTTCTTAATCGACTCGAGTTTATTTTCTTCATGCAATTAAAGGAAATAGACTATCTAGTGAAAATGAATGCTTAAAAATGTTTGCGGTTTATTTTCATTGAAACTTCATACCATTTCATTTGAAATTTTGAAAAAATGAATAACTCTATCAAGCCAATAGTCCTGTCTACACAGGAAACACACAATCCATTTCAACTGTATAAATTTCAGTGCAAGTGCTTTCGTTGGAAACCGTACAAAGCCTCCGGAAACATGTTTACAAATGAGATTCAACCCATTGTGTAATCTCAGTGTTTGTTTCCAACTAAGCAATTACAAAAGCGTAATTAAATGCAAATGATCTTACGGATTGTTGGTAATTTACAGAAAATCTATTAGTTTACATTTTATTGTACAATGAAGAAATTGAAATTTTTATTCTGGGAATATAATTAGGGCAACCAAGTTGAACTGGACTGTTAGAATTAAAATTAATGTTTGTATATCACCCCTTATCTAAATAATTCTAAATATAATTTCATTTAACTATATATTTTGTAATCAGAATTATAATGAATAACTACACAGGAAAACGGAAAATTGACTTCGAAATTATAATGGCATAGTAGATTTATCGTTGGAAATGAAAATAAATTGTGAATTAGAAATTGTATAACAAGTGCTTACAATAAAGATTCTGAATTCAGATGTATCTACATGTAGAAATGTCTGGCTTTTTATAATACCATTTATTTAAACCCCATTAATTTGATACTGTCAAGTAGCAAATTATTATTAAAACTGCAATTAAATATCAACACAAATTGCTGACAAATAATTATAAATAAATTTGAAAACACATTGATTTTCATTGTCAGAAGATACAAGTCAACAAATGATTTTTTCCTAAAACATACACGAGTTCTAAATATTTTTGCATAACTGTACATAACTATACAAAAATTCATGCATTTTTGTATAGCTAAATACAATTATGCAAAAATATTTGCATAAATTTAGACTTATTTACTAAAAAATGATTAAATAAATAAAATGTGTTCCTCTAATATAGCCGATTTTTTAAAATAAATTATAATAATAAGCATGTTTCAAATAAATTAGAATGAAAACAATAAATAACACAACATCTAAGAACATAAAATCTTTATAAACAAGATGAAATTAAATGTTCAAATGAAAGAAAAAAAGTAGTTTTTTAAATATATTTCAGTTTTGCGGAAAAATATTATTGCAGGTAATACAAGTGTCACTAAATTATTTCCATTTACTGATACTACATCAATAATCCAAATTCAAAATTTGTTACAGTGATTCTTTAAAAAGCACCACCAATAATTATCCAAACATTTCAATATAGATCCCGCTGGGAAACATACAGATTCAGTATACAACTAAGAAGATATTAAATAATATTATTCTACTGAGGAAAGAGTTATGCTATAATTCAGTGTACAGAATTTGAAAGAAATGTATAATCGTAAAAAATTGAGAGATTCGAGCTTTAAAGTGTTAACATTTGTTGAGGAATTTTAAAATTTTTTAAATTTGAATATTCTTACTCCCTTTATTTATTCTTAAAGTAAGTTGTCAATTTTACAGTGGGTTTTATATATAAATAAAATGCGAAAATACGTTTCAAATTATATAAGGAAATAGCAGACTTTAAATAAAAATTTTAGATAATAGATTAGCAAATATTGTACTTTTTAATTTTATGAAATATTTTCTAAAATAGAAGAAAATGTGGCGTTTCAATTAATATAAATTCAATAAAATAAGAAATATTAAACAAATGTTATAAAAAATTGTAAGGACAAAATTCGTTTTCAAGTAATAAAATCAACATTGGATTAAGTAATTGATATAATAAAAAATCAGTTAATTCTTATTATTAATGTAAAAATTCAAAAATAGAGCTTTTAGAGAAAAATTTTCTAATCACTTATGATTCTCTCATAATTGATTCTAAAATTTTAATTATGAAAAATTTCGTGTTCACAATTTTTAACAATTCGTTTGAAAATACTTCATTCAAAAATTTAAATCATATCTTACTTTAAGTGAATAACTATAAAAATTAAAGTGATTTGAAATATGTGAACAGCTAAAATATTCAAAATATGTGATAATAATATATACTTTATACAATAAAGCGTGCATTTAATTGTTAAGTCATTCAAAATAATTTTTTTTAAATATTGAAAGATACATTCCCAAAATATAAAACCAATGAATTTATGAATTTTTATATTAAATTATAAATTTTCTTATGTAAACAAATTGATCTGAGATTAAACTTTAAAGTTAAGCGAATTGTAATCATCGTTTTCAACAAGAGTATCATTTTCGAATGTAAATTTTTACTCACCCCCTTATGAATCTAAATCTCCGCATGGAAGTGCTGCAAATCCAATGAAGTGAGAGAAATGAGACCTAATCACTGTCCATCATCTGCGTTTGGCAGACAGTTCCAGAATTCGAAAGCTAGCCCTGGGAAGCCATGGGAAAGCTGTTAAAATTCAAACAGTTAGGATGTAAAGTGCCAACCATTTCGTCTACTTACAAGTAGACTTTGAAGAATTGGATATTAACGATTGGAAAGTAATTTGACTTCAAGAGGAAATTCCATTCAACGCCTGTTTTTCTTTGTGTATCACAACAATTTTTTTACCTTATGTTCTGAAATGGCACAACCACTTTATGAGAAATTGAGCTAACCAATGGTTCGCTGAAATTTATTTAGCTTTATTTTATTTTGCAATCAACTTGACTCATAGAATTTTCAATATTTTTTTTTAAGTTTTCAAAATTGAATCAACTTTTATTTCAAATTAAAGATGCACTAAAATAATTCTAACAGGTAATGAAGAAGAAATAAACTTTTCATTCAAGCAAAAATTAGATAAATTGAATAACATTTATAAACTTGTTATTATAGTGTGTGTGTGTGTGTGTGTGGTTTATATAAACAAATAATTTTTTTAGTTTTCACTAGGAAATTTTTTTCATATTTTTTGATATTTGTGGAAAAAATAGTGATAACAATCCGAAATTGGAATATTGTAAAATTAATGAGATTTTAGAATTGGATTAATTTTTATAGGATGAAATAAATTTGAACTTAACGGATTTAAATTACGCATTGTTGAATTTAAAATGTAATTTTTTATTTATAATGCATATATGCTTTATATTTTGACTGTGGTAACCAAATCGTTAGAGCATCGGCCTTCCGGCCAGAAGGGTTGGGTTTGATTTCCGATGCCATCAAAAACCCACAGAGTACATGCGATATACGTGCTCGTCAAATCTGTGGAATCGGTCTGTGTGTAAGTCCCGCGGTAAGTCATTGAGCCTTTACCATGGACATATTGTGGTCTGGAAGACACTTCCTTCCCTTCCAGATTGAAGTCAAAGTTGAGGGAGGGGATCCTCTGGTGGTGCCATCTATCAGAGGAATCTTAGAGCAAAGACGTATTTTCACCTTCATGGTGCTCTGGATAAAGGATAGATGCATCCTTCTGACTTAATTTCTTATTGCCATCGGCTAGCGAGCTTGACTTGTCCAAGAGTCATAAATAACAACAACATATTTTGATTTAACGCAAAGAATTAAATATGTATAAAGATAAAAAAACTGTTAAAACTATTAATTCTGTATTTCCATTGAAAGAAAAATTCACATAAGTGCCCTTTAGTAATACTCAATGTTTAATTGATTAATTTTTCTTTCATTTTTATTATAATTAACATATGCGTCCTTTAATGGTTCTATTTTTATGAGTACTCTCAGGTGTGGATTTTTATATTTATTTTCCTTTCGATTTTTACTGTCATTTTTTTTGCGATAAGAAAAACTAATAAATGTAATAAAAATATATCACATGTCATATCTCCTACTCTAAGCGTGAAAATTCTCTTATTGTTCAAAGTGTAATTTGAGCTACAGATATTTCCAGGTTTACATATTACTTTCAAAAGTGATTTGACAATTTGGGATTACTTGAAAGCTCCAAAATAGGAAGTATTTGCAGCGAAATTGAAATATCAAATATTTGTATTAGCCATTTTTGTAACGAAATTTTTATTTAATTTTATTGTAGCTCAGACAGAAAAACGAATTATTCTCATTTTAGGCCGGAATGCGCTCGCAAAAGTAAAAGCTTAGATATCATCTGCAAAAAATAAATAAAACAAAAACACTGGCATAATTCAAGCCTTAAAAAGAATTTACATTTTACTATATAAAGTGAAATTTTGAATAATATTTCATTTTTTAATAAAAATTTGTGGTATTTTAAATTGTTCAAACTTTTGGCATAAAATCGGTTAAAAAAATAGGAATGGTTTATTAATTTTATCCTCAACTATAAGTGTATTTGTAATTTCGAATTCTATTCAGCTAAAATGTACTTAACTATTATTAATTCGATGATGAGAGCTCTTACGACAGTAAAAATTCAATTTTGAATATTAAATAAACTTAAAAGTCTCTCTTGATTATTAGGTAAAATAATATTTATAGAATAAATTTAAACTGCCTCAAGCACATTCATCATTTTAAAGTCCATTAGAGAAAATAATCTTGTTCAATTATAAACATTATTTTATAATCGATATTCATCTAATTATTTTGTTTTCTCTATTTAAATAAAGTGAAGCAAAATAGCTCTGTAAAAATGTAATAATGAAATTATATGTAACAAATTTTAAGGAGATGATAGTAACATCATTTACATGTAATTAAAAAGGATATTAAGAGCACCTCAACACTGATTAATATATACTGTCAAGATATATTTAGAAGATTTTTATACATTGAACAAATAAATCATGCACAAAATTTGTCATAGTAGCATTTATCAAATAAAAAACTTTTGAAAAGCTATTATTTTTTGTTTTGCGTTACAAAATAAATTTAAAAATTCATGTAAAGCAAAGTGTCGTTTGTTTATATAATTTTTTTTTTCTGGAAAAATCAAATGCTTATGTCCATTTGTTCTTTTACAGTTGAAGAGCCTAATTTATTTTTTAAATATTCTTGATTTATATTTACGGAAAAATTTTCAATTTATCATTATGAAATAAAATATTTTTAATAATTTTTGCAATGAAAATAATAATACGTAATTTACGGTTTGTTTTTTAATTTTAAAAAAAGATTTTTGTTCAAATAAAAATGTAATGTTTTTACTACTTTTGATTATGACTGATATTTTTTAACATAAAAATTACTTAAAAATTGACTCAGTTTAAATTTCACACAGATATTTTTTAATTTCCACATAATTACTTTAAATTGTCATTAATTTAAAAAGACTTTCGAATCGTGATTTTTTTTATTTTTAAGTACGATGTAACTGATATTGCTTGTTAATTGAAAAAATATTCATATCATAAACATCAAACAAAGTACATAACAATCTCAGTTATGTTTCAATCTCTGAAAGTTTTGTTTTCCTTCATTGTTTTTTCATTTGCATTGTTCAACGTTTGTTAATTTTTTCAGTTTCAAGCACAATATAGTTATATATTCTTAGATATTTTATATCAAAAAACAAAAGGTGAGTGGTGAAAACACATGCTGACAATCTGGAATTTTAATGAAATGTTGTATTTTCACCATATCGTCACACATATCTTTAATCTATCATTAATTTGATACCGCAAGAAATCCATGTAAAATTTCATTTGAAACAAGTGCGAAGTTCACATTCTAATATTTTTGTGAATTCGTTCAATTATACTCCAAAATCGTCATTTCCTAAGTACGACCAATGTGATATACAACAAAAAAATCTTTCTTGTCGAAACAACTTATTACTTATTAAAATATATCGATTTGTCAAGGTGCAACGAATCTTTATACAAGTAAACAGTTATTAAGTAAATCTACTCAAATTAAATATTGCGCGTGTAATTGTGCTTTATCAAATCATGCAAATTTTATATATTGCAATTTTGTAGTGTTTTATTGTAAATTCCTCCTTTAATTTATAAAACCTGAATTGTAGTTCAAAATATTTAAAGTATTTAGTAATTTTTTGTTATTTGTGATATAAGAATTAATAAAAAACTATAATAACTATATATAGATAGATATTAAATAGAAAAGTGAAAATCTCAAATTCTAGTAAGCTTCTATAGATTCGGTAATCTTTCTTCTAAAATGAGATAAAAGAACTCAGAAACTTATTCTTCGTGTTTCTAGACGAAAAGACTTTTTCCTCATCAAATGATTTTAATTTAAAGATCCTTCTGTTAATGAGAAATTAGCAATGCAGAGAGTAATGAAGATGAGCATTACCTCTTGGGTAATTATTTCAAAGAATTTTCTCTGTTACCAGTGACGTCATAAGTGAAAGGAATCTAAATAATTAATTTGCACGGTTTTTGAATTTCGAAAAGGTGTGCTATTTTATTAGTAAAATCTCATTTGATTTAGGGCGTTGGTATATACACTATTATAATTTATTCAGAACGCGACTGAATTACCGCAAAAATTAAAGGAAAGAAACCAAACTCTTCCTTGATGTAAGAATAAACTGTTTTAATAAAAAAAATGCACCTATTTTTTTATACACATTAACATTTAAATGATTATCTGCCCTTATTGATGGAAATTAAAGAGATGTTAATTACAAAAAATATAATAAGTAGGAAATAATCTAAATTATATTTGAAAAATTTAATTTCTTTATTACAATTTGTATAAATTTAAGTATATTTTTATATAAACTTTATATAACTTAACTACTTTTTGATAAAAGTCAAATAACTTGAAGAAAAATTTAAAATAATAATAAAGTTACGAAATAAAGTTAATAAAATTATATTTTTTTATTTCTTAATTCATTTAATTCTCATAAGTCACGATTTCGAAGATTTTTACTAAGCAGTTTCAATAAGTATTAAATTTAAAGTTGTATAAACACAAGTCATTTCAACTTAATTTTTATATATTACGATAAATGTATTTCGCACATTTATTGGTTTATTTCATAGTTATTTTCCAGATCATGGAATCTGTTAGTCATATTTAGCAAATACGCGATAAGTAGCAAAATAGGAACCAAAATAAAAAATATGTATTACTTCCTTCAATAAAGCATAAAAATAGACAATTCAAGCTTTAAATGGATGTTAAAGAAAAAAGAAATTCACACTAAACGTAACTCATGACTTTCAAGTGCATCTCCTTTGATGGAATTGCTATATGGGTCGCCCATTCACCACGCTGTCCTCACCGATTGGAAACAATGTCCGCTTCTTAGATCTGTCAGTTCTCTCATTGGAAGTGATCGTCGAAAAGGAACTATTGTACTGGGCATCAGCAGCAGCAAAGCTAGCAAAAAATAATAACAATAAAGAAGTGGCAACGCGGAGAGTGGTTTGGGACCAGCGCTCAGCAGGGGGAATCAAACCCACCTTCAAACTTCCAACGTAAAAAAAAGCGCAAAGAAAAAGATATTGCCATCAACTATGACAGCTATAAATGGTTGAAGAAAAGTGCTAGAAGAAATAAAGTAAAAGATAAAAATAAGATTAGAAGAATGAAACAATAACACAGAAGTCAAACGTTTGAAGGAGTGAGGGGAGAAAAAACTAAGTCTTTAGATACTTTTTCGCGTCATTGCTGGCGTTTTCTGTCACTGGAAAACAAACACGCAGTAGAATCAACGTAAACAGCCTCCATGTTGGCTTGTGAGATCAAACTTGCTAGACAAACATTTATGCTGTTTGCCAGTTTATGTTATCGGGCGTTGGAACAAACAGATCAATTTCAAGACGATTCTCGCCAAAAGGCTCACTTTTACGACATCATCATACAGTAAGCAACTAATTCCAGTAGAGAGCATAACTCGTTAAAGTTGGAAGCTTGCTCTAGTTTGGCGATTCTCCCATTGAGCAATTAATTTTTTTTCCTCTCTTTTTCTAGGTGGTAAATACCGAATCACAAAAAGGCGCTTGAACGCGCAGCTTTGTATTTACTTAATAAAGATGAAGTCTCGAGAGGTCAAAGTTTAATGTGGTATGAAAACTAAACGTGTAGGCTTTGTTGTTAATAAACAGAGATCACACCACGGAATCCTCTTGGAGCGTTATTTGCGTGACTTTAACGAAGTAATCAGATCAACAATAGATTGCTTTGCGTTGGCGGCCTTGACAATTGTTTAATATTTGCTATTGATTGTTTTACTTGTGAGATTTGTCAATTATTGGGGTAAATTACTTCCACTTTGAGGGCTCTAAATGTACTTACTACGTTGGAAGTAATATGAAGCATAATGCGCTCTTGCTAAAAAGAACAAATGTTTTCTAATCACTAGAAAACTCGTAATTGTTCATGATGGTTCCTTAGAGAATCACTGAATCCTCGATATTTTCTAATCTTGAATATTATTTGCTCTGTATAAAATAAGTAAATTAATAACACTTGAATTGTGCATCAATTTTCAACTCTGCAATGTAAATTATATATTTTAAAAGAAACACAAAATATTAATTAAGCTGTAAAATAAGTTTAAAATTATATTATTTGGATATACTTCTTGATATATTTTTTATTGAAATCCGAGATTATAAATTCAACCAAATTTAACTCTTTCATTTCTATTTTCATAATGAAGCTATTCATTGGATTTTTTCAAGTGAAGTAATTTCATTAGTACCTATATATATATATATATATATATATATATATATATATATACAGAATAAGCAGTGAATAATTCTCTTTATAGAGAAATATATAAGAATATTTTTTATAGTTTCATTTGGTTTTACAGTATCTCCAAAATAAATTTAAAATTTAAACAAAATAATTTTACAGTATCTACATAATATAATGTCAAATTATATACCTATCAATAAAAAGTTATAAAAGATTTATAAAAATATCACCAAGAGTTTACGAATTAACATTTTATGAGAAAAGTTAAATATTCAATATTAATGAATTAAAAATTATTTATATTTTACATGTTTTGATCAAAATAAAAATAAGTATTTTTGCCAAAATTATTAAGTATCTTTTTATATTAATACAAAATACAAAATTATCAAAATGTTTGTGTAAAATAAGTTACTTGGTCACTATAATAAAATGGAATTATATTTTAACTAAATGTCGTAAAAATAATTAAAGTTAAACGAGAAAAATGCATTTGTTTAACAAAAAATACAATTCAGAATTCAGACGACATTTATATTGCAATTTTTACAGACAGAGAATTCTAACTGATAATCAGTCAATAATACGCTTTTGGTTGTAGCAATAATTCATATTGGATCAAACAATAACAAAGATGCCAATGCCCCTGATATATGAATGCAAAACATAATGAATTATTGAATGGGTGTAATCACTGGGAATGTGATTAATATAATACAAACTCTTTATTTATGTATGTTATATAAAAGACAATTATTACAGTGAAATTACTAATGATGTGTGATTAATTAAAAATAATTATCATATAACTTTAGATTTGAAATATTTTCTGTTGCCTATGTTATGAGAAGTAATTAGAATAGGAATAACTTTTGTGATATTACAGAATATTTTGCAGTTTGATATTTTTTTAATGCAATTAAATTATACTTAGTGGGAATCAATGTGTGCCATGTCCATTTATTACTTAAGTATTTCCATCATCAAAACGATTTTATTAATTTAATTAGTGTTTAGTTTTCCAATTTTAATAATGAGACACGTGTTTCTGACACTATCAATCGAAATTTTCAAATTTGGAATTTTACAGTTACCAAGCATTAAAATTTAGTAAATTCGGTTTCTCATGATATATGCTGATCTTATCATCAGCAATAAACAATAAATTAATATTTAGATATCAATAATTTGATATTAAAGAAAATTTTAAACGTTATATAATTATAAATTCTTTCATAAAAGGACGATTAGTTTCTTAAAAAGAGAATCGGAGAATAATATATATATATATATATATATATATATATATATATATATATATATATATATATATATATATATATATATATATATATATATATATTCTTTTTGAATATACTTTTTTAGTCCCTGAAAAGATGATTTTTCTATACAATATATATCCATACGTTAGCCTTATCTAAATTGACCATATTATAAATAATTATTTCCATCCATAAATTAATAAACTTTTATTTTCAGGTGACGGTAACATACAACAAACGCAACATATCTGTGTTAAGAAAGTTATTCAATAAAGAGATGTTTCTCAATTCTTGAACTGACAATTGTTCAGCACATTATTTTTGTATTGACAAACCAAAAATAAATAAAATTTATTAAATTTGAATGTTGTTTAAAATAATTCTCGCATCATTTCTGTGTCATCAAATTATTTTTTATAAAACTGCGTTAAAATAAAAAACATTTTTAACATAAAATACTTAAAATTCATTATTTTATTTTTGCTTGTGTGTGTTTCTGCATTTAAATCATACATATATTGAGCCAAAACAAAACTGAATTTGTTCTTATTTAAAAAAAAAAAATCGGTTGAAGTTACTTCAAGACTTCTGAAAGACAACAATGTTCAAATATCTGAATTGATAACTATATGTATCTATCTATCTACCTATATGTACGTGTGTGTGTGTGCGCGCGTGAACATCATTATCTTTGAGTTAACAAAAGTAATTTATAAATATGTTTGTAAATGGATTTTTAAACATATTTTCCGTGATAAATAGAAGCATTATTCTACTATTCATATTTTAAAAGCAGGTGATGCTATAACTAGTGTGGTATAGAAAATGATTTCAATATAGGCGTCCAGTAAAGTAGGTAGGAGAACTTGAAGTTAAAAATGGAAGTTTTCTGAAACAGCTAAATGTGCGTGTGGAATGCAGTTTAAAAAATGTATCCTCACATATTGCAGTTAAAATTACTCTATATAATTGCTTATGGGATACTTTGAAAAGGACAGCCCTTGATAGGTTAGGCTATGAGCAATCACAAGTGGAAGTAGCTCGTTAAGTGCAAGTGTCAAGTATAGAGACCTCCATATCAGGGCAATTGTTTCAAACATCAAGTACAATCACTATGATAATTGGCAAAATCCGCCAAGTGTCTCAACATATTTGAAGGATCGTGGTGTGGCATTAAAGGCATAGTCCCATAGAAGTGACTGCTGGATTGCTGTTTCAAGACTTCACTGTTTTGCCGGGTGCGATAATACCGATCTAAGCTGCGTTTAAGGCGAATAGCTAAAAAGGACCTTTATGCCAGGAGATAAGTTGTGTTTTCTCCTCACGCATTTTTGCAGGCTATCCAATTTGTTTAGGAGTCATGAATCACTCACGGCCCCTAGACAAATTGTCGCTCACTAATAGTCGTCACTCTTCAGTGACGACTGTAAGTAAGATCGGGAATTGTGGCCTCTTCAGTGACGAGCCGAGATTCAGCTAATAAAAAGATACTCGACAAGTTTTTATCTGAACAGAACTTTGAATGCATAAGCCTAAAAAAAAAATCAAAGAAATCAATTCTTTAAATGACACCAGCATCTTTGCATGGAAAGAAATCAGTTTGGACGGTCGAATCATATAACTTCTGAAGGAGAAGGGGAAGCTTGTAGCCAAATAGTTAGCACTCTGACCTCCACTTTAATGGTTTGTAGGTAGGTCAAAACTTTCCCATGTCTTTTCTGTGTGTGTGAATGCAAATCGCTATAGAAATCAAATACTCGAAATCACTTTTTCAAGGAGCTGAGGAAGGATTGTTTTTATAAATGATAACACTTGACTACATAGAGATTCATTTGACGATGATTTTCTGCAAAAAGAGGATCTTCACCACATAGAATAACCAGAGAGATCTTCAGAGCTTAATCACATAGATGACTCTTCTTAGAATACCCAACTTGTGAGATATTGTAGAAGGAAGCACTGCATGTCCACAAACTCCTTCCTAAGATACATTAGGTGTTAAAATTTATCGCTTTTTTTGAATTACTACCTTAATCGATTATCTAAAACTTCATTAAAAATACGCTGCTATGACGCTTGTAGTGCTGTACAATATTGCTACACTTCTTATTAAATGAAGCAATAAAAAGTGTAAATAAAGACAAAGAAATAAATGGCCAATTCTATTTTGAAAAAATGTTCCTTTCTCGTGCAATAAATTCTCGAACAAATACTTTTTCTTACTTTTCCTGCCTTATAGCATAAGACAACAAATTTTCATTTCTAACTTTCTAATATACCAAGTTTTCATGCATCAAACTCATTTTTTATCATAATATCTGATTTCTCTTATATCTGTAATGATAATTTTAAAAAAAGAATATGTATGTAGCATTTAACTAACTAAAAAATTAATTGCAAGTGGGTACTACGACTATACTTAACGATAGATTGTGGTCCACCTTTCAAAGTACAACACTTTATCCAAATTTAAAACTTATCCCCTAAGTTTAGACATTGGACTCGATCACAGAGGAAAAACTCAAAATATTTAAGTTTATATACTATCTGACAACTCGCTCGGGGTATATTCTCTTCTTTTGTTTCCTCCTCATCACTGAATGACTAAATTCACTTTTCTAGTAATAACATGACACACTGCTTAATCGAGAAAACCGCCGATGGAATAACAACCCGTGTCTCACGCAACAGTGAAATATTGGTGGGCGTGTAATAACGACTTGCCATTAACGAAGGGAGGGTAATTTATTGATTAGTGACTGCAATAGCCGCAAATGAAGACCGATGAATAGGAAAGAAAGGGAAAAAAATAAAAATGGACCTATAGTCTCCAGTCGTTAAGCGTCGTTTGCTTTCTGTGCACTATAAGTCAGGCCCCATGAGAGGGCCACGTGTCTCCTTTCCAATCCACAGAAGTCGATGAAAATGATTAGAATGGAAGCTTGGAATGGCGTGTCATGCGCAAGGCATGCTCAAGTGTTCACTCCGCAGTGGTTGGAGGAAAGGCATAATGATCTAAAAATGCTTTCAATTGACTGATAACGCACACAGTGGCATACAAAATCGACGTTTTTGTTATATTTCTAAATAGACTCGATTTTCAATCGAAATTTTTATTTGTTTGTCCTAATCTGCTTGCCTAATCACCGTATAAAAACGGAAATTACATAATGATATTTCAGTTGACTGTTTGTAGTACTAAATCATACTATTGCTAAGATGAATCCTACTTAATTTATTAAAGGTTAAGTTGATAGAGCAGATATCCTTTCCATTTACATCCGAAGATTCCTTTAAAATCCAAGAACGATGTCATCCTTGGATTGGTCTAAAGGACTTATATTACAGTGTGTTTATAATACACACACACACACACACACACACACACACACACACACACACACACACACACACACACACACACACACACACACACACACACACACATATATATATATATATATATATATATATATATATATATATATATATATATATATATATATATATATATATATATATATATAAAAGTACAAAGTTATGTATATAAATAAATTGCTTTTTTTTCTAATATTAAAATAATTTTTATTTGACCGTAAGCATAATGTAAATTTGGTGGAATATTTATTTTGTATCTAACATATTAAGCAAGAGAAATTTTAATCACTTATTAATTTTGCTTTAGTAAGAGAGAAAGATTAAAAAATCTAAGTACAAACTTTTATAATTTGTACGGTATTTACATACGTGTTTACTTAATCAAATATTACCCACCTAAGTGAAATAGCAGAAATTATTTTTGTGACATTTTTACAGCATACAAAAAATCAAAGCTGCCCAAATATACAATAGATCAGAGAGATAAATTTTCATAAAATGTCGGTTATGATACATACGGCGCAAAAAGTATATTACAAAAATCTCTTGATCAGCCGTATATTTGGATTTTAAATAAATAGCTGATTAAAATTTCTACGCAATTTTGGACATAAAAGGATATTCTTTGTTTTAAACTTGCAGCAAATGCTTAGTAATTTAACATTTATTATTTTTTATGAAATCCTTTCAGAATAATTTCTTATTAAACAGGATGCTATTACCTCTTTAGTTTTATCTTCTATAGGGAATCAGACATTTTTTATTCTAATTTTAATGACTAATTGTTTTCCTAATTTTTAATGAAAAACTTAGTTGATTTATTTTGAAAAACACGAGGAAAAATTATTCATTTTATTTTCCAAAATAAAACCATAAATTTAATGTAACAGTGGTAAAAACTTGAGAAGTACGTACACTTTACCAGTATAAAACTTTATTATAAATTGAACGATTTTAGCATATTTTTAGATTTATATATCTTTATACATCTTGAGAGAAAAAATAAAATATTAAAAAGAAAGGTCATATATTTTTGAGATATGAAAAATAATTTAAAGTATTTATTTGTATTTTTTCTTGCATAATTTGAGGAGACAGAAACATAACAATTGTATCACAAAATGGAAAATATAATATATCTTACTCTTCTAAGATTACAGAACTTATTGCCAAAAATTTATTTTCAGATCTCTCATTAGCAATATCTCAAAAATTAATGCCATAGATAATTTTTTTTCTTCTAAAAGCTTCAAAATTATTTTTTGAAAAATAAGACACTTTAAACATTTAATTATTCGAATATTTCTTTTTTACCAGTGTAATTCCTAGTTTATTTGACTGAAATATGCAGCGCCATCTATTGCGTTTGAACAAAACTACTTTTCAGGAGGAAATTTCGATTTTTCTTGAAAGACTATGTGAACATTTACTATAAATTTAGAGATTAGCACAATGCTGAGGTTTTTTAAATAAAAATATTTCAGAAGGAAAATGAAGAAACTAGAGTTAAGAATTATTCAATGGAGATTAAAAAAATAAAACAATGATTTTCCTTAATAACTTGTATTTTTAAAGCAATTACAGATTTATAAAAATAACTAAAATAAACATCAAAACTTTGTTATTAACAAATTATCAACCATTGAATTCTTATCCAAATAATGAAATGTTGAATTTCACTTCACTTATTATTTTCTTTATAATAAAAATTTATGATTTACTTTAATGGTGATTAAAAGTTCATTTTAAAAATGAATCACTATTAAAAAATTCCAAATTTATTTTAAATTTAGTTTCAAACTTTAAATTTTATCATATAAACATTTTATAATTTATTATTAATAGAAGCAAAAGTATTTTCAAATTCTTTTGGGAAGTTGGAAGTGATTTTAAAGTTCCAAAAAATCTATCTTTTTCATTTTTAAAAAATCTTTACACATCCTAATTTGATTTTTTTTTTTTTAAATATTTTTTGAGCATTAAAAATGAAATATTCTATGAGCATCTGATAATTATAAAAGTGGGTGTGGAAGTGAGAGAGATATTTTGCTTTTAACATTTTGAATTTACTTAGGAAAACTATATTAAGAAGTAGTATTCTTACAGAGCATCGTAATTGACTCTAACATTGAATTTGCATTTCTTTATATTAATCTAATGAAATAAAACTATTAGAAAAAGTTACTTTTTATTCATATATTAATTTTTAATAGATTTTTACAAAACTAATTTAACACATTGTAGCTTTTATAAATTTAATTGTAATATATATATATATATATATATATATATATATATATATATATATATATATATATATATATATATATATATATATATATATCATAGATTGGTAGAAAAGAGAAAGAGAGAATGTACGTGAATACAGTACTATATATTTTTAAAAAAGTCAGATATATTCATGATTAATATTGTTATAATATATAATTATATTAACGACATAATATCATTAATATAATTACATAACTAAGAAATAGGAAGGATTTTAAGTACGGTCATATTTTAAATAGATATATATACAATACTTTATTCGGAGTTCAAAAATTAACAGAACAAAGCTCACATAATGATTCAAAAATGATTCTCATTATTATGAGAGCTTTGTTTGGTTAGTTCTTAAAAAATCGTTGAAAAATTTTTTTATTGAATAACTTTATGAGTTATTGTTTTTCAACAATAACTCATAAAGTTATTCAATAAAACAATTTTTTGATTTTAGAAAAATGTTAAAAAAACATATATTAAACGTGTGAAAGATATTTTTGCGAAGATTTGGAGGTATATAACTACTTTCCTGGTAAGTTTATATTTTCAGATGCATTTTGATTCCAAATGCAAAAATAAAAAAAATAAAAAACTCATGGTTAAAAAGGCAAATTTAATTTTTTTTTAAATTTTTCTAGAAAAACTGAAAATATTCCAGCAAATACAACTTCACTCAAAAATAAACCAATAACTGTTGAATTATGGCACTGAATGGAATTGAAAAGGTACTCAATTTTTCATTTCGTACTCCTTTTATTTTTCCTATTACTTTTATTTTTTCAATAGATAAATAAAAAATGCTGAAATCTTAAGCTCAAAGTAGTAATAATAAGCCATTTCAAATGTAACTTTTGAAAGCTTTTTTAATCAACGATTCATTTAAAGAAAATGATTGCACAACAAAAGTAAAAACTTTATTTGATGGCAAAGTAAATACTCCTCACACGCAAGTGTTGAGATACACGCAAACTTCCCTTTGAAAAACAAAGTTAATGTGACATTGTTATTAAGTTTGTTATTATATGTTAACGAAGGATCTACAATATTTCCTCGCATACATTTAAATGCTTTTTAAAGTCATTAAAAGGAAATTAGGATTGCGTACGTGCAAATATATGACAGAATATCACAAAATAAAACTGACAAATTTATTTAAATTGGATAAATTTTAAAGACTGTTCTTTCAAATGTGAGATATGTATACTTACTAGATAGATATATTAGATATATATATTTGTGTACTTCAAACGATGACATTTATGTGTGTCTCTTATAATGAGCCTCTTAATATATTATTTATCTTACAACTCTGATTGAAGTTAGATACACACTTTCAAAATAAGTAAATCAATTTGATGCTAACCATTTTAACTTAAATAGTTCACAAATCAATCACTTACTCATTGGGTTTTGAAAAAAATTGTCTAAGCTTATCGAAATAAACACTTTAAGGAATTTTTGTGGCTTCTCAATAGAGAGAAATAATTCAGGCCTTATTAAATTTTTTTTCTAATGCACGGTTGCACTTAGCTTTTCAGCGCTACAAGGAGCGTTACATACGTAGTGGTGCGGGTACCTTTAAGGTTTAGAATACTCGCCCATCACCAAGTGCCTCGATATTTTGAACCACGGTCAGGTGACGAGGTCACACCTGAACTGGCACCCTCCTCTCTACATCCACGCCATACCAGTGGAAGGACTTTAGACGTTACTTATTAACAGGACACGCCCACACCTCACGGAGCTCCAGCAACCCAATGAGGGAGTGTATGTGGTCACCCTCCCAATCACTGCCCGTGGTAAATGATGCTCCAGTTTGCTGATTTTAACGGGCAGCTACTGAGTCACTGGAGCTCTGGCATCCTATACATAGGGGCACCCAGTGGGTGTGCCATCTTCACCCCGAAAGTGAAAAGATACAGAAACACACACACAGGGAGAAAGGAACATCCATGCTGATACCCGGATTCGAACCCGGGATGGACTGCTTCGAAGTTAGGAACGCAAACCACTTCGCCATCGGTGGCGGCTTATTGAAATTTAAAATAACTATTTTAACAATATAGGCATCAAGCTTAAATTTCTATGGTATAAATAATTCACCAAATTATTTTTCATCATGCCTTTTACTGAACTCTGTTGAATGACACTAACTCAACTGTCAATTTAATTTTCAATATAGTTTTTATGTGGCGTTCATTATTTAAATTATCTCACAGTTTAAAATTTAAAGTTCCTAATATTTTTATACTGTCAGATAGTTTAATATATTTAGACAAATTAATTCATAACAAATAAAATAAAAGCTTTTAAATGATAAAGAAAAATATTTATTTCTAGAAATAAACTAATAATTTTGTGTATTAATACTTTTTTAAATTTTAGATATTTGATGGATCTTTAGTATACCCCTTAAGTGTACCATTGAAAAAGCGATATTTTAATACTTTTTATGAAACTTTCATAATTATTCTTTTTTCTTTTTTTCATTACAGTATGCATTTTCAGAAAACATTTTTCATAATGTCAACCATTATAGACCTTTACGAAATTTTAATTATGCCAATTTCAATTGATAAAATGAAATATCTATAGTTTTAAAAAGTATAGTTAATATTAATTTTGATTCTCAAGTCCATCCAATTACATCCATTAATATTTTAATTCTTTTAATATTAATTACATTTCTCTTAAATTGAAGTAGTAATTATTAACTTACTTTTTTAACGAGCTCATTCTATCCAAAAGTTTCCATTCGAAATTTCACAAAATTATAATCATCTCTTTAAAAAGAATCATTTTTTCCTTTTTGTAGAAAGATAGATTGTAAATTTTCAATGAAAGCTGTTTTATTTTTTAAACTTGAATTATTAACTTTGGAAATGAAAATAAATGCTGTGTACAAGCAAAAAATAAATACTGTAAAAAATGTAATTTTTGTTTCAATATGAGCCAGTACTTTAACTTCATTAGTGAGAGTGCATCTTATCCTAAAATGCAACAATCACCGGATCGCGTGCCCAATTGCTCAGGAACCGAAGCCGACAAGTAAACAGTTGCAAAGTATAAAAACGCTAAAAAGAAGGAAGTAAGGTATATTAGTGTCTGGAATGAATTTTACCATATAGGATCTGAAGTGTGTATACATACCATTATCATTTCTAAAATTGGGAAAATGTACTTTCATTCCGCAAGATTTCTGTGGCTTAGATGGGAATATTATCTTTTCACACAAATTGTAGAAATATCTAATAAACTATTCATTTTAGAAATGAGAGGGATTCTTCATAAATTAGAAAAAATATGCTAGGTCTAATATCAACCACAATCGAAATATTGTTCAAACAATCAGCTTACTGTAAGTTACACTTATTTCAGAAAACTGATTAAGGCATACATAGTAAACTATAAATATGATACTTTCTTAATAAAACTAAAAATAATAAGCAAATTTATAAAAATTAGAGCATCTTTCAACACAATTCATTCATATATATGTCGCAGTTATGTGTATGCATGTTAGCAAGCAATATAAAAAAGCAAATATATTGAGATGATATTATACTACATGGTGAATGTTATTCAAGGAAAAGAATTAAAGAAAAGTCGAAGGTTTTTTTATTGAAATATGTATATAGAAAAGGAGGAAAACACAGTAAAACTTTCTTAACGTGAAGAGCAGAAAAAAACACATATAAGAATACTCTTTGAAAAAAAGAATCATTTCTTTAAACTCATCTCATAAAAGAACTTGAAAAGTGAATTTGGAAATACTATTGTTAAAAATATGTAAATGAAGAAAGAAAGTATATAAAATGTGAAATATTTTATCTCTAAATAAATGAGAAAAATTAAATCTGCTTTGCATGTTACATAGAATAAATGGTATTTTTATTGCAATTAATAGTTTTTTTTTTCCTCACACAAAGAATCTTTACTTTTTCCTTGATGAATACGATAAAATTTGAGCATCCGATTACGTATATTTCCTTTATGAAACATGACCGCATTTTATATATAAATTATTTTAAAGTTTTATATAAAACTGTGTAAGTGTTGATTTAATATTTATAATATATATTAATAATACATAGATTTGCAATATGTTGACTGTCATGAGTTTTGAAAATTAAAATTGACAAACACCGTCTATCAATTAGGGAACAACTTCATATGAATCACCTTTTTGCTATATATATATATATATATATATATATATATATATATATATATATATATATATATATATATATATATATATATATATATATATATATATATATGTATATTATTTACACTGTGAATAATGATTAAATTTTAATTTTTCACAGAATTTAAAAACATCAGATTATTTATCTTCGCTGACACTACCACTGAATAATCGATTTTTTTTTTCATTTATGAGTACCATTAGTTTTAAACTCTTGCAACTGAGATATGAGATGAGATCATTTTAAATAACATTAACATTTGGTTCTTCCATTATCGATAATAATGGCTTCTAAAAATAAATATCGTTAATAATAAAGATTTATTCATTGGACAATCCATAAATTGTTCGCTTTACTTTACGAATATTTTTAACTCCTACCATGAACTTTTTCTAATAATTTTCTGTGATTTATAATATATTTTGGCCAAGAAAAAGTACAGCGTGTCAAAATCTTCATATGAGGCTCTTTTGATACGAGAAAGAAACTTCAGATGGTAAATAAAGGGGAAAGCAGAGAGACTTTCTCTTGGATAACACTTTAAATTTTTCTACAGCATAGTATAAGTTGCAAATTTTGCTGAACAAATTAAAATTTGCATGTTTCACTACTTTTTAAAAAATATCCTGAAAACCAAATATTGAATTCTCAATCTATGTTATGGATCCTCGCATTTAAAAACGTCATTAGAAGTAGTCATTTATACTTTTCCAATTCACGTTTCAACATTCAATAAAAATACTCATTCAAAATTTAAGAAAATCAACCCTTTCATTTTTTAATTAATGGCTTTTAGCTATTAGTAGATTACTATTACTTATGATAACTCTTCCAAAATGAATTGTGAAGTCTTATAATCTTTCTTTACAAATTTTTTTCTTTACTTTCTTATGTTAATCTTTGAAGTTAATTCCTGTTTATGCATGTTTAATTTTTCATTCTTTAAATTATTTTTTAGTTGCCTCGTAGCACAGAAATCAAAGTTTCCACTTATATTCATAAACAGCAAGAAAGGTAGAAAATCCATTTTAATTCTTAACTGAAAACTACTTATTGTTAATCAAATAATTTATTTCACAAGTACCGATTCATTCTACAATTATTTTAAGTGTCAGTATAGTAATGGTATAAGAATACATAGGTAAAATAATAAAATTCTTTGACTTATATGTAGTCCAGTCTCATTAATGTGACCAATTGTCAAGAGCTAGAATAACCACCTTTCACAGAGCAGACTGTTGCGAGAGATACAGGAAGAGAGTTAATCAGGTTTCTAAAAGTGTTCATTTGGAGGCTGAGCCATGCCGACTTAAGTGCCGTGGCCAGCTGTGCTAGATTATGCGAGTGAGGATCCATGCCTCGAACAACCCAATCGAGATGGCCCCATAGATTCTCAATTGGGCTAGAGTCAGGTGAGTTTGCTGGCCAGGGGAGAACAGTAAACTCATCTTGGTGCTTTTCAAACTACCCATGTACTCTGCTAGTTGTATGACATCTCGCATTGTCCTGCAGGCAGAGGCACATCCTTCTAATGAAAATTATGCCCATATAGGGGAAAGACATGGTCCACAAGGACAGATGAGTACTTGTATTGATCCATTGTGCCTTCACCAATGATGAGTGAACCCAAAGAATGAAAGGAAAACATTTCTCAGATCATAATGCTCCCTCCTCAAACTTGAACCGTTCCGGCAATGGTTTCAGGGTGTTTGCTTTCATAGGTTTCACGTCGTTTATGCCAACGTCCATCTGCTTGATGGAGCATAAACTGTATCTGTGTTAATCGGAAAACGCTTTGTCGCCGCTGAGTGGACATCCAGTTATGGTACTCGCTTGCAAATTCCACCATTCATCGCCGATGAACTGCAGTCAGCATAGGTCCATGAACCAAACGTGCACTTTGAAAGCTTAGACCCAGCAAAGTTCTCTGAACATTAATTTGGGAAACACTGATGGTAACCCCTTGATTCATCTGGGTAGTCAGGTGCCTAACAGTAGCTCTACTATTCGCCTGAACAATTTTTCGAGCCATCGTTCACCTCTGTCATTTTGAGCCCGTGGTGCACTACATTTACCTTGCCACTCATTTTTGACAGTCCCATTTTGCCATATAAAATATACTTTTTCCATGGCGGCACTTGAACAGCTCACAAACTTTTCCGTTTCTGAAACGCTTCTACCCTTTGTCCTAAAGCCAATGATCATGACCTTTTAGATGATGGATAAATCGCTCCGTTTCTGCATTACGCCAACTATTGCAACGTTGTTCGAAGCCCTTACATGCCCTTTTTATACGATCAATTGCACCGTACTGCCATTGCCTTCTGTGATTGGTTATTTTAGACGTCAAAAATAAGTGGTGCCACATTTCGCTGGATTGTATATTATCTTTCTTAAAAATAGTAAATAAGAAATAATTTCTCAGGAAATTTTATATAATGGTAGAAAATGTGGCCGGGATTACGATTTTCTCTTGCTGTAAGATTTACTCTATAAAATTAATATGAATTCAATGATTTAACTTTTGTTTAATTTGTGAAAATACATGCATTGAACGCATCTTTGTCTCATGGTAATGATGAGTTCAATGCATGTATTTTGACACGCGCATTTAAATAACTTATCTTTGGATCATGGTAATGGTCGTGCTTTACATTAACTTATACGGCACAGTGATTGAATTTGTTATGCAATTTTAAAATCTTTCAGCATTTTGATTCTTTTTCATCTTGAAAAAGTGGTGTGCGGAGCAACTAAGCAAATATTTTTTTTTATAATTTTTCTCTCTCTCTCTCTTTCTTTAAATCGTTTATTACTGTCTTTAAATCAGTAACTAAAAATATGTAATAAGATTAGATTTTTTTAAAACGAATTGCTTGCTTGAAATGTCTCTAAAATTGGAACAGGAAGTCACCTATCCTTTGAAAAAAATCATGTATACTCCTAAAATAAGCATATAACATTCTTTATATATATATATATATATATATGATATATATATATATATATATATATATATATATATATATATATATATATATATATATATATATATATATATATATATATATATATATATATATATATATATATATATATATATATATATATATATATATATATATATATATATATATATATATATATATATATTACACCTTATCACGAACAGCAGTAAAATTTCTATACGCTTGAACTGATATAAGTTATTTGTTTATTTTTTGACAGCTAAAGAATCAGATTAACACAGTGCACACACACATACAACAACGAAAATTCCAATTAATAATTCTTTGATTAGAATTTACTTTTCAGTAATTGACTTTTGAATTTTAATGATATGAAATTCGCTTATGTATATATTACCTTCGTAAAATGAGAAAAAAATGTCAACACTTTAGCAGATTTAATCATTTAATCTGAATATTAAATAGGTAAAGTACGGTATAATTGTATTTTTAGTATAAGTATATTGTGTATTTTTTGGTAAAAAAAAAAACAAATTATATGAAGTTGTTTATTTGCAAGTAAGCAATTATTTGTGTTTTTGTAAGATATTATCATTACAAATTGTGAAATATTTGAAAATACATTATATTTTATATGATTTTTCGCATTTTTCCTTTACAGTGCTTCCCACCTAAAACAAATAAGCAATTGATAGTAATAATATAACATCACAATTTTCTCTCTGTTATGTAATAATATTACATATAAATTAAAGCATTGATATATATATATATATATATATATATATATATATATATATATATATATATATATATATATATATATATATATATATATATATATATATATATATATATATATATATATATATAACAATAATATGTTATATTAACATAAAAATAATATCTATTATAACATCAGTCAACAATTATTTTTTCTCTTTGGCATTTGTTCAAAATTTGGCATTTAGCATTATTGTATTAACAAATTGGCACATAACAATATGGCATATTGAACATAAGAAATCAATGTCAATAATAACATAATTAGGGATGTATACCTCAACTAACTTCTAAAAATATAATTATTTGTGCAAGTCATTTAAATAAATATGTAGCCAAATTTAGAAATATTTGATATTCTCTAAGCAGGTAATTGGAATAAACTTAGTGGATATATAACACTTCATGTTTAACATTTTATGTATAAAATGCATGTGTGTCAAAAATTTCCATGTTTTTCCGTATTTTACTAATTTATCAATTTAGATCATAATACTTTCTTGATGACCAAATATATTAGAATTTTAGAGTTAGGTCATAAATAAGTGAAGCTAGCAAATTTGTAAGATAACCATCCTTATGCAGTTTTCAAAAATATTTTAACATCTTCATTTGTGGTAATAATAAAAATGATTAACAACAAAAAAATGGAACATCAAATGACACATTATCAAATATTTACATAGAAGTAATTCTTTGGGGATAGAGACTTATCTTCTGATGCATACGTAGAGGATGACAGCCCATGTAACATACAGACAAATTGGATGGCAAAAGATTTCACCAGACCGTCTTCCTTATGATGAGTAATAAATAAAATGGCATGATGTTTCCAAAGATAAAAGAAAATTTGTGAATTTTTATTTACATAATTTCCTTTAATCATCAAAAATATTTATCAAATACATTAAGTAAGGATATTTGAAAAAATTATATTGAACTTCATGGAAATAAACCACAGTATATATTTATATATATATATATATATATATATATATATATATATATATATATATATATATATATATATATTAACCAACCGTGTGTGTATTAGGTACAATATTATATTGTGATGTAGCAGAAATTATATGCTTAAATTTAATAAATCAGCTATCGATTTTACCTTTTTATAGCTAAAGATATTTTCACTAAATTATCTTTAGTCTGGAATTTGATCCCCCCCGAGGATCAACACATTGCATTCAACGATGTTTGTGCTATTAGTTTGGCATCAAGTGAGAATCATTGCTTCTGCATATGATTTTCATTGATATCAAATTAATGGGCCTTTAATTTAGTATGAAGTAATGGTCACACCATTATGGTAGGAAAATCATAAGCAAGTACATGTCTCTGTAAAAAGTCTCAATTATGTTCAGTGGGCTTTAGATTTTGATGTTTTTCAGGGTGTTGAACTATTTGTTACTAAATGTAGCCGTCTACGATATTAGCTTTGTATGTTGCCTCTGGTTCAGCTATCATCTTTTCTATAGATGATAGATTTTTCATAGAAACCATTCTCTATCATACTTTTTTTATTTTTTATCAAACATTCGCGTCAAGGATGTTTTCTCAACTGACGTAAACTTTCACCAGTTTCAAGGAAAAATACGGAGACCTGTTTTCTCCTGACTTTAAAGGCTCCACCTACAACTCATCGTCACTTAGCACAAATGAGGACCTGTTTCTTAAGCTAGGTCACCATGCTGTGACAGTAAGAACTGAGATTTGACGATGAAGGTGATGGAATGCGGCGTTTGGCGGAGCTACCACGAGTACCCGTATATCCTCCATATATACAAAGTATACCACCCAAAATCACTACACCACATTTTCTCGTATGTATATTTCTCAGACAAAAAAGTTCCCTTTTCAAAGTCAAATAGCATAATTTAAGAAATCACTTTTTCAATTATTTGCCAGTGTAGATATTATTGCTTCTATGTGAATCTTTCCAGCGATGACGTGATTTAAATAGATGAAACTGACAGTCAGAATGTGAGACAAAACCACTTTCGGATAGCTTTTTACACTCGGCAAATTTTGGCAGCAACTTTTAAATAAAAACAGTAGTGGAGGATAAGAACTATTTTGGAAATTGCTTCCTTTTTTAAGGATTAAAATTGCATAGCACAGTGCATTACTTAACAACCTATGTCTGCTGTAAGCTGTTTCAATGTTCCTAGCGTAATTACCTCCCGGAAGGACATATCATAAGTAGTGTGTCATATGCACGTATCGCATGAGAAGAAGACCGAAAAACTCCTAAGCATCCAGTCAGACAAACGTGCACCCAGAAGTGCAACATCCATCTTCCATTGTTCAAAAATAGCTGGGATCAAACCCGAGACTTACCACTCTGAAGAGTGCAGTCTTACCATTAAACCAAAGTGAGCCCTGAGCAAATAACTTTGACAGCACGTAGGGGGAGGCCAAATGGGCAAAGAGCGTTGTAAGGCAGTTTTATACCCTCCGAATAAATTGCCATCCAAAAAATTTTTTCATAGATAGTGAGTAGCGTTTACTTGTTGCAAGAAGGAAAACCTGGAAAATTCCCAAACTCGCACCTTGGCAGACATGCATTTCAAAGGTAGAAAAGCAACAACTATCTCCTATTGTTGAACACTGGGTGGGGTCAAAATCGCGAATTTTCGCTCTGAAGAGAAACGTCCTACCATTGGCCGCCATGAGCCTTAAGTGAGAAATTGCTAAAATCAGTCAGGTGCTCATCACATTGGCTGACCAAAGTATCTGTCATACGTTGACTATTATTAGTTTCAACTTGTATGCTAAATTGTTGTCTCGGAAAATTATTCAAGGTCTCTGGACCATAAAAATCTTAATTTGCTATTGATCAAAATCATGTCAATTGGTTTGGTTTGTTTGTTGCTCAATGGTCATTTTTTGCACACGAGGACTACGTAGACCGGGAACTACCATTTTAAGTACCGAACCACAATCAACATCCAAACCCAAAGTAGGATGGATTCAAGTCTACGAACAGTTTAACCAAAGAAAAGAGCGCTAACCATTCGACTGCCAACTCGGTAAATTTCACATGGAATTCGGGATCAAAGCCAGGCAGAGTTGATGTCTAAAAGTGACCTCTGACCTTCATTTGTTTCCAGTTTTCTGGTCAAGGACTCTCATTGCTCTTAGGGTAACTGATGTCCAAGAGACACGCTATGAATTGCATATAGCAAATGTCTTATCCATTTATCTTAGCAAAATAGGAGATTTTATAATCATAGCGCTTGATAAATTCGAATTGCCTTGCTACTAATTAGCTTTATGTAATTTTATTAAGCACCTAATGAAAAGATATTCAAGTTTATAAAATTATAATGTATATTTATCTTAATAAAAATTTTTTAATTTTAATGGGATCATCCTAACTTTGGAAAATCATGATTACTCCTTTATTTTTAGAAGTCAGTGTACATAATTAAATAACAACATATGTGATACATTTTTAACCTTTTACACCGGAAAGATATTTCAGACATTAGTAATAAATAAACATTTTTTTATTGGGGAGCAATAATTTTATATAATATATGCAAATAAATTTGATTTTAAAAATTATAATATTTAATATAATACTGAAACGAGTTTTGCTCGAATTCTTTTTACAGTTAATAATGCAAAGCATTCATTTGTGTGTATAACCCAAAAGAAAATGTATGTATTTTTAAATCACACACACAAGTATACACTGGTGGAAATATAATTAAAGACACTCAAAAATTCACTTATTTTTCATATAAAAGTGCATAATATTTTTTGAATTACCTTTATTTGAATCACATTTTTAATTTTCAATTATTCAGTGTAAAACAATTGCAAAAAAACTTAGTTTAGTGAGAATTTAGATCATTTAACCTAAAAATCAGAAATTTCGAGTGGAAATGCAATTAAAAACACTTGTTGTTTTTCTAACAAATTCATTAATTAATAATGAGTGACACCTCCATTGCTTACAATAACTTCATGCGTTCCATTTGGCATCGATTTAACAAGATTTTGAAGGTAATTGAATGGCAAATTTGACCATACATCACGAATTTTGTCTTTTAAGTCCATTACTGACTCCAAGTGGCCGTTTTCGTAAACTTTTTGTGTTATCAATCCCCAGATATTTTCAATAGGGTTCACATCGGGACTTCTAGTTGGCCAGTCCATAACCTTGATGTTTCGCTCCATGAAAAAGGCTTTTGTTGCTTTAAAGTTGTGAATACTTATATTGCCTTGTTGAAATATCCTGGAATCTTCATCCATATCTTCGGCATAATTCAACAGAACGTTATCGAAGTTCAATATAATTGGAGGAATTCATTTTAGGGGTGATCCAACAGATGGGTGTTGTTCCATAGCTCGAGAAAGCTCCCCACACCATCAATGTGCCTCCCTCCACCAAAATTGCGGCTAACTGAAATCTCCTTTTTCGTCCCTATGCGATGCTAGTAATTCTTGTTTCGATCTGCTCCATCTAAATTAAACATTTTCTCATCACTGAACACCACATTGTTCCATTCATAGTCCCGATTTGCATATTTTTTTGCAAATTCCAAATGAGCCTTCTTATGCTGAATACTTAAGGGAGGTTTGCGATGTTTTTTCGCCCATATAACAACTCTAGATTGACTAATTATTTATCTGATTCTTCGAGTTGTAACAGATAGGCATAAATCTCTTCTAATTTTAGTGGAATTTACGTTAGGTCTTATTGCCTCGTGAATTATCTGCCACTTTTGACGGTCACTTAATTTACTACAAATACCTTGACGCCTCTTAACTCCATACATATCACCTAGATTTGAAAAAATGCACACAACAGTTGGAGAGCGATTCATTTTCTTTGCAATTGATCTATTTGAGTAGCCTTCTTCCTTTAAAATTCGAAATTTTGATAACTCTTCTATCGAAAGCCCGATGTTACGTCCCATTCTATAACTACCTTTGAATAATAAGTATTTGAGCCAAGATGTTTTGGAATATTTAGTATCAGACATACTAGAGACAACAAACTGCTCCTTTTAAGCTCTTTAGAAACAAAAATGAAGTGATAGATAGCTAGATTTCTAGATTTAAAGTAATTGTCTACAATTGCATTTCCACTCGAAATATTGGATTTTTTAAACTAAATCATGTAAATACTCACTAAATTAGTTTTTCTTTGCAAGTTTTTTGCACAAAATGATTGAAGTCAAAAAATTTAATTCAAATGAAGTTAGTACAAAAAATATCACGGACATTTATATGAAAAATAAGTGGATTTTTGAGTGTCTTTAATTGCATTTCCACTAGTGTATATTACATAGAGATCCTTGTAGAGTAATATTACCTACCTGCGAGCAATATGTCCATGTTAAAATTAAGTTGCGAATAAATGGATGAACTTCTATTAACATGACTTTTGAGAAGACTAAATGATATCTAAAAAGCAACTAATATATATAATTCGGAGTAACTATTATTTTGCTAAATAGAAAGTATGTATATTTTCGTTAACGAAATCTAACTACAATAAATATCGCAGAATTTTTTTTAAAATGACACTTATCACAGTAAATATAATTTAAACACACAAAAATTATATATAAACCTACATAAAAATGTAAATTCCTTGTTATTTATCACTTAATGAATTCGTATAAAATTATTTAAATAAACTATTGAAAGAAAATTAATTATTCACAGACACATTTATACAGAAGTATTGAAATTATAAGGTATACCTATAAGATTTTAATAATTCAAATTTATTTTATTTGCGCGCGTTTTATGTTATGTCCACATATATTATTTGCATTGAGAATATAAAAAATACTGATATGTAATGAAATTATATGAGACGTTTTAAAAATTAGCTTATTGTAATAAATATAACGATATTTCTTTTTTAGTGGAGCTACTTCACATTTCTGTCCATGGCAAAACTTCACTTAGAAAAAGGAATTTCAATTTACTAAATCCACATATTATTGCTTTGCGTTTTAATTTCTGTAGTTCTAATAACAATAATCAATCGAAAGTAATATTATAAAAGAACTGTAAGAGCCAAGAATAAGACTTTACTTTGAAGAATCGAATTGACAATATAAGAAGCGCACTGCAACAAGGGGGAGGAGCCTTCTAATTTCCAACAACAGTGGGCAGCTGCGTGTGACCCGGACGAAGAAAGGCTTCACGAAAGATTTGTCAAGATTTATTGAATCAGTCTGTAAAACAAAACGTTACCAAAAAATGAACGAGGATTAAAAAAACTAACTTAATTGCATCGTTCTGAATCTGAATAAATATTTAATATGCAAGCACATTGTTTTTCATGAGTAACTTACACAAATGCGCTTTATATCACGAAGTCCAACTGCAACTTATGTAAGCATTTTAACAGTAAACGTATAGTTAAACCATGTGATTGATGTTTCTTAATTAAAGCCTCGCTTTTTCTAAATATTTATAGTGCAATTTTGTTAACTTCGATAGTGTTAGGGTTCTGCTCAAAATGAAATATTTCTTTCGGATTACTTAAATTTCTCTTATAATATTCTCTTATCGATTAGACCTCACACCGACTTTGTGATAGGACAATCCGCTTTAGAGATAAAGTTACTGGGTTCAATCCCAGCAACTGTTAAACAACGGGAGATGGATGTTCCATCTCTGACTCCTACGTGTATGCTTATCGGGGTAGGTGCTCGAAAGTTTTCCTGGATTTTTCCTTTGTGACATGTGAAAACAGCCCACTATCAATAAAAGAAAAGAATGAGGAAAACAAACAAAACATCACAAATATATAGAAACTCTTATAAAGAAAAATTATAAATTATCTTAGACCAAAAACCTCCTTTCATGAATAAATGTTTACAGTAAAATAATCTGAATGTAAAATGGTTGATATCATAACGCGACTGAACTATATCAAATTAAAATATACACGAAACTAATGCTTAATTATAAATATACTCTGCTCAAAACATTAAGAGAGCTTTCAAAGAAATTTCGCTTTTACTTACACCTGTAATTAACTCCAAAAAAACATTTCTAATTTAGAACTTTGTAGAAAACATATGATGAAAATTTCACAGATGCATATCAACATTCCTGAGTTTAAGCAAAGAAAATGGATAGATGTGCAGAAACAGTAATTTCGATGCAACTTTTTTTCCCCTTCCTCACTTTTGAAATTCATTTGCTCAGCCTTTGTTTGAAAAAAGTGATTTCGTCGTGTCACGACATCGTGACATCGAAATATGGTCCAATATACCCACAGAAATGTTGCGAAGTATGTTAGAGTGGCAAAGAACATCATTTCAAAGGTTAAATCGATTGCACGAAATAAGGAACATTGACTAGGACAAGTTCTCGTCCAGGTATTATCACAGCAACATAATAATATCCTGTTAACAACTAGTCTAAACATTACAGGCAATGCTGCTCAGTTCCAAACAGACAGTAAGGGGTTCAAGCTAAATTATCCAAAATGGATTTCAGGGGGACCTCTGTGTACATTGACCAATGATGTGCATTCCGTTTACCAGAAGACCCAAAGAAGATAGCGTACTGAATATTGAGATTGGTATCGAAATAACTAGAGTTTTCTGAGCTTACAGAAGATGATTCGGTTTGTGAAGAACCGTAAGACATATTATTGCAAAAAATAAATGAAGAAGTCATAAGTAAAAGGGGAACAAATCACATTACCAATGACGTTAGTTAGTGGTATGAGTTATATTAGCATAGCTAAATCACAGAACAGCATATTTTTTATGGTATGAAGAATTCTTCATTTTAATTCATGCTGACTTGGTGTATAATCAAAACTTGAATTCGAGCAATCATAATGAAGTACAGTGAAAAGATGTGTCATTTCCAAATTACTGAATTGATTCCAAAGAATGCGAATATTAATGTGTTATCACAATAAATAATATTTGATTTACCATTGAATTAGAATTAAATGATAATAATTGACTCATTGACTTAGATATTGCTCAGCTGTGAAAAAGGCTTACTTTGGCAACAGAGTGAAGGACTTAAAGCCGAATTGTCCAAGATAGATTTTATCAGGTTAATATCAATTAAGCCAATGGTGTACATTGTGCTGACTTGCAAACTGTCATAGATGGGATCTCAAGAAACAAAACTGGATGCAAAGTTGATGAAATTAAGCGCAGTTCAATGATGAGTCCCTATTTAATTTGAAGTGCGATAGCATACGTGTATTAATATGAGGGAAAAGGACACTCAGAATACACCCACATTTGTTGGGTAAAAATCAGATAACAGACGTGGTTGGTTGATGGTATGAAGTGGAAAACCATCATAGAGAGAATTTGGACCTGCATAAAATTCAAAATGACAATATGCACAGACGAAACATTAAGATCTTGAGTCGTATCTTATAATTGCAGATGATTCCTTTTTTAATATAAAATGCCAGGCCTCATACAACTCGTCTTCTAGAGAAGGTGCTTAAAAATGAAGCACTGAAACGTTTGGGGTGGACAGAATGATTCCTTAACTCGGATAAAGCGTTTCTGTTAGACCAAGAAATTATTTTATTTTCCAGATGTTCCAGATTTTACTTCTTCAGAAGTGGAATAATAATTTCCAAATTTTATAGAAAACCTAATCGCATTTATTTAAAATAGGTGTGCAGCACTCGTTGCACTTAGAAGAGACTGCAAACCATATGAACATTTTATGTAATTTCCAACCAATATATTTGTTGTCATTTACAAGTAACTAAACTGTTATTCTAAAGCAACTGCTCATTAGCATCAAACAGAAAGAGAAAAACCTGTTAATCAATATGAATGATAATATGATTTAAAAAAACAAAGTTCATTTTCAAAATTTATTTTTGAGAACTGAAATAAAAAATTGTTTCACTTTTAAAAATAAATGAAAATATTAGTTCCAAGGCAAATGTTCTCAATATTTTATTCAAAGAAATCATATATAATCATAAACCTTATTAGAAAATCTGTTACTGAAGTTTCAATCTAAGTATGTAATTTAAATAAATTAATGTTCTACATTTTTCATATTTTTTATAGTTCATAAAGCTAATATTTATAGCTTTTTCTACTTTTTTCACTAATTCATTCATATTAATTGTTTTATATTATTATTTCTCTTTTCATATAAAAAAAACCAAAAAAGTCATTTTTTGAGAAATCAATAATAAATAAACAAATGTAAATAACTGTAAATTGGGAAAGAAGAAAATTTTCGAATGGAAAAAAAAATCATTTTGTACATTTCATAAATTAATTTCGTCTCATTATCCACTTTCAAAACTCATTTATCTTTTCCGCGATCCTTATTTTACCTCTCAATAACTAATTTATGTAATTTTTATCTTCAATTTAAAATCATTCTCCAATTTATTGGTTTATTGAAAAACAAATTTAATTACGGTCATAAAAAATAACGCAAATCCAATGAAATATTGAGATTTGTGATTTCTTCTTGCTCTCTCATCATTTTTTCCTCCACTTAAAGATGCAAGAAAAATCGAAGCTTCTACCCGAACAGGCTCTAATTACAAAGCATTCAAAACTATTATCTTAGAGAACAACGGGTCTCTTTCGAATTGACAACCTTAATAATTATATTGTATGCACAAGAGAATAAGGAATAGATGAGAAAAAAATAAAACCAATTAATCGAATAATAAGCTAAGAGAGATTACTTGTATTATCTCCTCATAGACAGAAAGCTTTTATTAAAAACCGATAGATACCGCTAATTTTTGCGTTGATGAATTACCCAATTCCGTACGCCATCTAACAGCAAAAGTGGGAATGATAAGTGCGATATGGGTTTTATCCTATTAAAATATTCATAGGAGAGAGTTCTTTAGCCTCCTCTTTTATCTTTTTTTTCTTCATCGCATTATTTTCGTTCTCTTTTGTTTTCTCTTATCTGATAACAGAGAATGATTTATTGGCTGAAAGCGGCTTAAGTGATAATGACGGATTAAAGTTAAAAGCTGCATAGGATGACCCACATTGACTTGGAAAAAGACCGTCCGCCAAACTCCCTCTCTTAGCACTTTTTTTCCACTCCCTCACCCCCTTTTTGTTGTTATCTTCTTCCTCTCTGGCATCATCAGTCACTGACGAAGAAAGAGACGCTAAAATCAATATAAGAGGATTTTAAAAATGTCACAACGTTTTATGACTATTAGAGTGATTTAACTGCTTTGACTGATTAAATCCTGGTTCCCAGTTGGATGGCAAATTTCTCACTCTTTTGAGCACTGGAAATGCCTAATTATTATCAACGTAAATTGAGGAATGAAAGAAAATCATTTCTCCTATTTTAAAGAATATTATTCAATTATTAATTCTAATTAATTTTTACTAAGCACTATTTAACATTTAATGATATCTAATCATTAGATACAAGATATATTCCAGGATAAGAACTGATATTTCACGAAGAAGAATAATTGTAATTGTTCCTTAAAAATAATTATATACCATGCATATTTTATGAAATTGCAGTATCCTCAACAAACATTGAAATCTAACTGTCTTACTATGCAATGTTTATTTTTCCAAAAACTTTGTTGACGAGACTTTGTCAAAGACACAAGATTTAACTAAATATTCAGTACATATATGATACGTACCAACAATAAGGATAAGCCAACATATAAATTCAGTTTTAAAACTAGTATTCTATGGAAATACAAAAAAGACTTAAAAGAAGTAGATAGAGTTAATAAAATTAAAGCATAAATTTCTTCATCAATAAACTATATTCAGAAATAGAATAGGCTAAAATTTTCTTACAGATTCGATAATTTGAATCTTAGGGTGTTTTTTTAAATTCGAATATTTAATTAAAATCTTGAATATTTTAATTTAAGGAAATTTTTAAGAACAAAATATAATTACTTTCAAACATAGAAAATACATATTCATTCAAAAGAAAAATTGTATTCCAAATATTAGTATTTACCTTATCATAAAAGTTTTTAGTTGCTGGATATTAGCTCACTTGGTGCACTTCTATCACTAGGGACTTTATATGCCAAAAATATGCAAGGGAACTTGTTAAATTTTTGATAATACTTTAATTTTACAAAACTTCTTCCAGTGGCCTTTTTAACTAAATTGGTTTTGGAGTTAATATACGAAAAAATAAAAACCTCGTAACTAAAGCGAATCCAGCACTCCACATTTGATTACTCTATGTGATACTTCATTGCGTAAAATAACATTTTGGACAAAGTTTTAAAAATCGTAAATATCGTTGAACTAGGTAAAAAGCGATAAATATTGTTAAAAATAGTAAATATCGTTATTTTTTTAAATCGCAGTTTTTCCCGAAAACTAAGCACACGTTAGCCCTGGAAACTAAAGCCCGTAAAACGCATTTACGAGTTTGGACCATCAGCTTTAACATTTATTTCTAATATTATCGAAGTCAATATCAAATACTCACAAGTGCTCTTATGTTATCAAAATATCTCCTTTCACTGTGTTTTAGGGATTAAATCCCTTGCGTATCAAAACTAGAAAAATTGCTTATAGTTACGTTTTGGGGAAAAAAGTATGGAAAATAAAAATATAAAAGATTACATTAGTTAATAAATTTAAAAACAAATTATTCGCAAAGTTATTATATGACAATATAAAAAAACATGTAAATCATTTTTTCATGTGGTTACTTTACCTCGACAAACCGTAGTCACTCATTCTGCCTATATTTGCATTTTGTATATTATATTCCAACTAATGATAATTTACAGTAGAATATAACGTTTACTGTGAGTGTATTATATTACATATTACCCCAAAGTGAAAAAAATGATAGTTTGATATGTTTATATTTTTATACAATATTAGTATAATGAAAACGAAGATGATGTATTATGACGATTAAGGAAAGAATTGTAAAGTTGATCAAATATCATGCAGTTCTAGATGTATTCAAAACCAGAATGCCAGGAGGGAAAAGTATTAAGAGCCATTATTTCATATTTATGGCTTACTGAGTTTATTCTAGAAAGTATTCGAAAAATTATTATTCAGATTAGTGTATGGAAATATTGTTGATTATTCTAAGAGTAACAATTAAAACAAATGTTCTGTTTTTGACCCTATAAACAAATTCAGTTAAAGAAAACTATTGAAGAATCCAAGGATTTTAAGTCAAATGAATTCAGATATACCTTGGCCTAGTAGTACGACCATAATCTTAAGAATGTTAGATTTAAAATTTGGGGGGATTGAACAACAGGAAACTAGGGTTGAGAATATTTAGGCTTGTCTGTCTGACAGTTGTAAGCAAATTTTCCAGGATTTTTCACTTATATTGTGTAAATACAACCCACTATCTAGGGAAAGTTCTCTCCAGAAAGTAATGCACTATGTATGTTATGAAAAGTTTCACAATTCGAAGTGCAGTTCGTATTACATAGTCTGATTCTGGATAGCAATTTAGGTATACCGTATCATAATCAAATAGAATCAGATCAGTATGAAAAATTCTGATTACTTCTATTCCTAAAAGAAAGTTTACAAAGAACCACCAAAATCATGTGATATAATACAACTTATTGATTAATCTTGTGCTTGTGTACCGCTCAGCGTGATAAGAATATTTACCTTATTATATATATATATATATATATATATATATATATATATATATATATATATATATATATATATATATATATATATATATATATACAGAGAAAGAGAAACTGGATGTTTTTTTTTTAATTCAAACAATGTTAGGTGATCTCATTCCCAGTCACATTTATCGTATGTTTTGGATTTCCTTGCAAATCTCTTGATTTTTATCTTTTGATCGTCACTGTATGTCTCTTATTCAAAGAACATCTCAGATGCGTACATCGCATACATCTCAGTTGTTTTATGCAGATAGTATCACTAATGGTAAATATCAGTTAATATACCTCCATACCTGCTTCTTGAAAAGGAAATAATTCTTTATAATCACAGGAATGTAATCTATTTTTAACAATCAATGGGGCGAATTTCTATAACTGATTCCTGTGCGTGTGGATTCATTTTCATCACAGATTAACTGATAATTCAGAAAAAATTTGTTTTAAAGCGATTAAAAAGTATAATAAGAGTATAGATAATTTTGGAGACTTAACATCCGTTAATAACTCTCCATATGGCAAAATCTGTTTTTTAAAAAATAATAGGAATCATTTATAATACCAGAAATATAATCGATTCTTAGCAATCAATGACGAAAATTCTTAAACATGTTTACTAGATTCATTTTTTCTCACACATTAGCAATCAATACAGAAACACTTTAATTTAAAATGATTTAAAAGCAATAAACATATAGATAACCTTGAATCCAATATTTGAATTTTCTGGAATAAGTAAGCTCGTGAGGGGCCAAAGGCTTAGTGTCCACACCTTCTAACTGGTCATCAATAGATTTGCCATCAATAGATCATAAATATAAAAGTTCTAGTGCATGAAATCTTACTAATCATCACATTTCGGACTGTTGTTGCTCCTGATAGTGTGGCTTTACAAATGATTTGTCTCCGAAAGGAAATTTGTGACATCACTACTTCATCGTTTTGTACAGCTACTGACATAAATTTGCACAGCCAACGGCATAGCGAGCTTGGCTTGTCCAAGTGCCATAAGCACAACAACAGCAACACGATTTTGTCACTTTTCTCTGTGAAAATATTGTAATATTGTTTTATAGTCGTGAAAAATCATTGTATTATAAGCAATAATTCCTCGCACTTCTTATTTTCATAGTCTTGAGCAATTTTTCAACCCAAGAATTCAGAATAAGAAAATAAACCTAACAATATGATAAATCACTGGAAAAGTACGTTTTAATACTAGATTATAACATGCATAAAAATTATACTTTTCTATTGCGATTTTTTATGTTGCTATTTCAGCTTACAAGCAAATAAAAAGTAGCAGTACTTTTACATGCCCGGTTGATATTAGTAAAAATCTAAAGCACAACACACAACTTATTTAGTATTTGATAACTGAAGTTTTTATCCAAATAAGAAAAATGGTAGGTACAAATCATCTTGATGAAATGCATCCAATATACCTTTGCACAATTTTAATATACATTATATCTGTGAATAATTACATTATTCTGATAATATAATTATTTATAAAATACTTCCTGTATTTACAGAATAATCGTTAGAAATCATAATACGTGATGTACGGCGTTCGTGAAATTCTTTCAAAGCATAAAAGATAAATAAATCAGCTTGATAATAGTGTCGTGTTATGAAAATGAGTAGTTTGCGTGTGGGAATTTTTTAAACGAGTTTAAACATTGTGTCACACCATGTTATACCAACTGTTTTTTTCCCATTTGTCAAAATAGAAAAGGAAATCCTTTTGTGAGTAAATACACTATTATAACAGATTTTCAAATGGACAATGTAGGCTGCATTGATCATAAAATATAAATAAACATTGGGTTATTGATGAAAATATTTCAGTAATTGTTCTAGAAAATTAAAATGAATGGAATACTTCCTTAACAAATCAATCCATGTTCTATATTAAAATAATCACTTCGCAATCAAGGTGATAATCTCAGTTTTACTTAATTTTAATATAATATAACTTAAAAATTTATAAAATTTTTCTACTTAAACTTATGAACAATAGAGAACACTACGATTGTTTTTGATATTCAAACCTTTGATACAAAAGTCATTTAAAAATTAAAAATTTGCATTTCCATACTTTTTTAACACTTTTATTTTTATTAATAGTTTGTGACCTAATCTACACAAGAACATGGGAATCAACTATTTAAAAGATTTTGCTTTATAGTATGGTTAACTTTTGTATTTCTCCTGTAAAAATCGGAGTAATCTGTAAAAATCGGAGTGATTCACTACTCATAACTGATAAACATTATGATCAGTGGTGTTTTCAAGTCACAATACTAATCTGTTGACTATTTCTGTACATTTCTGTTGTAGAACAGATATCGTACTTCAGAGTACTTGTATCTGCACATTTAAACAAGGAGTGTGGAAACCAGTTATCCCTAACCATGTGACATGATGAATATTGGATTTAAGTAAATGATTAGTTTTGTTAAGTATACGAATCCCTCACATTATTGAGCATATCACACTTTTTATATAAATACCAAGAAGCATTTCAGTTTATGTTTCACATAGCCTCAAGTATATTTTGGAATTAAAACAAACTTGATTAATTTCTCATGCCTATTTCTCTATAATGCGATAAATACCTTTAAATAAATCAAATTTGCGTTGAACAATATATTAAGGATCAAGCTTCTGAGCAAAAATATAAAATTACTAAAACAAAAATCACATTATTAGATTACCACACTTAAGAAATCATACTTTTTACTGACGTTGGAAAGAAAAGTGGGAATATCTTTTGTAGTCGGAAATGAATGGAACAAGTGTTAAATGAGCGGAATTATTTGAAGTGGCATGGGGTTGAAGTCCAGTGGCACTGACTGCCTCTAAATCTCTTAATTATACTCAATGTGCCTAATAAACTGGATAAATTTGATTTATATATTGTGTTGGTAATAATAATGTGAATAAAAAATCTTTTTACACCAAAACCAAGAACAGTGTTATAGTAAGTGCTTGCAATTATGATGGCAATGAGCTGAAAATTACTAACATAAACTATAACAAATTCACACACCCAATAATAGTACTTTTACAAACAAGGTAGACATTGAGAATGAGCGCCATATGATTGTAAAAGTTATGCATAATATGGAAAAGTAAATGCCCAAATAATCATGGGATAGGAATCTTAATTTTCAATCAGCAATTCAATATTCAGTTTCAACTTCAGTATTCTGTATTAAGCAATTTAGTTCTCTTCGGAGTACCTATTCTATAAAATACGCCATATATAGCATGATCAAGAACTTATTTAGTAAAGCTGTTTTTTTTTTTAATTTTTGAGCCTTAAAAAAATTCCTCTGAAGATTTAAGGTTCTGGTGTTTTTTTTTTTTTTTCAATGAAGTTCGGGAAGTGTTTTTCGATGTGAGTCCAAAGAGGTCCAATTAGATTGAAATTAAGTGATTGACTTTGCTAGCCCAAAACTCTCATTTTCTAGTTCCAAGCCAATTTTTCATTTAGGTGTGCTTCTGATTATAGTGAGTAAGATCATTCTGAGACATTGTTTGGATGGCGCTGGATTGCGTGCGTGTGTGTGTATTGGTTTCTACAAGGAAAAACTCTCATTCAGGCAAAAAATAGATAGATCCAGCATTGGTTATCTACATTTTGCTTAGAATCATGAAACCTGGATAACCAAAAATTGGAAGAAGGTTCTTTAAAGTGATAAATCCAAATACAATTTGCTTAGAAGTTATGGTCGACGTTATATTCGTCCTCTAATGAGCATTAGAATAGATTCCCATTGGACAATACAGAAGCACAGAAAACTTTTAGTAATGGCCTGGGTAGCTTTCTATCAATACGACATTGTCCTTTTACAAATTTATGGTGTTATCAATCAAAATGTTTAAAAAAATATAAAATCATGTGCTGTCTTATTATGCTTATTAAAAGATGATTCATGGATGGGTTTTCTAATATGAAAATGATCCCACACAAATCTTCAAACTGATGAAGTTTTTCAAAATGATAAAGTTTCGTATCACTGGAGTCAATCCGCTGACCTGAATCTAATTGAATACACTTGGGAGCTCATAAAACAAATCAGGATTTTGAAGTATTCTTAAAAGGCAGAACTCCTTCAAGATATTGAATCGGATTGTATAAAAATACCAATGTGCACCTATAAGAAGTATCTTATCGACTTATTTGCTTATAATGTCTTCCATCATATCATTAAATATTAAGTCATATAATTTAGATACTCCTCGTTGATTCCAAAACAAAGCAAAAACTAATACAAAGCGAAAACATATATAACTAAATTTTAAATATTGTTGTATTTCGTTATTTTCAGAAAAACAAATTTAATCAGTATTTAGAAGAACTTAACTTTTTTCTCAAAACTTCTACTTTTGATTTTTTAAATTTAAACTTGTAATTTTTTAAGTTAACAATTTTACATAGACCATTTGTTATTCTCCGTGTAGGAAGACTAACCTACAAAGAACTCATTTAAATCGTTACGAAGTTTTATTTACAAAAATGTTCGGACAATAAAAGATATCGTTTCATGACTATAAGATATACTGTTAGTTTGATGAGAACCCATGTAATAACAAATTAAAGACTATAAAACTCTAAATGCTCATACTAATTTCAGCTAGTGATTGAATCTACTCTGAGAGTGTCTAAAAGCAAGCCAACTAAATTTCCTAACGCTTGCTGTCTTCTTGAAGATTCCTCATTTCCGAAATGATTCCAGTTTCGTCACCAATCACGTTAGTGTCATTACTGTTCACAATGACCAATAAAATTTTAGTTACTCTTTGCAATGAAATCTAATATTAGCAGCTTTAAAGATTGACATTTCAAACTGTATTCTTAGTAAAATTTAAATCAAAATATATTTGTTTAGTTCGAATGTTATGCATTTAAATCTTTCAAAGATTAAACATTGGAATTAGAAAGCAAATATAAAATATTAACGAAGTTATCCATGATAGATAGACTTCAATATATATATATATATATATATATATATATATATATATATATATATATATATATATATATATATATATATATATATAATTAACTCCCTTAAAAAATAAAAGCTATGTATATTATTTTAAAAAGTTAATTAATTTTAGGAGTAATATTTTGAAATAAATCTCGAAACTAGTTTTACCCATTAATTCTGCAGGTTGCAAAATTTTTGAAACTGAAAACACTAGTATTTTCGTGGAAAATACCTAGTGTAGAATAAAGGTATCAGACGGGATACACAATCTATAGTATAGTAACTAATTTAGATAATTTTCTCTAATAATATGTTTATTAATATAAAGATTGATGCTACCCTATCTGAACATATTTTTGCATTTCCATTATATACTTAAAGAAATTTTTAAATAATGCGAAACAATCTTGTAGTTATTTAAAACCAGCTTTATATGTAATTTTTTTCTGCGTGCATCAAATTAACCGTTGAAAGTAATATTATGTATACATATGATAAACGAAACATAAAATGAAAGTTTTTTTTCGAATAAAAAAGTTAAAATATCAATTTTCTCTCAAATTCTGATTTACTCTAAATGTCAAGTATGCTTATTGAAGTCAATATTGAGCAGCAAAAATACAAAATATCAAGTGTTAAAAGACAGTTAATCCATCGGTAACTCTAACTTGTACTTTAAGATTCCTATTTCAAACAGAAATCAACCATCGTTTTAATCACTAGTCACTAATTTGATTGTGAACTTTGTACAACACACACATAATATTTAATATTCAAGATATTCATGACCGAAACATTGTTTGAATGAACAGATACATTAAATATGCAATTGATATTATGTTCGTACATACACATTTCTAAACTTCTTTTGTAATAAAAGAAAATTATAGTTTTCTTTTTAGGTGTCTCATGTGTCACCAATATATTCTAAGCACTTAAAAGTATGCATGTAACGTATATGTGACAGAGGATATGCGTTGTTTTGATTTTGGTTGATAATTCTTTTCTTACTTAATCTACAAATTTTCATTATAAAAAATTCCCTTGTTTGAAAACCGATATTTTTCCACGAGTTTGCCCAAATAATTATAAGGCCATTAAAGAGATTGACAAAGTCGACTTCGTTGAATTCTTTGTATAAAAAAGTAATAGTTTGGTTGAAAACAACCGGCGTAGTTTCTATATAAGCAAAAATTTACAAGCAAAAGGGGAGAGAAAAAGAGTTCTGAACCTAATCTCTATTTTTTCCTCCCAAAAACATGTTTTCCGAAGGCCAGCAGAACTTGTTGAAAGCATTTTGATGGTTATTGGTCTCCGGGCTCAAACTTCCTGTAGTACCTAGGGTCGCATTTCGGCTCCGTCAATAAAGGTTCCCGCCTACCCATCCCCCATATTCCGGCATTCCACATCTTTTCCGGCGGCAAGGAAAAGAAGGAGGAAAGAAAAAAGAAAAGTTCCACCCTAAAAAGCGTCGAACTTTAAGTAATCCACGAGTGCTTCCTTGTGGACACAGTCGAAACCAATCAAGTTAATGGAAGGGAGGCAAGAGCGTCACGAAATCAAGTCCGCAAATATTTGTCCTCCAGCCCAAGGACCTCATTAACGAGCCGCCATTTTCCCTTTTCGCCCACTTCATCACACGCACCTGTCTCAGGGAACCAGTCACGTGGGACGCAAGTCGCCTCACCATTGGTCGAAAAGGATTTTCTCCATTCTGGAGAAATTCACTTTTCACCCCCGAACCCCACTTTTCTTACTTTCGAAAAAACATTTCCCTTATTTTTCGGAGTCTTTCAAAAGTTTCCTTCTTTTTATTTATTTATTTTATTTATGAAGTTTTCTTTTTTAAAGTTTTTTATACCCTTTTACTCCGGTGATTCAAGTTTCGGGTGAAAAACTTTGACCGGAAAGGTAACTTATTACTTTCGCTAGACGCTCCTGGAACTCAGAATCGGATATTTATATGCATGTGAGAATCTAACTTAGATATAGGAGCGAGAGAAGGAAAGTTTCGTTTCTCTTCTTCGGCATCGAAATAACTCATCTCTAAATTAATTCAAAAAAAAAAAAAGAATCTAAATTTAGGTTTCTAAAATTGTATACCTCACAAATTCTTGATAAAAATTCAATTTTAAAGAATACAAATAATTTAAGTTATATTCATTAAATCTTATACTGACTATATATATATATATACACACACACACACACACACACACACACACATATATATATATATATATATATATATATATATATATATATATATATATATATATATATATATATATATATATATATATATATAAAATTTCCATTTACTCCCTGTATAATATTGAAACATAGCTGTTAGATTAATTAAAGTAGCATCAAATACAAGTACGCGTCAAACTTGTATAACACCATTATTAAATTATCAAGCATGATTTGATGTAAACTCAGTTCACGTCAACTGAAAATCATGAACTCTTTTCTGAATTTATAAGGTAAATTTTAGGTAATATACAATGTCTGATGTGAAGCGAATGAATGTTGTGTAGAAGAAAATATTTATCATCATTTATATATATTTAAGGAATGAAAGTGTGTGTATAAAGCTAAATATATTTAACCACCACTTTTTTAATTAAATTCAAATTTACTCTGAGAACGCCATCAAAAACTTAGTTATTAGCAACTATCATTTATTTTATAATTATCAGCTATTTTTTAAAGTAAATATAATAAAAAATTTGTTAAAATTTAATTTAAAATAGTTTAATAATAATTTTTATATGAATGGTTTATTCTTTTGGGAAAACTAAATTCTAAATTGCTTTTTTTATTTATAAATATTTATATATATTTCGAAAATGCACAAACATTTTTCGAAATTTGATCTAGAAGAAATTACATATCATATTTAAAAGTTAAATCTTTTATATAGCAATTTCTGTAAACTTTTATCGACGCATAAAAAAAACTTCATATTATAAGTGACAATTTGTATAAAATTTTACTCTATTAGACATTTTGTATCATAAATTTAACCCTTTTTTTATCTAATACTAAATTTTTAAAAATTTTATAAATTAAAACTAATTTGCAAATTTAATTTTCTTCAAAAACAATAAATAGGATAAATTGATAATTTCTCCTACAATAACAATGGAAGGTTGATGCTTAATAGGATAATTTCATTTTTGTTTGATAGTTTGCATAGTTTGATGGGTTATTATAGTTTTTCAATATTTCAAATGGGAGTATGCTGTGATGAAAGCTTATTAAATTCATAATCACTAGATTGTAAAAGTATTCTTCTCGAAACATTAATTTAATATTCCCTCCTTACATAGATTTTAGAATGAAGCATTAGATACTATATGGGATACATAATTTAAAGATTTTCCAACGTATATAATATACTATAGAATATATAAATATTCGTTTTAGCTAGTATTTGTAAAGGACAGTCAATTGATTCAACAATTGATGCAAGTATCCCTAGTTTGGATGTGTTTAAAATATATATTGAAAATTTTTCTTTCTTCTGAAGGAAAGTAAAATCTAAGAAATGCAGAGGGTATAATACTTGAGCCAAAGAGAGAGTTTGAGACCATTCTACTGAGAGGATTAATGTACAGTAAAAATCTCCGTAAAGCCTTTAGATCATAAGCTTTAAGACGTAGTAAGGAGAGTATCAGCTCAGGTGTCGATCTCATCGTTCTATCGTGGCTCTAAGAATGAGGCAAATGCATTGAGTTTAATAGAATTGGTCAGCAGAAATAGTCCTTCGCAGACGCAACACTTTTAGTTTAACTTAAAAATTTTCTCTTTACTTAATTTAGTGTAAGCAGTTGTAAGAAATAAAGTGATTTTTATCGTTTGTCGAAAAAGTAGGAATTACAATGCCCATTTAGAATCTTATAACTCTTAAACTGAATTCGTTTAGAAAAAAAAAAAAATATATATATATATATATATATATATATATATATATATATATATATATATATATATATATATATATAAACTTAATAGAAATACAAAAACTCCCAAGATTCTCATCTTTTAAGAAAGCATTCCTTTTTAATACTGCACGTGGAGAAAGTTATCGCTGCACAATTTGTGACTGGTTTAAAATGTCATATTTATATATATTTTTTAAAATGTCATATTTATATATAATTTTATATATTAAGCAAAAAACAGTGTTTTAAAACTATGTGTTGTAATATAAAGTTTCAAGGTTTGCACACAAACAAATATAACACCATACAAGGTAATATTTTTTGATTTTTTTTAATAATTTAAAAAAATATATTGTGATCAAAAAATTATTTCGTAGAACTGAAAAGTAAAATACGCTTGTTTAATTTAGTTAGTAATTTATGAATTCTTACTAATGGCAATGTTTTGAATTAAGATCAGTTCCTGATAGCAGGAATATTTCCGTTTTTATTTTTTTAAATATGTTATTTTATTATGTCTGTTTATTAATAAAATTTTCTTACTTCTGTTTTCAGGCTTATATTAACTTTCATAGAGTTCATTGTAAATAGAATAAATTTATATAAGAACTCAGAATTTAAATGAATAACTATAAAAATTAATTTTAAGGCGTATTGAACATTATAACATTTATTTAGTTAATTCATTTGTGAATTTAAATTAGTTACATGCAAAAAATAGCAGTGTTGTAAATTTTTAAAAGCAAAAAAGGTTTTAATTTAAGCGTTTAATTGGCTTTGTTTCCTCTTAAAACATATTTTTATTCAATATGCTCAATATTTGTACTGTATATATACAATACTGTATAATATCAATATTTGCACTGTGTGTGTGCGTGTTCACTAAACTCCAGAAAAATTATTCAGAGATTCAACATAACATTATGGAGAAAAACATTGAAATTTCATGGATAATGAACAAAATAATGAATAAAAGGCATCAAATCGACAAAAATAGGCATTGGAATAATTTATGCACACAATAGATAACATAAATACATTCTCATTCTTTGAATAACAATGTAGTTACTTACTAGTTCCAAATTTATGTCTATTTCTTTAGAAACTCATTCAAAATTACGAATTCTTTGCATCGATACCACTTTTCTTTATTAAAAGTTGAAACTTTTTTCGGAATTTAGACGTAGTGTATATAATTGGGAATTTACTGTATATATATCATGTATAAGTTATTTTTCTCACTGTATGTATTATTATAAGAGAATTTAAAAATTAATTATAAATTATAATATTCTCAGAAGTATTCTTAGATATAATATTTCTAAGTTTTAAAAAATTTAATTCTCTTCTCTCTCATAAATGTTATTACTATTTACAATATTCTTTTTTACAGATCAAACAGTTTATCCATAGCAGAGAAAATTGTGCAGTTTGTTGATGGTCATGGCAGTCAAAAATACCAGTGATAAAAGAATCTACAATGTTATATAATTTCAAAAGTAATCAAGAAGGACTATAGTTGCTAAGTTTATTTTTATAACATGAACTATGAAATTAAGTACTTCACAGATGGGTCCAAACTAAATGGAAACGTTGGCAGTGCATTCGTCTGCTTCAAGGGTGAAGAAGTGATGGCGAACTGGTCTCAAAGACTCCTCCCCAACAACAGCGTTTTCCAAGCAGAATCACTTGCGATTCTTCAGGCCATCGACCATGGACTTAATAATCTATTCAGCAGCTTTACCACTTTTCATAGATAGCGAATCATCACTAGGGGCAATCCTCAACCACGAGCATAGAAGTCCCACAATCCAACAGATATAAACTAACCTCTCTTATATCTCAGCTAAATGCTTCATCCAGTAGATAAAAGCACACAATTATAACCTTGGAAATGAGATGGTCGAAAACCTTGCCAAAGCTGCTACCTCGCAAATTCAAATAACATTAAATGACCGAAATCCCACCTCACCCAAACACTTCTCAAACTTGCTATTGTGTGACTAGTGAACAGAATTATAGAACACCGTCACAGAAAATAGAAAAACTTTTGACTTCTATCCAGAGGTTTCAATCGATAGGATTGTCATCAACCCACTTATCACACAATACCTTACGGGCCACACTGTCACTTCGCAATATTTTAATAGATTCGGGAGATAATCTAACTACTGCGTCAGCAACAGCCTAGGGGATCTGGACCATTACATCTTCGACTACATATTAGCTTCAGTATGGCATATTAGGAAACCAGAAAAAATGATTAACACAATCCCATTCCATCGCTTTATCATCAGTTCACCAGACTTAATGCACAAAATCACTTGCATCATTAGCTTCCTCAATAGTAATGGCCTGGAGCTGCGCGAGACTTCACTTTCGGCACACTAGCATCCAAATTCTTGTGGATTCCCCACACCTCGCACCTCTCAAACCTGGATGCCGTTCTTTTCCTGCTTCATTCCTAACTCTGGAACTCTTCGACTCGGACTTGAACTTCTTGGCTAAATTATACAGACTTTGATGGACGCTATTTTCTTTACTCAATACACTTTAAGGAACTACTCAAGTTGCTATTAAGAACCTTTTTTTATCAAAATCTTTTATGGACTTTATTTTTAACTTTTTGTGAAACATTTCACCTTTTGTGCATCCACTTTGTCAAGCTTTTAAATTATTTTTCCTTATTTGATTTGCAAATATCACCCCTGTCTACTCATTATTTTGTAAATTCATCTGGTAATCTTTTCTTTAATTCTCAATTAAGTTCTCTAGGCTGCAGTGAAAAAGCGACACTCGTAGACCTTGTGAAGTTCTGTCTTGGCTTTGCTGGACTATACGAAGGAAGGCGATACCTGTTAAACTACATACTCATCAGGTGTCTTCCTTAGAATCTGCTTGTCCTTGTGTAACATGAACAGAGATAATTCTTAAACAAATTTCCTGAACATCAGTACATTTCTGTAATTACTTGGAATTATTTGAATATTTTTATGCTCACTTAGGATTCTTATTATATCTATGCATGCCATTAGCTAGAAAACTAGCTATATTTTATTTGCGCTTCTATGCATAATAGATAAATTCAGCTAAATATGAAAATATTACAAATGTAGTTTGTAACCCAAATATGTGCTTTAAATGTGAGAAATATTTATTTAAAATAACATTGCTCAATATATATATATATATATATATATATATATATATATATATATATATATATATATATATATATATATATATATATATATATATATATATATATATATATATATATACATAACCTTAGTTTAAAATTATACCATGCTGAGCAAAACTTTTATATTTTTAAAGTAACGTAGTTAGATTTTCTTATTTAAATTCTTATAATAAATATATTTAAATACACATGCTCTCAAATTTTAAAAATATTTTATACGTACCTATAGCAATATATGAATACTATAGACTTTATTATTTTATTTTACAAACTTTTTTAATAAATTTCTGTAGCCTTAAGAGCTGTAGTTTTGAAATTTTTTTATTCTTCTGACTGTTATTTTTCCATAAGGAATTTTCATGCTGTTAGAAAACATATTTTTACTCTGAAATGCCTGTTAATATATTATCCTTCTTTCAAATGGCTGTAGTTTGAAATTTTGAGTGACAAAAAGTCTACCTAATATGTACGCGTTACTTTAAATAATGTAAAATTTCTCCTAAAATTTTATTTCTTCTAAAATTTCTTCTATTGGGTTGTTAGAAAAATCATTTCGTTTTTCCCACCTGGATCAGCTTTTTGCTAGTAAAAACCAACCACTTTATGAGTGTGAAATCGTGCTACTACCAGAAAGATGGTAAAAGCTATTGGACTAGAATGAAGAATATGCAATGCAATACGATATTTTTCGTTATACGTTTTTCATTTTCATGAAAAACGAAATTTCTTTTCGAACAACCCAATAAAATATTATTTAATTTTATCTCATACTCAATCGTTATTCGTTAAGTACTTAAAAAAATTGTTATAGATCAATTAGATTCATCAAAAGTGTAAAACCAATATAAAATAGTCATAGAAAATCTGATATGAGAAAATAAAAATAAATTAAGAAACGTATATTCCACATAATTGATCAAATATCCATGTATGTCAATAAATTTAGGTTAGATTGAATAGAATTCATTGTTTCTGTAAAATTTATAAAGTACTTGTATTTATATTGGAAACCTTTTGAAATTAAAAATATTAATTAGTAACATTTTTTTAGTAGGAATCCTAATAAAAATCCTAAGCATATGAACTGAAGTGAGTTTATTGATATCTAAAAGCTAATTATAGGACTAATTAATTATAAATAATTAGTACAGTTTCTTCAGAAAACTTTTGTTACGTTAATTAAGTCATGGATTTAGTGTACAGTAATCAGTAAAGCAAAAGAAAAATATAATCTCATAGTATCACCTGATGTATATAATGCCCCCATGTTAATTTATCCAAACATTGTTATTAATAGGCTTGCCAAAAATCTTCACACAATGAAGTTCATGTTTCATAAATATTGAGATAAAATTATGTGTAATTTCAGAATAACAAAAAAATTCCTTAAAGAAACAAAAAATGTTATAACAAAAATTTTCTTTTTGTATTGAAGCAATCCCAGGCAAAAAGCTAAATTGTATTCAAAAGAGTGGCCAATTTCGATGAATAATGTAAAAGAAAAGTCTTCTCCATCTATATGGTCAAAATGAGGATCACACTGTTCATATTATGACAGATATTTTTTAATTTTATTAACTCAATTATAGAAATTTAATATAACGTAATTTCAAACGTTTTTTCTTAGAAAAGAAAGCATCAATTCTTAAGCTTCCAATTTAGAGGCTCTGAAAGGCGTATCATTTGTCTCAAATATAACAAAACTATAAGCTGAATATAAGTATAGCATGAAAAAATATTTTTATGCACCAAATGAAAATTAGAAACTGATGCCCTGGGAAAAGTTAGTCAGTTTTTTAATGCATGACATCTATTATTGTAGCTTTGTCAGTAACAAAATTTTCCAATTCTCTCTATTTCACAATAGTTTAGAGTAACCAAATAGAACTTTGTAATGTATCATAGTGGGACTTACAACTATATAATTTTGTTCTTTTGGATATAAAAATGTGTTTCTCAAAATTTTTTTTATCATGTGATAAGGAGACAGACATCATCAGATGGTGCTACAAACTCCCCTGAGGAAGGTTTAAATTACTCTATCGTGAGTGAAGAGAGAAATATTGAATTCTACTAAGCTCTACAACAAAAATTTCGAACCCAAAAGTTTATTTAGATCTATTATTCATAGTCTAAAAGGATGTAGGTCGCAAAAAAGTTAAATCATACGTTACGTTTACTGTTAGTCTATAATCAAAATGAGTTTTTATCTACTAGAAAAGGTATTCTTTGAAACTTATAATTTATTTTAATGATTGTTTTGGTTAACCTTGAATTCAATTCAATCATTCTAACTAGCTCTGCTCTAACTAATCTTCTTCATAATATGTGCTTGAATCCCAAGAGATAAATTGGTTTTTCTATCTTACTTCTGATCATGATAAAAAAAAACCCGTGATATGAAAGTTTCTCATGGCCTATCAATAGTTTTTGCTCTAACCAATCATCTTGTCGATATGCGTTCGAAGTGATACATTGGCACAATCTTTCTTCCTATTACATAAAAAAATATCTTTTCATGATATGAAGTTATTTCTTGCGATCACTCAATGATTATTGCTCTCATCAGCTATCTTTCTGTCATGTACACGAATCCCAACAGATAAATTGATTTCTATCTTTATTCCGATAACGTCAAAAAATACCTTTCGGTGATAGGAAATTTTCTCGTGGTCTGTCAATAGTTATTGTTCTAACTAATCATCTTGTCGATATGCGCTCGAATCTCAAGAGATACGTTGGCATTATCTTTCTTCCGATTGCATCTAAAAATATCTTTTCATGATTTGAAGTTATTTCTTGTAATCAATCAATGATTATTACTCTCATCAATCATCTTGTAAATATGTACACGAATACCAAGAAATAGATAGGTACTATCTTTTTCTGATCGTGTCAAAAAATATCTTTTCGTGAGATTGTTCCGGGTCAATCAATGATTATCACCGTATCCAATATTTTTGCCGATATATGCTCGAATATCAAGAGATTGAGTAGTGCTGATGATCATATCAAAAAATATCTATTGAGGATGTGGAATTTCCTCGTCGTATTCAAAGTATTAACAATAGTCTGTAATGAAGTTTTAAAGAAACTTTAAATTTAAGGATATAAAAAATTACTGACGTGGGTTTGTGTATTAATTTGATTGAAAAATAAAACACTTCTTTTAACTGCATGTAGCAGCATCGATCTTTTTCTTAGAGAAATAATTTTATTGAAAAGTGTTTAACTTCTAAAATATCAGATACTGTTTTCTGGAAAGTTATACAACATTGGACAAGGAAAATAATATTTCGGTCTTGGTGAGCAAGGATTAATAAGGATTGTTTCGCGATTTATTATCAATATTTATTTATAATTGGAATTTTTTAAGAATATAATTTGTAAAGTTTTTATATTTTTACTCCACACTAGGTCATGATATCCCTCACTTCATGATATCCCTCCAAATGTAACACATTTGGAGGGATATCTTGAATAATCAGAGCAAGCACATTTTGTTTAAATGAAAATTGTTTCTTCAAACGTGACATTAATAAGAGGATTAAGCTTATCAGAATTTTATTGTAACCAAATAAATGATATATTTTATATTATTTACCACTGTGTCTGATTAAAATTAAAATTTATACTAACATATTTTGTCAGATCACTTCCTTAAAGTGCAAACTGAATTAGTTTTATTTAGGGAAAAGGATTGAGATTTTTTTATCATAACTTTCAATATTGAGAAAAGAAAATTCTTATTCTGGATATTCTGTTTACTGTATAATATCCTAAATTAGTGTATACTTAGATTTTCTTGATCAAATAAGCATAATTACATTAAAGTATTTCATTCAAATTACCAAAAAATTTTATCTCTCATTAAAGGAAAAAACTATTCTTCCAAAGATAAATTATTGAGTATAAAAAAAACCAGTAAGTGAAATCTTAAAATACTTTTCTTTGATTCAAAAACACTGAAAATTTCTTATCATTTTTTATCAATTAGATACAACAGGTACTCACTGAAAAGAAAAATCAGTTACTAGAGGAAATCCAAACACACATATATTTTGAAATTTATTATTACTGATATCTACTTAAAATATCAATTCTCTTAAAAAAATTTTTAAACTAAATATGAAACAGCTTGAAAGATCAAAATATTATTTTCGATTAAATATGTAAACATTTAAATTTTTGTATTGATTATTAATTGTAGAAGTTAAAATTGTTTTATGTCTATTATTTTGTTTCTGCTATAATAAATAAACAAAAATACAGTAAATATGATAATTTTAAAAACTAGTAATATACTTATTCATAAATAAAAAATATGAGAAACATTGAATCAAATATTTTTAATAACATCATAAATCAATAGCTCTTATACTAATATGTTTTTGCATTATGATTTTAAATTTGCTTTTTGTGAAACGTATATGCCATGCTCAATGTGTTTAATTTTAAACCAGGAAAAATAACGTTAAACACACTCGTGCAGATAAGATCAGATGTCTTTCTGAAAGCGTTATTGTTTGGAGAAAAGGCTGTGATACCAGCGAAGCTTTTGTGTGTGTGTGTTGTGTGTGATATATATATATATATATATATATATATATATATATATATATATATATATATATATATATATATATATATATATATATATATATATATATATATATATATATATATATATATATATATATATATTTGGATAGAAGAGGTCATACATCTGACCGGCAGGTTCAGTTACGATTAATATTAAACCAGATAAAATAAAACTTCATGTTAGACCAAATGTCCTCCTGATGGTGCAAATGTTTGGAGAAAAGGGATTAGCTCTGACAGCAACATCGAAGCTTTTGATTGCAGCTGTGTTCATCAAATTTATGATGCCAAGTATAAGTCACTCAATGGTCGTTTTTTACATATGAGGGCTAATTACACCTTAACTGTTAAAAGTGAACTCCTGATTATACAAGCATCCACACCTAGATGGGACTCGAAGCAACAAGATGTTGAACTGGAAGTGTGAGCGTTTATAATTCGGTTGCTAGCTCAGATAATGAAATCAGAGGTAGGCAAAGACTCCCAATTTTTCTCTCGTTATTATGCATATTGAATGTGATTTGTCTTACATATTTATAAGTTTCTGTAAAATTTATAATAACTTATAACAAAAAAATACATTGCATACATATATTTTCATAACATATTGTATGTTATAACTGTTTTTATTTATAGATTTATTGTTTAAATTATATAAATATAATGACAAAATTTTCAATTAATAACTTTTTTTAATGAACAAAGAATTTTATTGTGTAAAATAAAAATTTTCATTAAACAAAACTTGGTTTTTTTCTATAAGTATCGTCACATTACGAACATAATAATTTTTGTTAAATAAGATAAATAGAAAGAGAGTTTGAGGATTTAACTTAATTTTTTCCATAAAAGTTTCTATGTATTGGTATTAGAAAGCTGGATAGATTCTAATTTATAACCATTAATTTTAATATTACATTTGATCAACAAAATATTATAAATATTATATAACCCCAGTACTAAAGGAAGTAGTTTATACAATGACATATAACAAAAGTCGTATAATTGATTTCCATTAGTTGTTCACATATTATGTCATCAGTATTTTCAGCTTTTTTGTGCAAGTTTTATTTATTGTTTATGATAAAAAAAAGGTTTCATAAAGATAGTTTACATAAGCAACTTCCATTACTTTTTATTAACAATAGCAGTATAGAAATTTTGATTTTTCTTATCATTCAGTGATATACGTCATATGGATATTTTTATCATCACAACAAGAAATATTCATTTGATAATAATGCCTCTAAAGTAATTTCCTAATTTCCTGTCTAAAAGAATTTCTATTTTACCAGCATTATAAAAGTAAGTGTGTGTAAGCTGTTATTTATTAATAATGTTTCAAAATTATGAACAAACAACAGCTTACACAAAACGCTGCGCAAATTTTGTGCAAGCTGTTATTTGTTAATAATTTTAGAAAATTATTTACTGTTTAATATCATAGCAATCTTCTAGGTTATTTTAAGAATTATTTCTCTAAATTTGTTGAAAAGGAGATTATCACCATGTATTTTAACTCTTCGTTGCTCAAGAAACATTACTTTAGGAGACAAAAATCAAAAGAGAAATGTAGCACTCACATGAGAGGGAAACCATACCTCTCGCTAGTTTTCTTTTTTAAAAAAGGAATCTTACAAGTGGCGTCTCTAAAAGCTCCTTGAAAGGGAAGAGTTTTACCTGAGAGAGCGGTACTCTTTGGTCACTCTGTAAAAGATCGACTTCTTGCGGAAGACCCCACACGAAGTCTGAGGAGAAGGGCTCTGCAAGGGTCCTCTTGAAACTCGCTGCTTACAAGTCACCCTAGAACAACAGTCTGACATTGGCAAAGGTCAAGATTAAAGGGAAATTGTGGGACGAAAAATATGCTACTTAAGTCTGAATAATCAGTCTGGATAAGCAAGTTGAAAAAGATTTGATTGGGTTACTGTGAGAAGGTTGTAGAAACAAAGTGTGATAAACGGCTATCTTTGTTCGACAAGTCATTCCGTAAAGGGGATTTTTTTTTCAATTGAGAATAATGGAATGGCTGTCGTTTCTACAGATTTTATCAAATTGACCTAGCCATCTAATGTATAATCAAAGTTTTAAGTAGTTAGGTTGTTTTATAAGTACATTTTGTCATAATGGGTCAAGTCATTTATGTTTGCTGATATTGTACACACAGAAATCATTTAAATGAAGCAGTACTTTTAAGAAAATATTGTTTGGAAAGTGATAAATGACATAATTTTAATATTTATTATAAGTTCAATTGATTTGACATTTTGTTGATTTCTCTCTCTCCATGAATATAACTCAATAAGAAATATTTGTATGATGTGAATTTCCTTTAAGAGAATATTACTCATTGCTACATGAATTTGAATCATTAACAACCACTGATAATAAACATAATTTAAAAAATATTATTGCAAGGTTACTATAAACTGGCTACATTTAATCACATATCATTCTAAAACTAAATATACTTACTCTTTTCCAGTTAATGTCTTTTCCCTTTTCACAGCTCTTAAATGTTTCATTTTCTATCACTTTTGCCATAGTTAATCAGAGTTGTATTTACTTAATTTTAAAAGTTCTTCTAAGATATGATTCTTTCTATACTCCCAATATCACCAAAATGAATTGAATTGAAGTGATTTTTAATCAGTGCAAGCGACCGGAGCTTTTTTTTGTCAATTTAGTTTCCAATTGCAAGAGGGCATTTTGTAAGCCACACTATTGAAACCATAAATAAATTGCAGGATATTTCCCCAAGAGTATTATCCAACAAATAAAACTTAGAGATCCTATAAAATGGCAGTTGTTTCAAATTCTGAAAGGAAACCTTTGGGACGCGGAGCCCTGGCGCCCGCGGCACTCAGAGGTTGGGGTGTAGAGTGCCTAGCTTAATCGGGCCGAGACACGTGGCACAGGTCAACATGCTAGAGGAAATGAAATTATTAGAGCTCGGATGACACAGCGACATGTATACAATGACGCAATGAAATGCAGAAGCCCTGGGCGGACTTGCTCAATAGGGAGAAGATATTGAAAAGGAATGACAAGGAAAAATGTCTCGATATCCCATGAAGCAGCTCACCGCAGGAGATGAGCCTCCTATATTAGCTACTGGGGCAGAATATTAAAACTTTCGCTGTTATTAATGATGCTTCTACTTAAGTAATTTCTCGGCCATCGGTACTAAGGTACATGATTAGTAAATCCTGTGATGTTTGCATTAATATCAGTTTCTCAAAATCCTTAAATTTAAAAAAAAAAAAAAAAAAAAAAAAAAAAAAACAGTTTCAATCTGGGGCCCTTTAAGTAAAATTCCAAAATAAAATATTATCTTCATATAAGTATTGGTACAATTTATTTATTTCCCTTTTAACATCTTTGTTAAAATGATTATATTTCTAACCGATGCAGTCACACTAATTTTTAAATTTATGTTCTGAGTAAATATCAATTTAAAATGCTTAAGAGAAATCAGGTGATAAATATAATAATTGTATTATGCAATAAAACAAAATGCACATCAGACTCAGACATGAAGATTAACTACTGAATAAATGTAGGAGAATGCATGAAGTTTAATAATCTATGACAGTTGTGTGAGGAATATAAATATCTTACTTTATTGTAATAATATTATTAAAATACATATGTTAGTAGACATGAGTATAATTTCGTAGAAATATAACATAGAATTACTTACTTAATTATACGTATAATAATACTTAGAAAGCTTATACTCTGCTGTTAGTACACAAAGGGATGATGTACGTTTTTAAAAATATGATTTGAGCTTAATATCAAGCATTTTAATGTTATAAGAATTAAGCGATTAAAATATAAAGGATTTAATTATCTTCCAAAATAATAGAAAAATAAAAAAACAATGCAAAATATTTTAGAATTTTTTAACGTAATAAATGAAATAATATATATATACATTTCTAATATTATATACTATTTTTTATATTAATTAATAAGAATTAAAGAAGAAAATTTAATTTCAGTATTTCTTACTTGATTATAATTAGGTACAATCGCAAATAATAACCACATGCAAGTTTTTTCAATTTGTAGAGATGCTAAGATGATAATTCTTCGTTTATTCTTATTAACCACCCGTATTTACTTTATTCATTAATTTATCAAAATATATTTCTCCCTACTTGGAAAATAGTTTTCTGTTTCTAACATATAATTCATATACTAATTGGTTTCTATACTGTGAACGTCCTTCTTTGTGTAATGTATCGTCTCAAAAATAATGGAAATTATACTGTTTTATTAAGTTTTATGTTTTATTAAAAGAGTGTTTTATTAAATAGCAATTTTTTTACTTAATTAATGGCGTAACGCCAAGAAAAATTAAGGTTAAATTTTTATCGTTTAATTATTTATAATTAAATATAACTACAAATAATAACTACCTGTTCTTTTTTACTTCCCTAACCTTAAAGAGAATTACTGCGAAATCTTCCTAGTTGGTTTTTATTTTCATCCAAACCCTAAATTTCATTCACAGTCTGAAAGAAAATAAAGTTGCTTGCATATAAAATAATTGGTTACTCACTTTTTCCTTTGACTCTCTCTTACATAAAAATAAAACCTCTTAACAAATGACAGAAAACTGATTATTCAATGCATTCAGCTCCATCTAGCGAGGAAAAATATTTTGTTCCTAGAGCACATAACCGATAAAAAAATATTGCTTTAATTCGCTTAATTTAACCAATTAATTCGATTAGTAAGTGTTTGGAAGCAAAGTTTGCAATTTCTGGTATTGTAAATGCTGTGAATTAATTAAGTGGAATCGTATATTTCCCAGAAAGGCTTTTTTTTCAGTTAAATACTTAATGTTTCCGAAGAAATAGATGATATGAAAACGGTAAAAATGTAAAGCCCTAACTGTAGTTAGAGATTAATTTGGTTATAAATCAAGCTCCGTTATTTCCTTAGTTATACGAAACACTGAAAAAGAATTGAAACTCATTCTTTGTGAAGTATTTGAATAAACAGACCATTCGTTATACCAATGTATTCCCTAATTAGCGTTCGAATTAAAATCACGGCTCAATTACGGCGAGGGGTTGTTTGCCATAACAATTACGTAATTAGGACAAACACTTCTGTTATTCATGATTTCTTGGCAGCAAGGATAAAATTTTGTGGCTTCTGATGGTAATGTTAATTATTTCCCTTTTTGTATCGAGAAATTGTACTTTTTTAACGGGGAAACGTAGTGCCAAATATCAAATTCCCTGATCCTATTTTTATTTACTTAATATTGACTTCCTTAATTTTTATAAATTTTCAAAAGTTCCTTCATATTAATTTGAAAAAACATTTAAGGACAGTTTATATTTTGTAAAATAAACAGCGTTATTCATAGTATTTTATTTTACAAATGGCAAACATTAGTATGTAAGCCATAAGTTCACGAGCTATCCAATACTTTTGAACAATGTCCTCATACCGAGAAAGTGCAATAAATATATTTAAGTGTTCAAAAATCATACGTCCATTAGAATATTTATAGTATAATTAGTACCAAGTTCACTTTTAAAATAAACTTAAATATATGAATAGTTTTCAGCTTTTTGTAGGTCTGTTTCTTCAGGAAGAAATTAAATTTTTCTCTAAATGTAATAAAGAGTATGATAGTAAGTACTAGACATAATGTGTTAAATAACACACAGCAGATTACCTGTCGATTGAAATCTGTTTTAAAGCTTTTTATATTACATTCACTAGAGTTCTTCAAATTTCCCGGAAGCCATTTTAAAGACTGCGAGCTATGTCAAGGAAGAAAACTTGGAAGACTTCTTAGAACCCACCCCAGCAGAAATACACAGAGAATTCTAATGAATACCTCCACCGCTCGTTGTTCAATAATTTTTGGAATCCGTGACTTTCTACTCAAAAGAGCATGGTCTAATCTCAAGAAAATCATGAGTTTGAGAAGGTGTCTTTCTATATCCGCATTTTTCGAGAGGAGTATCGAATGTTTTTTTTTTTTTTTTAGTTTTCTCCGTCGCGATACGGGAATATGGCCAACAACCCGTGAAAAAACTTTTTCGAAAAGAAAAACGCTGTGAAGGAGGAGGAAACCTGATAGACCGTAACAATTTTCACTGGCAGTGCTATCCACTATGCGGCAATATTGAAAAGTAAAAATAAAAAACGATAAACATAATAAAATAAAAAGTAAAAACAAAATAAAGAAGTAAATAAAAAAGTAAAGTTTTAAATGAAAAAATCTTAGGAAAATAAACTCACAGTTTTCAATTTTCATACTTGTTTTTATACAATAGTCTGAGTATATTACATTGCATGAAGTAACGAGTATTTGATATAAGAACTAATACTTCATCAAGCAGCCTGCATTCACATAATCCAATAGGAAAGTTTAAAATTTTCATTTTAAGAATTTTTTTAAATACAAAGCTTTTAAAATTCAAAATGTTGATAAAAAAAGTTGAGTTATAAATAAAATTAATTATAAGAAAAATTAGCTGTCGATAAAACAAAGTAGTTTTAACAATATTTTTAAAAAAAATATAGTATCTCGAACCATTGCGTAGATTAAAATAGGCAAAAGGTGATTTCAACGAACAATAGGTGATATTCATTACAATATGGCACAGTTATAAGATGATGAACTATAGTCTAGAAATAGGACTACAGTTGGTGGAAATTCGAGCCTGCTACATATCTAAGAACATACACAAAGAGTATTGTTTCTTTAGGAATGGATGTATATTCCACACAGCAACTGTTTTCTACAGTTTGTCCTTTAAACAAGAGAATGGTAACACTTGCTAGCAATGACCAATCATATTCCAGATTTGTTGGATAGATTAGAAATTCAGGTATACAAGTGGTGAGAGAAATACGTGTGTCATTTGTAGGGTATGTGGACTAATACTTACCGAGTACGGTATGGTACTATTTTGCTAGTAAATGGCATTCAGATTCTTTTTTAAAAAAAGAGTAATTTTTTGGGGAAGACACATCCTTCATTTATTGTTAAATACTCCTATTAAAGACAGTAGAAATTAACGGCAATCTGTCATCATAAGCAATAAAGTGCTACGAGTCATATCTGTTCATTTCCACGTAGCCGTTTGCAGCCAAGCAACAACTACCTCAGCTAGACTCAAACGCAGTGATTCTCAAAGCAATATTTAAAGCTTTGCGGTGATAATATTTCAATTTTTAAATGCATAATTATTTACTATAATCCAATACTTTTTAGTTCAGTTCTTTGTTTTTGCATTTCATATCCATAATAATCAACATCAGTTACGAGGTATCCCACAATCAAATAAAAAAACTAACCAGTTTTCTAAATTTGCTTGTGGTAAATAGAGAATTTCAGTATCATCAGATAATATACTATTTAAGTGACACTAACAACCCCATAAATTTACGTATGTTTATGATCTTTCCTTTCAATGTTGAGCAATATATTTTTTCAATAAACTGCTCTTTGATTTCAATGTTGCAGAATCATCTCCCCATAAAATTCGAATGAGAAGGGCTATTATCTTTGAGACTTACATACATTTTTCTCACCAATTTAAAAACAAATTGGTAAGAAAAATGCTTTAAGCTAAATGAAAAATGTGCAATAAGAGAAAAAAATTACTAAACTATTCAAATTATATTATTCGTAAACATTGTTGTTTGAAAACAAAAAACTTTGGCATTGTCAATAGAGGAACCTCGTTCGTAATTATATATAAAAGGAGTTAATAAATAACTTTATATCCTTATCAATACCTTAGATCAAATTAATAAAACCAAACACTTGTTATTTGTTTGACTGCATGTAACTCAATTATCTACTCTGAATTTAAATTTACCCAATTCATTTATTTTCTTACTTGGTTGAGCGTAATTCAATTTCCTCCTTCGAAGTTAAGTTTTCACAATTGCATAAGCATAATGCAAGAAACTTATTCCTGAATGGAAATAAAGATTCAATAAAATAAAAAAAAAATTATAAAATAAAGAAAATTATGAATTTTTTCCTTTTTTTGAAATGCTAAATTAAAAGTTGTACTTACCCTTTTTCAATCATGGAGTAATATTAAATTCAGTTAAATATTTGCGTGCTGAATTGGATTTATTTGCTTATTATATCATCATATTGTATGTGTAGCTTAGGTAAACAAAAAATTATAATATGTAAATTTAGTAAATTTATAAGCAAATTACTCAATTTTCCTATTAGTCCTATATTACGAAGTTTGAAGTGACAAATACAGTTTGTGTATTTATCAATGTGATTCCAAAAAGAGACATCAGAGTTTTACGATATTTTATTATTTTATTGTAGCACATTACTTAATCGCAAATAACACATTGGTTTTGAAATAAAATTTAAAACCCTTATCTGTAAATCTCTTAAATAAATTTTCTTTTTCTTTATGTTTTAAATGTTCTATCATAATAAATAAAATAATTTTGACTTATCAGATGTTTTCATTTCTTTAGAATGGTAAAAGACATATTACTTCTAAAAATTAATGATAATATTAAAATAAAATGTAAAAGCAGAAACAAAACTGAGAAAAAACAGTAGACTGTTAATTTACCTTGAAGAGTTAAGCAAGATGCTATGGTACAAATGGTGCGTCAAAAATTTTAATAGATAAGTAAAACTATAAGGTTTAAAACTGATATGTTAAGCATGAAAAATAAAATAAAAATGTTTATGCTTTTTATCTTCGTTCTCAATTTCTTATATCAAACTAACAAAACTTGCATTGTAAATTTTTTATGAGCCCAAAATATAAAGTTGTCACAAACGGTAGAAATTTCGAGCACTTATCTGCTACAAGAAATCAAAAATAAAACTTACAGTAATTTTGTTAAATAAAACAATTTATATACATAGTCAAATTAAATGGTCAGTGAAGTTATTGTATCTTTTTAATTAAAGAGAATATTATTACATTTATATTTTAAGAAAAAAAAATCAAATTCAGATCAGAGTGTTTCTTTCTTGAAAATTACGTTAAAATTTAAATAATTAATAAATATTTAAAAAATATATTAGTAGGCATTCCTTCGTAACCAAGCTATAAGTATACAATTTGACAGGGAACTGAAATAAATGAAAATAACTAAATAAATGAGACACCAATGTAAGAAATACTCGTCTATTTCTACTTATAATAATTATAGTGTCTAACTCAAAATGTAATGTTTTTTTAATTACAAAACTATCATAAATTTTTTGTACGCTGCAATTTTCACTGTTGACAGCTGTAATATTATCAATAATCAATCTGGCTTTATTTTTTAGCATTTTCAATCATATTCTACATTTTCCTGCTTTATCATTATCATAAGAGCATTATATAAACATGTTCGTTCTCCAAGATAAATATAATGTGTAAAAACAGCAAACATGAGATTAAAATAATTTTATTCTATTGCTCTTATACATAATTAGTACATTGCTAAATTTGTTTTATGAATTAAAAACTTTATTCTTAAACGTAAAAGATATTTAAAATCAATAGCACATGAACGAATTTCAACCGTCTTAAACTTGGAAACGACGAAGTTAAAAATACAATGAAAATAGAAATGTTATTTTTTATAATGGGCAGTATCTTTCACTCACACAAAATATATTGTACATAGGAATTACATACTATGAATATATATATATATATATATATATATATATATATATATATATATATATATATATATATATATATATATATATAGAATGAATCTTAAATTTTCGAACTCGAATGTTAGTATCTCTGAAAATCTTTTTATCACGTTTTTCACACACACATTGTCTTACTTTAAATATTCATTAATTTAATTCCTTTTTAAAAGATTTTATTGGTAGACTCAGAAGTTTCTATATTTTTATAACTCAAATAATATTATAATTTAAAGAGTTTTTATGACAATGCACTTCATGTTTATTGCTTTTAAGTGATTTCTCAAAATAATAAGGAGAAGTGAGCGTTATTTATTAAGAGAAAATACCCATATTTTGGCAAACCTTATATAAGTTAGCATTCAATAACAGATATATTTCTGAATCTATTAAATTTCTAATATACTCTGAAAACGTATTTCAAATAATTTATGGAAACATAACAATCAAATTGAATATAATATAATATTTAAAGTACATTGTGTAGCATTATGCTTTAAATTTCGTACCAAAGTGTCAATGACATGCATTTTGAATATTAAAGAATGAATAAATTCTAAAATTTTCATTAATTTCTGTTAAAATTATAGAATTTCAAGAAAAATTATAAAGTAACATTTTTTAAAATTTTAAATAGTTTTTTATATTAATAAATAATATTTAACATTAATTTAATTTTTTACGAATCTTTGCTATTTTCTTCCTGTAGAAAATGCAAATCACGTTATTCTCCATTTGTGCTAACAAAAATGTTGTTTCTGCCTTAAAAAAATTTTATTTCTGTATTAATGTCTTATTTGTATTGAGAAAAATGTGTGTTTTTGAATTCCCTAGGGGATTTATTTTTAATTTGGCATCCCGGTATTTACAAATTTAAAAATATAAATTTTTAAAAAACGAAATTTTCACTGAAATATACACTAAGAACTATAGAAATATTTGTGCAACATTTTAAAGTAGTGAAAATATCCCTTAGAACAAAACATATATATGAAAATATGTTTCCATCATGTGCTCAGAAAATGTCTAAGTGATAAAAATTTGAAACAATTTAGTAGATTTATTGTGGCATAATTATCACACGAGAATTTAAAGCCATCGTTGCAATACACTTTATGAATATATTAATCATATAAATGAATTATGTAACTTCATTACTGGCTATAATGTATATAATGTTAATTGTCAAATTATATCACCAAAGATTTTGTTAAATATTCTCTTTAATTTAATACTGTTAAATATATTTGAATTTAATTAATATAAATTCTTAAAATATTATATATGATTCACTTATGTGACAATTTTTTACTATACACCATTGTATTAATTTATAATCTTAAGAAATGTGGTTGCATATATACATTTTACACTCAGCTATATTTCTTCAAAGTACACTACTGGCCATTAAAATTGCTACACCAGGAAAGCGGCACACCACACACGTGAAATTTGCATGACAGGTAGAACTTGCTGTGATATGTAAATGATTAGATTTTCAGAGCATTCATACAAAGCAGGCGACAGTAGCGTCATCTACAATGTGTGAAAACTGCTGTCAGCTGTATTGAATATGAGAAAACTGCTGTCAACCAGAGATTTGACAGCAGTTTTCTCATATTCAATTTCCGTTTCAACGTTGTTTTCGGCAAAGAAAGTTGTTGTAATGTCTCGTGTAAGAAGAAATGCCTATCGGGATTGCGGTTTATCGTACCGCAATATCGCTGCTCACGTCGGTCGAGACCCCATGACTGTTAGCAGAATATGGAATCGATGGGTTCAGGACAATCATACGGAAGGTCCTGCAGGATCTCAGCAACCCCCCATCACTAACAGCATAGAAGACAGACATCTTATCCACATGGTCACAAGGGATCTTACAGCCACGTCACGAACCCTGAGTCGAGAAATGGATTCATTTGCAAGGCAACAAGTTTCTGCTCGAACAGTTCGACAACGTTTGCAGCAGCATGGATTGTCTGCACGACGACCATGGCTTCAGCTACCATTGACGCTGCGTCACAGGCAGGAGCGCCTTCAATGGTGTGATCAGCGACGAACCTGGACGTGGGAATGGCATCACGTCATCTTTACAGATGAATCTCGGTTCTGTATGCAGGACCATGATGGCCGCATCCGTGTTTGGAGGCATCGTGGAGAACCCGCATTGACAGCTTGCATTGGACATCGCCATACTGGCCCATCTGCTGGAGTGATGGTATGAGGTGCCATTGGATACACTTCTCGATCACCTTTTGTTCGCATTACCGGCACTTTGAGCAGCAACCGTTACATTTCCGATATGTTAAGGCCCGTGGATCTGCCCTATCTTCGAGGCCTTCCTAATGCTTTGTTTCAAAAGGATAATGCGCGACCACATGTTGCCCGTACTGTTCTGAACTTCCTTGATACAGAACAGGTTCGACTGTTACCCTGGCCAACACGTTCTCCTGATCTGTCACCAATTGAGAACGTGTGGTCAATGGTTGCCGAGCGATTGGCACGCCATCACTCACCATCCACTACTGTCGATGAACTGTGGCATAGTGTTGAAGCTGCATGGACTGAGATCCCCGTACATGCCATACAATCTCTGTTTAACTCCATGCCTAGGGGGATAAATGCTGTTATTACAGCCAGAGGTGGCTGCTCTAGGTACTGATTTCTCAAGATCTATTCATCCTAATTTCCTGTAAATCTAATCACTTGTTTTTTCCACTATAATGTATGTGTCCAATAAATATCGTTCTGTTATTTGCATTCATTCTTGGTGTAGCAATCTTAATGGCCAGTAGTGTATTTATTTGCTGTTTCTATGCCTACAGGAGAGCATTGCATAATCTCCTTTACACTTACGCTTGACAAGATTCCCCAATGGACCTATATTCCTAGCTTATATAACAGAGAATTAATCAGGAACTCATCAAATTTATATCAAAAAAAGTGATTTTAACTGTCAATTGGTGTAAACACTAGGTAAAGTTATGAAGGATATTCTTATTCTGAACAATCCTTTACACATTGTTACACATAGTTTCTGAAACACAACGCATATGTAAAGTCAGAAAGATATTTTTTAAATTAATGATTGGGAAACATTTTGCTTTTTCAAAGTAAATAATTTATTTCAGAAGACGGTAGATCCTCTAAAGTACAAATATGTGATAATATTTCAGTAGAATCTGTTCTTCAAAGACTTAGATGTAAATTTTTGGATGCATGTTAAATAGAAAGCATATAGAATATTTATAATAAAGAATATTTACTGTTCTGGAAAGTAAGAAAGCTGTGAAAAATCTGAAAGAAAAAAATGTTCATTTGATGCTGCATACGGAAAAATGGAACAATGCATCTAAAAGCCAGCAGGCACCTTGAAAAAAGGTATCAGTACGGAATATGTCCACCGTGGAGAGTGATGCAATATTCCACACGTCATATCATATTTTGCACAACATTATCCAGCAGCTTTTGAGGCAATTTATCCCATTCCTCTGAGATTGCAGGGATGAGGGTGTTCTTGTTTGTCGGAGGATAGTTTCGACCAGCAACTTGCCTCCCCAAAGCATCCCACACATTTTCAATGGGGTTTAGATCTGGAAAACGTGATGGCCATTCGAGGCGTTGAATACCTTCGCTGTCTAAACAATCCTGAACAGCGAGTGTTCGATTACAAGTTGTGTCGTTGCCCATAAAAACAAATTTATCACCGACAGCACCACGGAAAAGACGAACATGAGGAAGTAGAACTTCATTAATGTATCGTTGGCCCGTCATAGTCTCATTCGCAACCACGTGTAGAGGCATGAGGCCATTGATCATGATGCCGGCCCACACCATGACACTGCATGTCGGATATCGGTCCCTTTCCTGGATATTTTCTGGACGATAAGCAGTACCACTCTCACGCCAGATCAGTTGGCGTCTACAATCCAATGACAGAATGAACCTACTTTCATCTGAGAATAGTACACATGTCCAGTCCTGTTCAGTCCAATTGCGATGATCACGACACCATTGCAAACGGGCAGTACGGTGCTGTCTGGTCAAAAAGACACACACAACAGGTCTGCGGGCGTATAGTCCTTCTCCCCTCAAACGTCTGGCAACAGTTTTTCGGGAGATCTGCTTTCCTGAGGCAGCAAAAAACTGATTTGCGCCTGTTCCTTTTTGCTGATAGGACGATATATCTGTCTTCTGCAGGCGTCGTACTTCTAACACGACCTCCCCCGTGCCGCCTACTACACATTCCAGTAGTTTTAGATGACTTCTACAGCCGTGAAACAATGCTGTGAGCGATGTCGAACTCTCTGGCAACATCTGTTATTTTTCTCCCTTCTTCGATCTTTCCAATAATTCGGCCACGCATAAAATCATCTAAGTGATGTCGGGAAGACATGCCAAAAATTTCAAGTTCGTCTATTAAATCTTTCCTGTAAAACTTTGACTTGAAACAACAACTGTCCACACGCGTCAAAACCTTTAAAGCTCTTATAAACGCTATCACGTGATGAACAGACGTGGAAAAAAATTTTGCATACGCATTCTTCTTCTTACTATATCCTAATTATTCTTATTCTAATTCTTACACTTATTCTAATTTTCCACATTTTGCTTCCTTTCATTTTGTGGTTGTTATGGATGATAGTGTTATCCGTCCTTAGCAATTGTTCAGCAGTGTATATATATATATATATATATATATACATATATATATATATATATATATATTCTATATATAAATTGTCACGATGTATGTTCCCGATAAACTCCGATACTACTGAACGGATTTTGATAAAATTTTGTAACCATATATAATATGGTCCAACTTAAAAGATAGAATAGTTTTTATCTCTTAATTATTGATCTCAATATTTATTATACGACATTAGTGTTTATTTATTGGTTAGTTCTGTAAGTTCCTAATAGATGGCATCTAAGTTGCATAGGTATTCGGCAGATGGCGACGTGTTTATTTTTCTAGATTATACCATCTTCGAGAAAATTAACGTGCGCACGCAAGCGCATGTTTAAATATAGAATTTACATATATTTTCACGATGTATAATCATACTATAACAATTTTTCGTGAATCATTTTCATAATTATACTTTGTATTGTGTTATTATTGTGCAGTGTTCAGTTTGAATATTTTTAATATTATAAATAGTAAAATAAAATTTTATTTATTACTGTTTTTCTCTATAATTTTCATACCACCTGGAAAACATGTAAGTATTTCTTGATAGCCTTTTATTTTTTTTATTTTTATTTTATAATTTGATAATTATTAATTTATTCAGCAGTACATTTTGATCTAATTGTTTTATTCAAATGATAAATTCTTTTAATTTTTTTATTTCAGTATAATACCGCGGAAAAAATTTTTAGTTTTAATAATTTAAAATTGAAAAAAATAATAGTTCGATGTCAATGTTATCTACCTCATTTATAACAATTTATTTTTAGATGTTTTTAATTTATATAGTATATTTTATAAATAAGTCACTGATTACAAACGATAATTTAATATAAGATGAATAAAATGTAAATTCAGAAAGTATTTGTTGGTTTGTGCTTAATTTCAAAATTTCGATACTTTAACTATTACTTTTAAATTTTTGCGAAACGTTTTATTTTTAATCTCATATGAATGAACCTATTTTAAATTTTTTTAGAAAATATTAATTTGATTGTACCTAAAAATTAGTAAAAAATTGATTCAATGTATTATAAAAATTCAGCCACTGCAACGCGTGGCTGGGTCAGCTTGTATATATATATATATATATATATATATATATATATATATATATATATATATATATATATATATATATATATATATATATATATATATATAAACATACAAACAATAATGTAGAAAATCATTTCTAATCTGTGAGATATTTTTACTAATGGTTATTAAATTAATAAATTATTGCTGCAAGTATTTCAATAAAAAGTTATTTTGATTTAATAAAAGAATAAGCAAAGTATTACTTTTATAATGAATGTGCGTGTTATTGATACTTTATAACACAAAATAATTAATTACACACAATGTTTGAATTCTTTCTAAATGAATATAAATTTATGTATATATATATATATATATATATATATATATATATATATATATATATATATATATATATATATATATATAGCGATATCTATATATAAAGCTAATCTTAACAAATTTTAAAATTAAATTTTTAATTTTAGTTTCTAGACATAGATTTAGCAGAAATAAGTAATTAATAGAGCTATTTAGACATTCATTTCAGCAACATTTATACCAGTCTAACTCGTTTTTCGTAAATTAACCCCAGAATTGGGTGAGAAAGAGATTCCGTCTCAAGCCCGATAGAATTTTAACTTATTAATTAAAATCAGTACATTATACGCTTCCTGTGTTTTACTTCAAGCTTATATTCCCTCACTTGCCACTTGCTAGAAACACGTATTTCACACATTCGTTCCTAATTAGGGAATAGATTTGCAATGTGGCTTCATTTGGTATTAAAATTACTTTCTGAAGTAATAAAAATATTCATATTTTATTTACAGAAAAATTTGCTCTTCACATTTCAAAGAAAATTACAAATAAAACAGTTAACAGCATTTCTTTGAGTATATGTTGCAAGAGAGTATTGGAAAGTTCTTAATAAAATATGTATACTTACTATGTAAAAAGATAAAAAAAAGCCAATTTAAAAAGCTACTTTAAATTGCTGATTAAAATCATTTTTAATTGAAATAAAAATTACTACATGCATACATTAATATATATATATATATATATATATATATATATATATATATATATATATATATATATATATATATATATATATATATATATATATATATATATATATATATATATATATATATATATATATATATATTAGGTTGGTGCGTATGAAATGTCGGATTCTTAAGTGATTGTATAAAACTGCATATCTTTCTTCAAAAGCTGTTTATTCAATCAAAGTATGCTCCATTCGCTTCAATACACTTCTCCCAACGAGATTTTAAAGCGTAGATGCCTGTCTTAAAAAAATTTTGGTCTTTAGAATTAATAAACTCTGGTATCGAGTTTCTTAGACTGTCTTCATTTTCATAGTGTTTGCCCCTTAAAAACAGCTCTAAATGCTTGAAAAAATGAAAATCGGTCGGCGAGAGATCCGGTGAATAGGGTGGATGCTGCAATGATGAGCATACGTTTAACCGATCCAGCTTATTTCGCTCTGTCAGTGCTTGCGGTACCCACTTGTCCATCTTCTTAACCTTGCCAATCTCAGAAAGGTGTCTCAATATCGTTGTATGGTCAACTTTCATCCTGATAGCAAGTTCCCTCGTGGATACGGCTGGATCCGCTTCCACTAGAGCCTTCAGGTCATCATTCTTCACAGACGTTTTGGGTCTTCCGCGCGGCTCATTTTGCAGTGAAAAATCGCCAGTCCGAAATTTTTCGAACCAACGCTGCACTTTTCGATCGTTAACCGTATTCTCCCCAAACGCTTGGTTTATGTTGCGTGCAGCTTTTGCAGCACTATTACCAAGTTTGTACTCATATAAGAAAATGACGCGAATGTCGGCAGAATTCATATCGGCAATAAACTCAAAAGAAATAAAAAAGGGAAGACCATCGAGAAAACCTATTTTGCTGAAATGAGTCTCTGGCAATGGACAATACGAGTATGAATGATGTTATGCCAAATACAAAAGTATAACGAAAACAGGAGGAAAACGTCCGCATGTAAAGAGAATCCGACATTTCATACGCACCAACCTAATATATATATATATATATATATATATATATATATATATATATATATATATATATATATATATATATATATATATATATATATATATATATATATAACCTCGTAAATACCTATCGTAAATAAAAAGATCAGAGAATTTCACATTTATTTTATTCTAAATCATAAATTAATTTTAAATTGTTTAGTTAAATTTATTAAATTAAATTGAAGTATTAGTAAAATAATTTAAGAAACTTTAATTTTATAACCGAAATGAAACCTGTAACAAACTGCTTTGCTATTTTCAGCATACTATTGAAAAAAAAAACTTAATTTGTTTTGTTATTTGTTTTCCTTAAATGTATTCTATTACTTTTCTTTAGTAGAATAACGTGAAATATTTAGATTTCACATTAGAATACTGTTTCATTGACTTTTAAGTACAATAGAAATAAGGATTTCTCTCGTGTGCTAAATGCAGAAAAGTAAAATTGATGTGAACTTAAAAGAAAAAATTTGTAATATTTTATAAGATATAAAGTATATATATATGAAAGCATAATTTATCTTAAATTAAAAGATTAAAACATCGACAATTGGTTTTAAATATGTCTGTTAATTTACTGCAGGAATATAGACTCTTTAATTGCAATATTAAATAAATGTCATTTGAAAAATTCTATTTTCAAATTTAAGTTACATTTTTAGATCAATCCTTTGTATTATACTTTGTAAGCAAACTGAGAGAAAAAATTACATTTAGAGTTTTAAATTATCATTAAAGTAACAAATATATATTTTAACAAGTTAAGAAATTTTATGAAATGAGTAAAATTTAAAGAAAGTAACATTTGTATAAGCTTAAATCCATGCAAATCATTTAAAATATATATGTAATTAGAAATAATTTATGATAAATTAAACAAGTGTTTGAAATTCGAATAAATTTGCTAACAGTTAGAATTAAATTCATATTATTGTTACATGTTGAGAAACATTTGTAACACAGTGATATTTTGAATCTAAGCAATAAAAAAGATTAAAGTCAAATTCCTTAAAAATAGAAAAAGTAATTTATTCAATAAACTTAATTTAGTATCACAAGCTAAAATATGCTGTTTTGAGTTTTGACAGCGATTATTGAAAAGACTTCGATGATGTGTCAGTAACAGTTAAAATGAGAATATAAATTATTTGTAAACTGTATATATTTTAACATAGTATTAAAAACTGTAGAATAGACACAATATAAAAGAATTTGAATGTTTAAGTATTCAACTTCTTTTATAAATAATTAATCATTTTCACAAACTCACGGGAAAATTTTGAAATAGATTAAAATTGCAGGAATATTTTTAAGGAATCTGAAGAAGATAACAATGAAAGTTTTAAGCGCACAAAACAACTCTTTACATTAGATTATTTTAAAGTGTGAAATTCTCAAGTTATTTAACAAAAGGGCTTATTTTAAATATTATACAGTTTATTAAAATTATATTAGTTTCAGCTACACGTTTAATATTAGTATATAAGTAAATATGTTCATACATTAACATTCTGTAGGATTAGATAACAAGATAGCTTCTAATCAAATAACAGCTATACGGCATTATTTCCCTATTAATATAAGTTCTATTAAATATCAATTTCCAATGTATTATTTCCAATAGACAAATATAATTTGAAATGATAAAAATATTTCACAATAAATATATTATCTAAATTTTAATAACATTATATCTTTTTTCCTGAAATGTAAATATTGATCGTTTATAAAGTTATATTCCACGATTATTATATAGTAGTAAACATACAAATATTATTGAATACATGCACGCATAATTTACTTTTATTTAAATATTTTTGAGATACATGACAAATAATAAATATAAACAGATAATTATACCCTTGTAAAAGAAAGTTTCTCGAAAACATGACCATCATACAAATTGTTGTTGCACTTCTCTGTATCCAGCCTTGAGATGGGCTCCACCACTTAATGGAAGCAGCCGGGTGGCAGTCATCGCAATTTAGAAACAGGGATCAAGCAGAAGACCCCCTAATATTTTGCATGCCACTCCCAGAGATATCTTTCCTCTAGGAGGACATTGCGACCACGACCTTACCTAACGTGCTTTATCCGCGTATAGTAGACACGACGGATCTTCTGTTAAGTTGGGATCCGAACTCACTACCATTCGATAGTAAAAACATCACTCTAACCAATCAGGCCACCGTGGCCTTTTATACAAAATTGTAACATAAAAACTATTTTATGCTATTTTAAAGGATTTTATATTAAAAAGCACCTAATAATATGGGCTATGGAATATTTCTGTTTTCCACTAATAAGCACTATGTGTTATTACTATTTAATCAATCACAAAAGAAAACGCAAAAATACTAAAACCACTAAATTTAAAAAGTAAAACGAATATAACGCATCTCTTTGTGTCTAGCAAATTGTAAAAAACTAGAAAAAACTAACCTGTATATTATATATAAATATACCCATGTAAATAATATGTGCCTAGTGACGTAAAATAATAATATGGGATAAAAATGAATTTATTCCAAATTAATCATATGTAACTTCTTAATATTTGATGTTAATTTAATTGTCCAATTTTACATGTCATCAAATTATGAAAACAAATTCTTAACCCAAAGTGATATAGTTCAAATTTACATGCATTTACAGCTAGTAAGCAAGTGGTACTTGTGTCTCTCACATGTAACATGAATGCATTCATAAAGGTTATTAGAACGTTAGCTTTAAAAATATTAAAATTTTCAATTAAAAAGCCCCAATATAAAAGGAAAGGATTTAAATTTATATTAAGTAAATTCTTATAAGGAGTTCAAAACTATATTGGTGAATAAAATTAATTTAAGTTGGAAAAAACTTATTCTTTAATATGATGCTGTTTAACATTTTACATATATTTTCCTGAATATTGGATGATATCTGACAACTGAATATCTTTTATATGAATGAGTGGAGAAAGCTGCTTTGCTCATTCATACAAAGAAAATTATTAGCTATCCAAAAATTATATACGTATTTTTTTTAATTTAAGTCTTAAAATTATGCTTTCTTGGAAATTAAAAACTTTAAGAAATATTTAAATCTGTAGAGTTGAAAACTATAAAAATTTAAATTAAATATCTACAGTCTGAGTAAAAACTTTAATGCCAGTAGACATTTTTGTGAGAAAATGGAAATATTTAAACTGTGGAATTAAAATACCATTTGATTGATAATTTTTAAGCTTAAATAAAAGTAAAAAAGTAGAAAAATGTAAATTATTATTAGAAAATATTACAGAACACACAGAGGAATATTTGAGCCTGATTAAAAACTTTAAGGCCAATATAGAAAATAACATATAAGTAAAAGATTACAAATTCTTAGAAAGTTGTATAGGAGCCATTTCTTCGAATTGCTTCAAATATTCTTGTTTTCATGGATGACTAGAGTTTTTGACCAAGGGTGGGGTCGGTTTTATACCATTCATCTTCGATAGTTGATTTCAGCTCTGTTGTTGATGTAAAATGTCTCCCATTTGCATAAACTCTTCTTGCTAAGTCACCCCAAATGTTCTCGATTGGGTTGATATCAGGTGATCTAGCTGGCCATTTCACAGTTTCAACATTGTTGACCTGGAACCAATTTTTGTTCTATTACTCGAATGGATCGATGCATTGTCTTGCTGATATTTTCAATTTCCTATAGCAAGACATTCAGTATTTGGCAAAAGATGATTTGTTAGGACATTTTGGTATCCTTGTGAATTCATTCTACTTGAAACGAATGCAATTGAGCCCCCATCATTGTAAGCAAAACAGCCCCAAGTCATGACAGAACCTTCACCTAATTGGTGCTTGGAGAATTTTTCATTTCTTATATCATGCCAGTAGAAATTCTAGCCATCTGGTCCATCCAAATTCCACTTTTGTTTCGTCAGAAAAAATAATTTTTATCCATCGGTTGTCCCAGGTCATGACTTTCTGGCCAAGTTCAAACACTCTATTTTGTGTCTCTGCAGTAACTAAGGCTTAGTCAATTTCGCTGTATAAGTGTACCTTCCAGACCTTCTAATTGTATTATAAATCGTTTTTGGCAAACTTTTAAACCTGTCGTCAGAATCTGTTTCCTGGTTGAGTACTTTCCAGTAAATGCAAGTTTGCAAACTCTTCTTTCATCACGCGAGGACAAAGCTTTAGGTCTTCCCCCAGTATTCCTTTTACCATAATTGTCTTTCAATTTTAAAAAATTGTTGACTACAGTCTTTGATATTCCCACCTTTATCACAATAGCACGACTACTCATTCCTGTTGAAGACAAAGCTTCGATCTTTCACGATCAGTTAACTTCTAACCCTTCGCCATCTTCACAAAGATCACCAATACTTCGGAGAAATGTATGACACATATGAAAAAATTGCAGAATTGTTACAAGCTAGTAGTTGCACATTGGTAATTACACGATTATATTATATTTATTTTTAAAAAATGACTAGTGGCCTTAAAGTTTTTACTCAGGCAGAAATACTAACTTTGTAAATAATCACATGTTTCTCATAATTACGTTTACAAATTATGCTTATAGCATTTATTTCTTACCAATGAACTTTAATAATTAATATTATTTGAATCCCTTTTATTTCATTTTACATTTTCTCAAAAATTTTTACTGGCCTTAAAGTTTTTAGTCAGGCTGTAACTCTTCCTGAAATAACATAGAACTCGTTTATTATTTAGTTAACTCTATTCTTCATAAGACGGTAATGTCACAATTTAAGAATTATTATAATAATATTAAATATTTTATTTTTACACTGTTGTAATAGTTTTTGATATTTTTTAATATCGTATATATTAGTTTTCTCATAATATTTAACAATACAATGAAAATACATATATTGAAAGTACATTGTAAGAAAGATTGAAAAGATGATGATAAAAGTTAGTAAATGAGGTAAGCGCATTGATATTTTGTAAGACAGAACTTTCTAATAAATGCAAAGAATCTTGTACTTGTTCCAGATCACGAAACCCTTCCATCTGAAATGTAATCGCTGAGAGAGGCAAAGCGCCTTCAGATAACTCACCGGCAGCCATCTTGAAAATGGAATGCTGGTTAACGAATTCTGTACACAGGGCTACCGAGTCAACAGCTGACGTTAGCAAAGCTTCGATACAAGGTCAATATCTTAATGGTGCCTTCTCCGAGTGCAATCCCTAGGGCTGAGCTGTGTACGTTTCACTGGTATTGTTACAAGTCCAGCCTTCATTGTTGAAGTGGAGGAGTAGCATTGCAACACCGCCCACGGCCTATTGACTAGAGCACAGGGCTATAGCTAAATAGATTAGGAGCCTCGCCCACTCTCCAGCGATCTTAAATGCCGGATACTCCTCCTTCCAACTAATTACGCTCTCTGGCCGAGTTGCTCAAATAACCTGGAATAGCTCGTTTAGTGGATCAACACGTTAAATACAGAACAAATGCGAGACCATCGCCCTGAATCAAGCGCTCAAAACTAATCTGATAAAAGAATTTTTCAAATGCGCACCTCATTCTCAGCGAGCATTGCGGTTTGCCTTCCAGTTAAGCTATTTCGAGCTTAGTTGAAATGTTTAGCCATACAAATAACGAATTTGTGATTCCGTTTTTCTAAACTTTTAGTGAGCGAGACGGTACACAGGAGATTGGATTCTCTTTCCGTAATGTTGACCGGGAAATAGTCGGAATTGGGAAAGGATATCTGGGGCCATGAGAATTTTGTAATTATATATTTCGTTGGTAACAAATGAAACTTTATTTGATTTATAGCTTTAGAGAATGTGTAACCATTTTGAAGTCATTTGATAACGAAGTATTTGATGATAAAATATATTTACAGTGTAAGCTCAAATTTTAAGAATATCCAAAATTTTAAATAATATTTTTGATAGGAAATGTATGCAAAAAATAAGTTTACATAATTCTAGATATGAGGAAGAATTTCATATATGTAACAAATTCGTTACAGAAAAATGTATATATTTTTTAAAACTTTCGTTTCTCTTAAGTCGATTCAGAACAGTCAAACAGCTCAAATATGTTGAAAAGCTTTTGAGATACCCACACTCTGTTGTTTCCTTGATGCATATTTCATGGATTACGAGTCCACTTGTGTATTACAAAGGAGAAAATCAGGAAAAGTCTGAAGTATCCACTAGGATTAAAGAACTGTTGCGAAGTAGAAATGCAAATCCATTTCCCATTGACTAGTATGGAAGGGAAACGAACCTGACTTTCAGTTCCGAAAGAGATGGCTTACCTTTGAGTTTTTAAATCGAAATTAATCTGAATGAGTGAAATTTATTAATTAAAATTAACTTAAATCTTGTATTACATGCCTTTCATTTCTTTTCAAAACAATACAAAAGACTATAATTCCTCACAGCACGCACCTAGAAGTATTAATTTATAAATATCCACAATAAAATTTAATTAACCTAAGCAATAATAAACCTAAGCTAATTTAACCTAAGCAATTATCTCATAGATAGCCATGTCCAATTATTCATACACAACAAATTGCAAATTGCGATCAGTGATTGCAGATGTAAAACAATATTAGCAACATCATTCAATCATAAATCAAATTAAATCCATGCTTTTATGAGTGATCTCTCATCCATATGAGATAGAGGGAATAAACGTACTCTTGGTGCCCTGGTATTTCAATCATCAATTAGCCACTACAGATCACAAAGACAGCATGCAGGGTTGTAGAGCTCACAATAAATTATCGGCACATATAAACTGATGTAATTAATACTCCGTTTTATATGCTATCTCAAAGCATGGAATCGTTTATATGTAATTAAACAATAATATAAATCAGATGAATGAACAGCTAAAGGGATCAAATAATGTAACTTCGGCATATGTTATGCATGATGTTTGAGTTTCCGGATCATGTTTACCTTATAAGCCATACAAATGCAGTTCGGCGGGGTCGCTACCAATAGGCAAAGAGTTCAATATAGGAATGCAATCCAATCATCTGGGCAAATGTAATAGAGTGCCAATCACATTGAATTAACATACAAATTATTTGAAAATTTTAGCTGGTATATATAAGCACACAAGCTTACATAGAAATTACTTAAAACTTTCTCAAATGGCATAATTTATTAGGAATCTACCTGTAAAAAAAATCCCTTCAAGATATTATATGAGCTACAACATTAAAAAATGAAGCTAAGAGAAAAAAATATTTTTAATGAAAAATTTCAATTTAATAATACAATACCAAAAGTTATAATAGCATATTTTGAAAGAAGATAATATTCATTGCTCAATTGCACCATAACTACATTGTTTATATTTTTAAAGTATAAGCTCAACCATGTTGCTGATACCATAATTGCAATATGAGATCCCACAATCATTTGATGCTCAAATTTAGCTGTGCCAAACGTCTTCACACGATTTTCCAGAAGTATGTCAAAATGGGTTTTATAAGCCATTTAGCAATCTTTTTTGTGTATATCACTATTTGGCTGCTGAAAAGGATGTTAAACTTGATTTACAAAACAAATAATGGGTTTGTTTGAAAATTACTTCAGAATTGAGGTTGGTTGATTGGTCGGTTGGCTGGATTTTATGGCGCTAGGTCTCAGAATTGAGGATAATAAGGATTCTAAGTGATAAATTCAACGCTTTAAAATATAATAACTATCCAAATAGAAATAAGTAACATTAAATACAAAATTCACTCAAAAGAAACTCTCAACTCTCTATGAAAGAATTATGACAAAAACTTGTGAAGAATATTTGAGCTGGAATTTACATTTCTAAATTAATTGATTACTGCAAACTTTTGGCAATTTCACAATCACATTTTCATTCTTATCTCGTAACTAATGTTCCAAGACATTATGTCTCCCTATTCATTGTGTAATCTTACAATACTGTTCAAATTCATCTCTTTACATAATGAAAAATAAAAAGTTATTATAGGGTGCAATATATATATATATATATATATATATGTAGAAGAAGACTAAAATTTCAATGAATCAAATTTTAATAACAAAAATAACTCTCGCAAGAACAGTCTGACCTTAATTTTTTAATTTCTATTATCTCTCATAAGAAACATGTAAAACAAAATTAAAATTCAATGAGCTGTCCCGATCCCAGAAAAAATACTGAGAGATCTGTTTTCTATATTTTCGGGAGCTGTGATCAATGCATTTATTCATTTTCTCATGGCAACCCAGCCAAACAAGGGTTTCCTTTGCGTCCTAAATGGCAATTTCCTTAGCAGAGGCGACAAAGTAATAATCAATAGAATAAAAACCGAAGAATATCCCATTCACTTTTTTTTTGTAATTATTCCCGCTTCCTGCGTAGAAGACAATTGGGGTTATGCCGAAGAGAGGAACGACTCTCTTCCCATTTTCTTGTTTAATCAAGGACTTTGTCCAATGGCAGCCCCAGACAGGAGTAAAAAAAGAGAGAAGCAAGAGCAGCGCTACATAATTAAAAACTTAATTAACAATGCGGTGGACTGAAGAACTCCCTCTTGAAAACTCATTCTCATTTCGTTCATCGGGAGTTCTACGACTATCGAGCTCCTCTCTTATAAACACATCTGAACGCAATTAAAGCAGTAATTAAAAAACACCGGCGCGCAGGCAATGTCGGTCATTAAGGACTCGCTCGAAATACTGTTAGAAGTTCCATTCCTTTTTTTTGTGTGTTTTTTTCTTTTCATTATTCTCCTTTTTCAGAAGCGCTGATCTTCCGAATCGTCCCTTTTTTCCCTTACTGACGCCCTTTAGCTTGTTTGATTCTTCATTTTTGCTTCTAGCTGTTGTCATTTAGACCATCCTTGGCTTCTAATAAAATGCTTGGTGCGCTGTTGGAACTTTTTTTTTTCCTTCTTCTTTTCTTCTCTATCTCTTCTCCGTTCTTGCTTCATTTAGAATTAGAAAAAAGGAAGAAAAAGTTTGAAGGAAAAATTTCTCTCTGTTGTGTGAATTGAATGAATCACCAGCGAACGAACGCCAGCTTTTGCGGGGGCTTAAAAAAGCTTTCTTTTTTTTTTAATTCTCCACAAAGTTCTACGTCGCTTCTTCTAACTATAGCTTCTCTACTGTTGTCTTTCGGCGGTTTCTAAACACCAATTCGCACACTCTTCTCATTCCTGAGGGGGGTAGGAGATAAAATGGGGCAGGGGACTTTTGGCTGGACGTAATCTTTATCCGAAAAGAAAGAAAAAACTCACATAAAAGAAGTAGAAAAAAAAGTGAAAAAGAAGACGAAAAAGGGAGGAAGCGAAAACGAGTTAAAACAAACATTAGATTTCTTTTTCGCTTCAAGCGGGGTGGTTTTGTTTCCGGCCTAATGTCAACTCTCAGAACATGTTGGTATTCCTTAAAATTCCTGGCAAACTTTTTTTTATCGTCTTTGCCCGTCGGAGATTAGAATTTTGACCGAGTTGGTGTGCTACAGGGCCACTTTAAATGTAGTTAGAAGCAGAGCTGAGAAAAATAAAACAATGAAATAATAAAAGAGCGAGCTAAACTTCTTGGAAGATAAAACTTCAGTTCAAACATACTATTTATTTTTATTTACAATGTATGTATGCAAAACTGTTTGAGCTAGACAATGTCTGATTGACGATTCCGTGTTGACACGAATTTTCTGCGCATTTTTATTGCACAATATCAATGATAAAATGCCTGTTTGTTACTTTTTTTGAACATATCCAGACTAATCATTGAAAGTTAGATGCATAAAACATAATTTAAGAATTTTTCTACCATTTGATTGCAGATTGTTTTGTAATAACATGACAGTTGAGAAGGATTTAATCGATAATCCACAAATTCTTCCGAATTTCCTTCTCTATACATTTTAATCTGATTGCATCACATGGGATTCGAATTTAATTCTGCGGAATCCATTTTAAGTAATATTTCCCTGAATATTATTTACATTTTACAGCATTATACTCGTAATCCATCGTGAGTTGAAATGGAATAGAGCGCAAAGAAGTCGAGAAAATCTTAAGTACCCCAGTTTCATGATTAGCTCTCAAAAGATGCTGCGTGACAAAAGCAAATTATGGGCAAAAAAGAATTAAATTTTTGTTAGATTTTTATAAATTTGGTCATATATTCAAAGTCGAAAGAAAAATAAAACATAAAATCAAGAAGTATTAGTTCAGTTATAAAAAATTATTGACATAATATAAAATGATATGTAAATCTTTTTATGGGAGCTAAAAGCTATAAATTTAGGCAATAATTGTAATAAGTGTTTATTTATATATTATTACTTCAATGAGTTTTTAATGTTGTTTTACTGCTGGTTAGAGAAAAACTTTTATTAAAGAATTATTCACGATTATTCTAGTACTAATTGAAAAATATGATAATATTTTATATTGAAAAGTCTAGGTGTCAGGCTTTTTCTTAGAAATTTTTATTATTAGCTTATATAAACACATTTTTCCTTAATTAACATAACAGTTGGAAAGCATATTCAAGATTAAAAAAATATTATTTTGGAGTGATTTCAAACTCAAATTCTATATAAACATACTTTTTATAAAAATAATTAATTCGATTTTTCTATTATTATATCATGATAACTTCTCTCACTATCAACAATATTGAATGGTTTATCCTGATCTAGATTTTCATGCGTCCCTCATAAAGCATGTTATAAGAGTAAGAGAATATAAGCTCTTGTATTTGTCCACTGTTTCTACATGCGAAAATTTGTTACAGTAAAAATTCACATTCCGTAAAATAAAATAAAAAATAATTAAAAATAATTCTAAGTAAAAATATTTTCGAAAATACCATCATCTATATTTAAAGTTAAAATTGTGGCCACGCAGTGCAGTGCTATGGGTGAAGTTCACCCGCTTTTTCTCAGGACATCAGATCAATACCACCAGATAAGAAAAAAGCTCCAGTTTCTCATTCATTCATAAAAATGGAAACAATGAGTAAAAAGCCAAAAATTTAGATTATTCTAAAAGTGTCACAAGTAAAAGATAAAAACTCATTAAAAATAAAGTTTGAAATGCATACCGATCATAGGAAGACCTTATCTTGTTTCAGGTAGTCGTTAGTCATTTTTGCTGAATACTAAATATTGTGTTTTGTCGGGAAAAAATTATTTCCCTACAATCTGAATCTGTGTCATGATTGAAACAATTGAAATTTGTGTCATGACAGGCAGCAATAGTGGCAACAAAATTGTTTCGTGCACTGTTTTTGCCTGCGGATCCCTTTAAACTGTTGCTAAAAATCAAAAGATGCAGTTCCTTATGTGGAAACGAGATAATGCATCGCGCCATATTAAATGCAAGATTGAAGTATTAGTGTAGGAATCTTTAATCGAGCACGTGATTATCATCAGAACTTAAACTAGATCTTAATTTATTGCTTTAGACAACTGCGCTAAATTGAACTGTTATTCCCTATTTCAAAATAGTCATTTTTGGGATTATAGACTTCTTTACAATGCTTTAAGACTTCTCATAGAATACGATCTCTTAAGGTATTAATTCGGAGCACCAGCTTTTTTCACTGATTTTCGATCACTCTTATAGAGTTTCAAGGGAAAATACGATTTGATAAATACGTCTTGTTGCCACTTGTGCTGCTTTAAATAATAGTGAATTCGGAAGCTATTTTTTAACAAGGAAACGCTTAGTTGCTCTTAGAAGTCCAATGAATACATGCTATTTTCCGATCTTTCTATGATCAGAAAGGTTCATCAAATAAACCTTAATCAACTTTTGAGGAACTGATTGCTTGGTTCTCTAAGTTAAACATCTAATGTATAATCATCCATTATTGAGCTGACCTTTGTATGATATTTAACGTTTGATACGAGGGTCACTCAGAAATTTTTGAGATACAACTAGGTTTTTAAAGTTATACTTACAAAATTTTAGGTGTGTTCAAAGTAGTCTCCTCCAGCATCAATGCACTTTTGTCGACGAATTTTCCACAGATTAAATGCCTCAAGCCATTCATTTCTTCGAATAGATGAAAAAAATGCATTTATAGCCACATCAATCTCTTTTTCTGAATGAAAACGACGTCCACGTAAGTTCTTTTTTAGATTAAAGAATAACCAAAAGTCGCACATAGCTAGATCAGGTGAATACGGCGGATGCTCAATCACTTTAATTTGTTTTTGTTTAAGAAACTCAACTGTTAATCCGGCTGTATGTGAAAATGCATTGTCATGGTAAAGCATTAGTCCCCTAACATTCAGCTCTTGTAGAATTTCTGGAAGACATTTAGAGGTATACCAGTTTTCTGTTACTGTCTTCTGTCCTTCCAACTTGATGGCTTTGACCAATCCCGTACTTCTGAAGAAAACGGCATACATCACTTTTTTCAGTGCGCGTTGTTTTTTCACCATTGTCAGCGTGGGATCATCTTCAAAGACCCATACTTTCAAAAAACAGTATGTACGTTTCATTACCTGTTACAATTTTAGAAATGATGCGGTGGCCACCATCATTCAGCAGATTAAGAGTTTCTTTACTGATTCTGACACGCTCCTCTTTTTGATGCTCAGTTAGATTATGGGGAACCCAACGGCAAACTACTTTTTTCATATGTAATTCTTCATGAATGATTTTGTGTATGGCTGCGGATCCAATGTTAAGTTTCTTCTGTATCATTTGATAGGTACAGCGATTATCATCCATTAACATTGTTTTCGTATGGCAGAAACATTATCCGGGATTACTGCCGACGGCGGCCTTCCTGTGTGTTCTTCATCCTGAAGAAAATTGTGACCTCTTCTAAATTCTCTAAGCCATCTGAATACAGTAGCACGAGCTGGAAATTCATCACCAAATGCTAATTGCAACCGTTGAACGCATTCTTCTTGATTGAATCCTGCTTTGAAATCGTAGAAAATCATAGCGCGAAAATGTTCTCGCATCAACTCCATTTTTTCTTCTGTTTAAAATTTATTCCACGCTAAACAAGTTGAAGTAAGTCAGTAAAAAATCGTCTTCTGTGTTGAAATACTTTGTACTTTAAAATTAAACCGTTATTTTTATTTTGTAAATTTTCGTCTGCGCGTACCTCAAAAATTTCAGAGTAACCCTCGTATACATTTTTGCGAGTATTTATATCCTTTGTTTTCAGAAATATCTTATTATTTCAATAGGTGTACTCTGTTTGATACAATCACAATGTATACTACATTTCAGATTTCTCTTACAGATAATTTAAATAAAGTTTAACAATGAGAACTCCTTTGTCCCTTTCACTGTAGTAAATTTTTCTTTTGATCACTTATATCGATATTGCCAGCTTACACATGACTTTTTGTTTCATTCTTATAAATGTTTTTTGTTTCATTCTTACTTGTTATTGCAATACCTATCTCGTGCTGTGTAAGTTGCTTCAATTTTTTTTTGCACTCTTACTGTAATAATTTAACAATAGTGTCCTTATTGTCAAAAATATGTGTATGATGAGCTACATTTTCAGGTTTATAGAATACATAAGGAAATGTGTTAAAATTATTTGAACCATCCCAATCAATTTTCAAAGCATTTTATACGGAGAAGAGTAATTTCGTTCATATATTTTTTACATATGAACATTATTCCGTTCATACTTGCTAAAGGCCTACTTTATTCTGCGCTGTTTTAACCCATAAATCGATCTGGATCGTAGTTTTAAAACCCCATGTCTCTTTTCTGGCAACCTTTGCTTGGCTGCTTTCTAATTTTAATTTTACATAATAAACTATTTTATCACTTCCTGAATCTATAAAATTTTATTATTTATGTGATTTTTCATCTGTGACAATTTTCATTGTTTGTGTGCTCAATACAATTTTACTTCGACTAATATCACTAATTACGATTATTTATATAAAAAGTAATAAAAATATAGGAAAATTTTTTCGAATAGAAAAAAGTAAGAATGATGAATAATATTTATATTTTTTAGCCTATACTGATTATTTAAAAAATGTAGTTTTTAATGGTGTAAAATACATAATTATGTTTTTTAAAAGTTTAACAAACTTTTTATAAGTTTTTTGGTATTTTTCCCGTCGATTATATGAATATTTCTCGGTTGATTTCCAATTTTATTTATTAAAAATAAAAATTTATACACCTCAAAGTTAAAAGAGAAATAGTTAAATTTGGTTATAAAATGGAGGAAAAAATTTGAGTAAACTGCAATACTTATTCCTTAAAGCAAAATTAGCAGATATCATAGCATATAGATTAAATCTATATTAAAAAGCAAATTTTTGTGAACGAAACTGCTGACCATAACTTCATGATTTCTTATACATAACGGCCTAGGCAAATTTTGAATCTTAGAGGTTTTTATTAACGAAATTGAGTCAATAAAAGTCTAGATAAAACTGTCTAATAGGGAAAAACAAGATTCTTATATCAGTATTAGATAATTTTATCTAGATTCTAGAAGTTGTCCCTTTACAATGGCAAAAAATAATATGATGAAACATTTTCACTATTCGTCAATGCAAGAAGGCTTTTATTAAATATTATAAAACAACATACAAATATTAGATTGTTTGTAATGAATAAATCCACAATTTATGATTGGGAATAAGAGAGCTCTAAATACGCAGTGACTAAAGAAATTTTCTAACACAACTGTATAGGCTTTAATACTATTATAATTGTTTGAAAACTACTTTAGTACCTGTTATTTTAATACGATGTTTGCGCACAGATATTTATTTCTTTAAATGGAAAAATTCTGAGTCAATGGTTACTTCTAGATAAAAGTATTTAATGCTATGCTAACTCCATCTGAATATGTCAGAAAGTAATTTTTAAATCAACTTCAAAATGGCCCAAGAGTTTACTGTTACATTTATATGAGCCGCCCAACTTGTCTAGTAGTCAGTGTGCCTGACTACGAATAAGGAGGTCCTGGGTTTGAATCCCGGTTCGGGCATGGATATACTTTCTCTCTCTATCTATCCTGTCTTTGTCCTTTCCTTGTATGAATGAGATGTGAATGGTTGCCTACCCTATAAACGGGTACCTATGGCATGTGTGTAGAGCAAAGTCTTACTTTCACCTTCATGGTGCTCTGATTAAAACGAAAGACGCTCCCAATTGACTTAAATTCGCATAGCCAAGGCATAGCGAGCTTGTCTTGTCCAAGTGTTGTCCAACAACAACATTTATATGAAACCGTATTGAAAGAACTACAAATTGGCTTAGGAATATGATAAACTGTTCGTGTCATAGATTCTAAAGACTTCCTCCAAGTATTTCCTAAACTTTATAAAGATGCAGGATTCAGGAAAGAGTCTGCATTTACTGCTGCATTTCATCTCAGAGAAGCATGAAGTCTGGAAAGTTGTAGATAGATGCCATCTCTGCATGATTTTAGCAGAATGGTGTTACATTCTTACGATGACTTCAGAATTCGTGTTATTTGAGACTAATCGAAAACTTATAAAGTTTTTTTTATATCAAAAAAGGATTTAAGAAATCTGAAACAATGTTGCATTCAAAGTGTCAAAAAATATTAAAATTTATTTATAGGTATTTTTTATCTTAGAGAATATGAACTATAGAACACACATATTTATTTTCACAAAACTGCAATTCTAATCCTACAGAAATATTTTTAAAACATAACAAATTTAAAATTTTTGTTTAGTTTTTCTATAAAACATATATTTATATATATAGTTATTACTTAGTGGTCAGTAACGAATAATTAGTTTCATACTTTAACTACATTATAATAAATAATAAGAGTAATCGTTCAATAGTTACAAAATATAATTTAGCAAAGATGTATTAAACAAAATTCATTTTAATTTGCCTGTGATATATATATATATATATATATATATATATATATATATATATATATATATATATATATATATATATATATATATATATATATATATATATATATATATATATGATTAAAATGAAACCGAGAAATATAACTGTAATTATATCTGGTATTTCATACACCAATTACATTTAAATTTTAAAGAAATTGGAGTGGTTTTATAAATTATTATTTTAACAGTCGAAACTACAGAAATGAAGGGTTCTAACCTTTATCTTGTAAGATTTATATAAAGAAAAAATAAAATAGCCCAAATTAATCCGGTTGAATCAGATTTTATTGAATCAAAATTTGAAAACACTATAACAGGGGAAATAGCCAGGTAATAATTTTTAGGATAAAATCAAGCTGAGTTTTATAATTAATTTAAATGAAAATAGGCAAAATCCCTCTGCAAAAAACTAAAATTAGATATATTAAATTATTTTACAGAAAAAAGAGTCTGAAGCCCTTAGTATTTATTTTTTCTTATATTCGTCATCCATATATAGACGATGATTTAGGGAAAAATATTTTTTTTAATACAATAAAAGAAACAAAGGAGTTTTCTGGGAAGAAAGAATTCCTACATGCAGGCATTTTATGATATATATGTGTGTGTGTGTGTGTGTGTGTGTGTTTCGCAGATATCTCTTACTAAAGTATTTAATAAAAGAATTCATAAAATATGAAATATAGAACATTTATAATATCCAATGCAATAGTTAAAATAAATCTGTAACTGTGAAATACTACAGCCAATATACAGCTCTAAATATATTTTATGAATAAATTTATACTTCTAGAAAAGTCAATGTGTAGAAAACACTTAATGATTGTGAAAGTGAAATCCTCTATTTAAAGGAATTAAATAATGGCTTCAATGCTATATATAAAGAGAATTAAAATAAGATAACTATTTTAAAGAAATTTGATGAGAACTTGAGAATCCAGCAAAGTCGCTGTTTAAAATGTAAACATTATGATATAAACATCTGCTCCAGTTGTAGGAAATTTTTGAAAGGTCAGTTTAATAAAATAATTATGACAGAAAGTATTTAAATTTTTTAAACAGACAAATGGTTGACTGGAATCGTCTACTTATAAATTAATTAAAAATTAATAATGAATCTGTAATTGTCATTTTCTGAACATTAATTCATTTTGCTTGGGTCATCTAATCCACAGGCACTGATGGTCTTAATCTTACGTCTGGAGTCGTACTCATTGAAAGACCAAGTGCAGCCTTAAAAATTAAGAATTAAAAATCTTTAGTACGATATTAAAATGACGTAAAAAAATGAAACTTTTGCCATCTTGCCACCTTTAATTTGTATTTGCTTCCCTATTTTAGGCAGAATTTCATTTGGATTATTGTGGTACAAAATTCAACTGCAGTGAGCAATAAAAAAGCAATGATTTGTAGTAAGAATAGTTAAAAAGTTTTAATTCGTAAAAGAATTTTCCTTTCCAATACTTTATCGGATACGTATCTAATTTTAATTTATTTTTAATAGTTCATGCATTTGTTTCTGTAACACGTTTGTAGGATCGTGATTTCTAAGAACTTTTAGACAATTTTATGGCAAAAAATGCAGTCGATTTTCATTAAAGTAAAATAGAAAATTTCAATAAAATAATTTTAAAAAAAAGAGTTTTAAGAAGGACATATGTGAGAAGCATTTTTTTCTTTATAATATATTTTTAGTTGTAATTATATAATATGTAATTTTGTCTTATAGCTGTTTTATAACGATTTTTCGATGATAATGGGAAAGTGTGGATTTACAACTGTCAGTCTCAAGCTTATACTGACGGCTACTCGGTTTTCTGGCTGATAAAGTGAGTTGATTGAGGTCAACGACATTTTGTCAAGCCTATTTTGCTGTTCACCGTATTTTTACTAAATTTTCTTTGCACAAAGAAAATTTAGTACAAAGAAATTTTAAAAATAATCTTATAAAAATAGTATATCATACATTAAGTTTTTATGTACTAAATACATCACTTGAAAGCTAGCTATAAAAATAAAATATGAGTTATTGAATGCTATCAGCTTAGAGTTAAATTCATTTGATCATGCTTACGGAGACTGGGGAAGTACAGAATCATCATCACAATGTAGGACTTTAATATCACATAGTGTTTGGATTTGTTGCATTTCTTTTGTCATTCCTTGAATCTTAATTAAGAGATTCTGTTTCTCTATGTCAGCAAAAATAAATGAATTACAAATCACCTTCCCATAAAGATCCTACACAATACTTGAATTTGTAAAAAACAAATTCACAAAGAAAGATATATATTTGCATTTAAAAACAACATAATATACTTTATGCATGCTAAAATACCACAGCACTGGGTTAATGGGGCTCAGTATAAGTTAAATTTTTCTAATTGATGTATCATTGTGTGCTAGAAATAAATAACTTTCACTTGGACTCTACTTATCATTATAGTACAATTTTAATTAACAAAAGCTTAGTGCTGCCATCTATTGTTACTATTTTATATAATTCATTTTTGCTGTTAGCATAGGTTATTATACGTTTTTAAAATAAAAAAAGTAGCATAAGAATCATTTTTTCCTCAAAAGTACGTAGGAAATAGACGGAAGTTCAGTAAAGCAATTTATATTAAAGAAGTTTTAAATTAAATTTTTTCATTTAACAGCTATTTCTACTGTTGTAAAAATGAGTAGTTTTCTCGAACTAAACTGAATCATTAACCGTCTCGAATGCTACACGAATTCAAATCAAGTAAATACATTAGTGGTGAAAAAATATTCTAAAAATATTGCATTCTAAAGATTGATTTATTTTCATTTTTAATAATCATTAGCTTGAGTAATCAATATCAATTTCAAAAATTTCTGAGAAGCGTAAACAATAATTACTGATAAAAATAAAACTATCATAAAACAAACATAGAAAACATGCTAATATATTGATTATTTCGCTCTATGTACATAAATATATATGAATAACTATGCAAAAGTTATTACCTCTGTGTCCTAAATGATATTGCTAATGAAATTATCAATCTGTAACAAAATTAATTTCAGTCAAATAATTGATGAAAATAAAATACTCATATATTTAATTTATACAATTAATATATATAAAACCAAACCAATAACTAAATACATAAGCAAATTAAAGGCATACAATAGGCATTAATTTTTCATTCAAATATTTGTAATTTATGTACATTTACCAAAAAAATCGAAAATGCTTAAATCTCACTCAGATATCTTATCTTATAAATGAAAATTTATTGCTATATCGATGTCTTTTACCCATTAATTTCAACTAAATTTTCTCAATCACTGGCAAGATTTATGAAATTTAGATAATTCCATTATGAGCTATTTAGGTATCAACTTAAACATAAATAACCACTTTAAAATATATGATAAAAGAAAATGCCCTTTGATATTTCAAATTCCCACAATTTGTCAGTTGGAATTAAAATGTCTAACTAAATTTTCGCTAACATCATTATTGATCATTTTCATCTAATTTCAATTTTAATGATTGTGTTAAAATTATTCATTATCTTAAACTGAACGTAATCAATAATTTGGTTCCTAATAATTTCATAAATTTTCATTTAAAACATTTTCACTTAGCTTAAAAAAACTAAATAAATTATTATTCGTTTCATAACATCAAAAATATTCTTCGATTTCACTAATTAATTCTTGAATTTCTACATCAATTATTTAACTTTTCTGGCCCAAGAAACCCAATGAAATTTTGATCCTAAAGCTTTTTCAGGGATGATATATTTTGGGTTATGATAACCTTAATATAAAATCATGGAAATCTTATAATAATATGGTATTTATAAAAATTAAGTGTTCCACATGGTAGATATTTTTTAGTTTAATATTCCTTAACAACTCCTTTTTTTCCGCACTATTAGAGAAAATTTAATATTACAATACATTTTTCATATTTTCATTTAGTAAATCTATTACATTATTTACTTTATTTATTTTTTGTATAGATTTTAATTATACTTTTCTATTGCTTTTGTCCATTTTTATTACTTACATTTTATATTTTAATACTATCGCAAAATTTCTAACTACTCATTTTTATCTGCAAATGCGTCCATAAAAACTGCACTTTCAATCCTATGGGAGTCACATATTTTATTATTCATTTTGTTTCTCGGTAAAATTAAATTACAAACATTTTTTTCCAACCTCACGAAATAAGTTTTTTTCTCTCAATTTTATAATTCTTTTTTTCCAATACCATTTCAACTCCTTTTGATATTGTGTTTACTCTCCTATGTCCCCAGTTTTTATCTATCAATTATCTGCTTCTTCAAAATATAATTCCTTAAAAATTTTACACCGTCACATAAAAAAAGGTTTATTAGTCTTAGGTTTATTAAAGCTATTTATTAAGTCTTTTTTGTGAAATTTTTGTTTCCCTTGTTTTTTTTATTTCCTTTTTTAATCTTTACTGATTTCACAGTATTTTTTGTTTCTTTTTAATTAGTTCAAAGCCGCTGGAAACAGTATACTTGTGTATTGTTTATACTTAAGAATTTTTACACAAATAAATTCGAATACTTTTCCCCTTGTGACTTGTTCCCATGATAATAATAAAAGCCAAGTTTTTATTCCACTCTTTTCCTCAATATTTTTTTTTTATTAATGTTCCTTTTGTTCAATTTAATTTTTAACTTAATGCCTTTTTACACTTTTTTAATTTTCTAAATTTATTTCGATTTTTAATTCTAAATTATTCATTTGTTTCTACTGAAAAACTTTTTTCTTTACTTGAAAAGTTCTTTTTGATTTGTGCTTTTCTAATTGCTGTATACATTTATTTACCTTTAAATTAATATGAGAACTTACTCAAATTTTACTTAATTTTTAAAAAACATCGAATATATATATATATCGATGTGTATATATATATATATATATATATATATATATATATATATATATATATATATATATATAATATGACGTTACAGTTGAAGGATATTTTACACTTTCGCGTATAACACGAACTTAAGTTTTTTATTAATGCTATTAGCAGAGCCTATACCTAGTACATATATTTATTATCGAGGCAAGTATTTTTTGAAGGTTCATTAATTGTAAAATTTTATTATTTTTCTTGAGAATCGGGAGATGAATTCTAATTCACCTTAATGGAAGATAATGTGCTTTAACGAAACATTTAGGGATACAATGTTACTCCAATACTTACACATTATTCAGAACTTTGAGTAGGAGAACAAAGATATTCACTCTTTATATAAGTGTCATCAAGTAATAACCAACAGTTAAAGCGTTAAGACATACAATATTAAAAAAATGAAGGAAACAACGATTTGTGCGAAACCTATGCTGTTATATATATATATATATATATATATATATATATATATATATATATATACTCATTACTATCATATCTTCTTTTATATCAGTATTTAATTCTTGTTTTAAATAATAAAAGTATTTTTATTTCCGTTTTTTCGTCAGAGAAAACACTTTTATGAAGAGATGATTTATTTTACACTTAAGGATATGTAACTAAATCTATTAGGTTTTCATTTAGGAGTAGTGCATATATGTGAACATATATAACTCCAAGGTAATTGTAAAATATAAAATATTACAAATTTTCTACTCAACTTTTTACATAGTAAAAAGGATTTCTTTTGATGTTCGTCTATTTCTGATACAGTTGAAATTAAGTTTTGAAAAACGAAATCACTAAGATTAACCGCATCCAATGTCATTTTTTTAAGTATAGCTTATTTATGATTTCATATAGACATATAAATATTTTACTTTCCATCTGAAAACTAGGGAAATAAATGATTAAACTAAATTTGAATGAAGTTTTCAAAATTATTTTTCCTTCAAAAAATATTATTTCTTCTTGTTATAATCAAAACATTAATTAGAAATTTATGAGAGCGTACCTTAAAATTTTTAAAGTTGGAAAGAGTGGGATATATTCTTGATAACTGATTAGGTGCTCATCCTGCTGCAAAAGGTTCATACACTGAACATATGGAACTGAAAAAAAACTAGGAATATTTTATGAAGATGTATCAAAGATTACATAATGTGCAATAGTTTCTGAATAAAGTTTTTGATGGCAATTTGCTTGCGCTCAACCTATAACTATCACTTTTATTTGGATAAAGACATGTTTTTTATTTTCTCATATTTTTACAATCAAATCGATTTTTCTTAGCACATTTACTTTGAGATAAAGCTTTTAACTACTTTCAAATTTGAGAAATTAATTAAAACCAAACATTTTTGTCTTCAGAAAATTAAAGTCTTTGGCTTACTTCTGTAGATACATTTTCTCTTGTAATTTTGGCAACCATTCTGATCTAGATAACTACTTTTTATAAAAATAAGGAGTGCTATCAAATGTAAAATGCTGTGGATTTAAGTATGTGGCATTCATTAAATTTCACCTCACATTGCAAACTAAAGAACAAACAAAATTATTTTAGATATGATGACTCTTAAATAGATACAATATACCTAATAAAATTATTTTAATGAGCTAGAAAAAGGTATTATTTATAGAAAAAAGAATTATAGTAAAAAAAAATCCCTATCGACATTCATGATAGTAGAAAATAATTCCTTACTAGTTCTTCATTATAAATAAATATTCATGCTAATTAAAAATATGATAAAAGTGATAATAATTTAAGTAAGATAATTCGACTATGATAATTAAATATGGTAATTTAACTATCATGAAAAATATTCATGATAGTTAAATTATCATAGTTTGATAATTTAAAAAAAAAATCCAGAAATTGAGTAGAATCCTTTCAAGTGAGGAACTAAACCACCACTTCATATTACGTGGATAATTCAACAGGGAAATAAATTCAACATTGACTGAATACGAAATTCTTTGAACATTATAGACTTTAAAGAGTCATCCATTATCTTTTGTGTAACTTTTAAAAGGCAATTATTAAATCCTAAAGCAAAATAAATTCTCCATCCAGATGCTCCCAGTTTGCAACCTCAACAGAGGCTGCATTATTTAAAAAAGAAACATTTTGTTATTTTACAATATCAATGTAATTATATAATACGTAAGGAGAATATTAACGGAAAATGTCAGACACCAATAATTATCAATATTCGCCAATAATGTTAAAAGTCGTCATAGAAACTTCGTAATATTTTACAAATCGTTGACATCATGTAAGGGATAGCCGAATAAAAGAAACTTGAAATAAGGCCTATGTCTCACAAAATATTGTCGTAGAAATAATTTTTATCTATAATAAGGCGTATCCACTCCTTGCAGGTGAAGAAACCTGCAAATCTTTCTAGCACCCACTCGCAAAGTTAAAAATTTTAAGAATAAAATAAGGTTATTCGATTCTGAAAGAGTTTACGTGATAATTTGAATAATAAACAAAACAATAGAATTCAGAATGCTTTGCGATTGCATGAAATCAAAACTACATTGTGGGAATTTTTATAATTATTCCTTTATATTTTTTACCAATGAAAAATACTCTAATATTTCGAAAAGGAAAATCCTAATACCGTTTTCTATTATTCGAATATTACAAATACTTCAATAAAAAATAATTCTGAGAATGCTTTATAAAAATAACTTTTCTAATGGTCATTAAAATTATATATTTTTATGAAAATAACGTTTAGTAATATTTTAAATAATAATTTTCGTTAACTTAAAATGTGTGCACTGACTTAGGCATTTTATAAAAGCAGAGTATATATAATAGAATCCCTGATTTTCACAAGGTTAACATATTAATCTAGAAATTAGTTGAAAAACAATACTGGGATTTTCACAAAAATTTTTTAATTATTTTTTCTTAATTTTATAACAATTGTAATGCTAATTAATGAGAAAGATTTTGTCATAAAATTGGAATCTCTTACTAATTTATATTCAGCCCAAATAACCATATTTACTATATAGAAGAAAATAGCTTACTTATTTTGAAGAAATGTTTTATAAATTAATTATAGTTGTAGTTTTATTATCTTGTAACAATTTATTCTAAATGTTTACATGTTCCCACTTGACTAAATTTTTGAATACTTAATACATAAATTATATTAAAAAATTTAGAACACATTTCCTTTTAATTGCAGTAGTAAATTACTTTTTTTATATAAATTTGCTGAATGTTTAATTACTCTTTTTAATGTAAAATTCCTGCGTATCATATTTTAATCTGCATATCAGAAAATGACGTATAAAAACGATGAAGTACGCCGATAATTTATTGAAATCATTCAACAAAAAAATTTATTTTCTATCTGTTAATATAAAATGTTATAAGCAAAATATCCGTCAGATTAAAATAAGATATTCAAAAACATACATTATTGTTCCGAGAAAACTTTAACATATCATTTGTGGCGCCATCTACAGCTAGAATTAAGAAATGGCATTTAATTAACTGAAAAAACTTTACAGATAATAAAATCTAAAAATGAACAGATTTTAAATGTTCCTAAAATTTCATTGAGCATGAGAAAACGTTACATTTTAGGAGTCTTTGACTGATTAGATAAAAATGTGAATAAGTTTTATTTTTTTAATTAAAATAGATTTGATAAGAGATTGAATTGATTAATTAAATCGCACCTGAAGAAACCACGCAAAATGCTTATAAAAATACATTTAGAACTTAGAACCAATATTTGAAATAACAATTTATCATTAGTTGTGATTAAGTAATATTTAAATAACTAATTCGATTAGTTAATAAAGAAATTCGATAGTTTTAATTTATTAAATAAGTGTATTTGTTCATTGGTAGTTGTTTGTGGCATATTTTTTATTAAGATAATGATTGGAGAAGTATATTTAAAAGACAAAATCAAATTTCTTCAATAAAAGTTTACAATTATTTGCAGAATAGAAGTCTTAGATCTATGAGAAGACAAAATGAAAAACTAAAAAATTTATTGTAGTGTACTAACAGTGTAGAATATAATGTGCAATTAATATGATGTTCTTGTATATTTTAACTTATGAGGTAGCAAACTATTTTTAATGAGGTTTACTATCACATGTAAGAAGTCATATAAATTTGTTATGTAAATGTTAAAACAGCATAATTTTGTACAAAAGGAAGGGAATTTAGAAATACTTTTCCGCAACACAATCTGGTATTTTTTTGATTTAAATAATTTTCTAAATATTTTTAAAATTCCACTTATGAATGAAATTCTTAAGCATTTATAGCAGAAATTTACTTTAAATAAAGCCAGCTAGAATAAATAAATCCTGAGTTCATTAAAGGATTTCCAGTAAACTAAGTACACATTTTTAAAATTGAGTTTGCTTTTACATTTTGTAGTGAATAAAAATACTTTTTTATGAAAAGATTTGTTATATTAATACAATTAGAGAAGATATGACGAATAATTTAGATAATTTACTGTATTAATTTATAAAATGATTCGAATTTGCTTAGAAAAATGTAAACTCGTGAATTGCCTTAAAAACGTTAAAGGTATAATACTAAGTAATAAAAAATTTTTAAATTCTTTTGAATGACATGTGACAGTCATTTTTTTCGTCCCAATAGTTAGTAAATTTTGGAATCTTTTTTCATAAAAAATTAATTTGAATGAATAAAATGATAATCTAAACTAAAATTTGAAACATGAATTTGAAATATTGAAAAACTAGTTTCACAATCATTGCTGGAGTAATTTAGTAGGTTTCAGCATATTTGGTATTAATTTAAAAATATATCATTCATTATCATAATAAATTTGCTTTTCAGATCACATAGCATGAGAGTATACTTTGTGCTTCCAATTTATTAAATACTTTAACAAATCAAAGTTACTAAAGATTAACATAAAAAATCAGTAAAAGGAATTTTTCAAGAAATTTTTGGAAATTACAAAGTAACAACGTTATTTAACTACAAGTTTATTTCTCTTTAACTTCTAAAAATAACATCAATTATTTAGCAAGCGTCATTTTGTGAAAGTAAGACGAATATAAAAAAAGATTAAGAATACATTTATATTTTCAATAAAATTATGATAATAAAGGAAAAACTTCAACACTGCAAGACTCTTATTTTAATCTTATATCGTTAATAAATTGATTCAAATATTTGAAAATGGCTACTACTTTTATATTAGTGTTCTAAATATTTAATGTTTCCGCAAAATATTTTGAGGTTTTTATTAATTTTTTAAATCTTTTAAAATTGCCTCGAATATTTCTGCGCATTATTTTATTGGTTATACCGCAATCTCAAGTAGTTTGCCCCTGTACACCATCAAAATCGTCTAAAAATATTTGCGAACAGCCACTTGTGTGTGTATTACGTCATTTCATTGACACATTTCTCCTTTGAGTAAGAGTTAAAATTTTCGGTTATCATCTTCTGAGTGTAGTTTTTTGCATACCGTATAACATTTTACCTAGGCCAATGTTCATTGATGTCTTTTACATAGAACTGATCAAATATACTTCGAACATTTTGATTTTTAAGCGTTGAACTCTTTAAACATAAAAATAAAAAATCTTTATGAATTAAATTTCTAAATGTTTGATTTATAAATATTATGAAATGAACTTCTTAGATTCTTGATATATATATATATATATATATATATATATATATATATATATATATATATATATATATATATATATATATATATATATATATATATAAGCTTCAAATTACTTTAATTGCCCCTCCTTTGGCATAGATGATAAAATATAACTGTTCCCATATATGAAAATATATAAAATGTGTTTTATGTTTTTATACCTTTATTTCCTAGCCGACCGATGGCTGAGTGGTTAGCGCTCCCGACTCCTGAGCTGTGGGTCCTGGGTTCGAATCCCGGTTCGGGCATGGATGTTACTTTCTTTCTCTGTTCTCTGTGTTTCTCTATCCTTTCTTCCGTGATGGTGTATGATTGTGGCCCACCCTATAAACAGGTTTGTGGTGGTATGAAGCCGGTAACGCTACTGACTTCCGTGACTTGATTCACAGGTGCCCGCTGGGAAACGACAAATTAGTAGCAGTTTCTGGCCGTGTTGTGGAATAGGGTTCAACCCTCTTGTGCCCATCGTTGGAAAAAAAAAACTTTATTTCCTATAAAAAGTGCCAAAGATTCGAATTAAAATGTACTGCCTATATAAGAGTTTTAAAATCAAAAACCATTTTCAAAGTTAGTGGATTTGTGTATTCCCCCCTCTAATATTTATAAAATTTTCCTGAGAGAAAGGTAGATTTGACTGTTGCTTTACGGTCACCCCCTTTTGCTCAAGACAAACTTGACTTGAACTGACAACTTTATCAAACCACACTTCAAATATCCCTACCTTAGGTGAGTTCAACCATCTAATTATTTTCCTAAACTCCAAAATCGTGATCATTTAGTTACTAGCGCAAAAACTATACATTTTGTCAGGGGAATATTCAAATATTGCACTATTTTAGAATACCTAGTTCTAAATCCTTTTAATTTTTGGATTTATAACTAAATCCTTTAAAATTAACATTTTATTATATACCATCTGCTCTAAAATTATGATAATTATACGCCATATTTGAATGCATTTTAAAGCTCATAGTTTCATATATAATTCTGTTAGTAATAAAACAAATACATTTATATTTTACTATATGAATGTACCCTCTTCACTGTGCTCCGCTTAATTCATTTTACATTTGGTTCAAAAACTTTATAGACGGTCCTTGATTTTGAAACACTTCCAACTGAAATGTCTTCTAAATGTGCAAACATTTTACACATTTATCAGTTTGACAAAAACCTACATCTCGCAAAATAACTTGACTAACAGCAATCTCAAAACTGTTTTCATCACGAAATAAAGATTTGCAGATTAGTTATAAGTAAACCAAAGGAGGTATAGAATATTTGAAAACATTAATTATAGTTATGAAGTGATTAATATTGAAATTTAGACACTTTAATGAATGTCCTGCTGCCACGTATCGGGCAGGACAAAATCCTTCATTGCAGAGTTGTTGCACCAGCATACTTCCTTGTACCTAGTCCTAAGCTTCGCAAAGTGAAAACAGCTCTCGAAAATCGAAAAGAAACAGTTTTTGAAAAATGTTTCTTTGGGAATGTAGTAATAGGAAATCTACAGCATAGGTATATTTTTCCTACTCCCAGGGATCATGCATAGCTGATAATTTAAGAAACTTTCTCGAAGCTAGATTTCCTCAGCGAATTGTTTAAATTACATCGCTACAACTTCAAAACATTCATATAAATTTTTAATTAACGTTGTAATCAAAGTTTTTAGAAGAAATAGCTTTTAAGCTTGATGAAATGGACAAACGCTTACGCCTTTCATTCTATCCAACCGTTGCCATTTCAACGCTCAGAAAATTCAGCTGACAGAAAATGAATTTTATTTCAAAACCACACTTTTGTGTTTTTCTTTATATTTTTTTTATATTAATAATGTGTATGTTTAATGCATAAAAATCTGAGGTGTGTATTTCAATATACATTATGTCAGCAAAATATATTTTAACACTTCGTTTTTGTTCGCACTATTAAAACTGAATCTGTCGCCACGTATGACTTACTTTTAAGAAATATAATTTTTGGCTGAATTAGGAAAATAAAAAATAAGACTAAAGAGCCTAAGCTAGTCAAAATTAAATTCTTTATAAATTAAAGTTGTGGCTATATGATGTAATTTATGCAAACGTTTATGTTAATTTTCGGAAAATTCTATAAAGCATTATTTTCACAAATTTACATGTAGAACGTAAATCATTACCATATTTTTTTAATCTTCTGATCTCAGATATAGGACAGAAATCAGAAGCATATTAACACAAAGTATGCTAATATGCCGTTCACTTGTGAAAGATAAGAACAATGAATAGTAAATAGGGTAATTGTTATTGACCTATATAAATTAAGATTTTCATAGTTTACGCAAACTATAATCAATCATATGATGAAAATTTAACAGACGTCACAGAATCTTTTAATTTACGATTTGTACCAACGATTTCTGGTTTAAGAGTTGTCTGTAAAAAGGATTAATATTACATACACGCTGTTCCTTAATATTCCCTAAACTCTCAAAGGACATTTTGAATAGGAATCTAAGTACTATCCTTTCAATGAAATCGCACAAGGATAGAAATTACTGCCATTTTCTCAAAAATAAAGAAGCACGATTCATTAAATCTAAAAACCTCCAGATCACTTAAAGACTTTCAGAGTGGCGTTAATAATCTCCCAATTATTTTCTAAATCTTTAATCGCTCATCTTGTATACGAGGGATAATTAAACTGAAACCTAGCATCGTTAGTAAATATAGGCATTGTGAACAATAAAATATCAATACTAAATGTTTGATAATGATATAACAAGCGATTGCCGAGTCGAGTTTTCCGTGTTAAACTTCTCAATAAGACCTAGGCAACGCTACAGCTCATTTAACGATAGTTTATTACTAGATAATTCATAGCCATGTGCTTTTGATCGAGAAGATATCAAAACTGAAATCTCACTTTATTTCAAGATATTTCAGTAACTTGCCCGCTGAAAATTTTCAGCAAGAAGATGTAATCATTAAAAATAATTGTCCTTTACAGTAGTGACAGTTTCATTCTATATAAACTAAACAATTTCAATCAAATTTTTAAAAATGACCGTGTTTTTACATGAACTAAAAACAATCACTGTTTGAAATTTAAAGCATTTCACAAAGCAAATATTTAATTCAAAACTTTTAAGTTTGTTTTAATCTTTTGTACAGTGTTCAACAAAGATTTGATTAATCCTAATATTGCCATTTTTCACATTTACAATACAAGTTATTCAACATGCATGTCATGTGTTTCTGCTTTAAAAGCATTTGCACGAGCCTATTGCTTTTAGAGTAGAATTTTGATAGGCAGTTAGGAGATTCAGATTTGTTAGTTTATACGAATACCTAATGAGCCGTTTGAGACTCAATCTAAATAATATTCTTTCGTAAAAATTTATTTGTAATAAAATCAGTCTATAGATGATCTTTGAGTTTTTAAATGGACTCAAACTAATCTCTTTAATGAGAAATTTGAGTATAATTTTAATAAGCACATTTTTAAAAGCTCGTACAGAAAATATTCAAGATTGCTAGTAATTTATAGTAAGTTAAGAAATTTTAAAAAGTCAGCCAAGATATTTTTGCGCTTACGAGTAAGAGTTCCTCTAAAAGGAAACTAGTTCATAGGAAGAACTTTTAAATTAATGAACGTTTATTGTTTTTAAGACTTAAAATAAGAATCCGGACAGTTAACTTTGTCGACTGCGCACAATTGCGGTCGGTGAGCAAAACTGGAAATATAAAATTCTCTGAAAGTGCTAAAAATCAAAGCCTGAAAGTATGTTATTTAGTACAAGATAGCTTGAAGAATTACCGCTTTGTTAGAAGTCTTCAGATAAAAGTTCTAAAGCCTTTGAAAAAGTAAACACACTTCAAAATTAACTCATTTTAATTATCTTCCCCTTGTGAAATAAATTACAAACTCATAAATTGGTACGGTATAAGATTTATTGTAAAGTCAAAAGTAGTACAAGACTCGAGACAAATGCGTATTAAAATATTTGTCAAATCACTAAAAATTTAAATTACGCAAGCCATATCAATTCAATAAGTTAAAGTAGCACTGAGAATTTGGCTCTTGTCTAAGGAAAAATAAGCTATAACAAGCGCCACTAAAACAGAGCAATGCAAAAACTGCAATAATAGTTCTTAAGGCACAGTTCAAAACATACCTGTCAGATGAAAACATAGGACTGTTCAAACTACACTTCTTTTTGATATTACAAGGTTTACGCTCTTCCGCAGCATAGATCTCAGTTAAAACTTCCGGAGTGGTTGAATTGTTCTTTACGAGCAAATTAGTTTCATTTTTAATAATTGCAGTTTCATAAGTCCTGTATAGAGTCTTGTGATCGACTGGAATAAAAATTATGTTCATACGTTGAGAAAGATCGGTGTCTTCTAGTTTTACTCTTCTTTTAGAGCGAGAGTTTTCTAAAGCCTTGAGTGGGTCAGATGTATTTGAGTCTTCATTGACGTTTTCTAACCCATGCTTTGTGTTTTCATTCTTCAAGTTCTCAGACAGGTTTGCAAAGACACTTTCTTCCATTTTAGACAGTAAGTACTCGTTCGAGTTTTCTGTCTGATTAGAAAGATCCCCCAATTCTTCTTCTCTTCTGTTTCTACCACCTCTTTCAAACATAGAAAGAGATACAGGTATTACAGAATGAGGATGTCTGTTTACCATTCCTTTCGTGGCAATGTCTGATAAATACAGAGGATCAGTCTGCCGATTCACTACATTACATCTTTTTTGGCAAGTCTGCTTACAAAGTCGAGCTCCGCAAGTAATGTAAAAGCTTCCCCTGGTTACCAGTGATACATTCTTCACTACTGCATAAGCAAGAAGATTGGAAACTCTAGGCAAGTTTCTTAATACAGAAAAGGAAGATAAAAGATCTTTGTCAGAAGAGCAACCATAAGGGTCAGATAACTGATATATTTTCGTATTTCTATCAATAAACAAGTCATCATGGCCAATGCAATTCATTACTTCCATATCTCTATTAACTCCGCCATCAAGAACATGATAGGTCAATAGCAACTCTTCTCCAATATCAGATGCTTCAACAACTTCTGCAGGAAGTATGTCTGAAGCTACCTGGAACGCTATCCATGAACGCTTCCAAACAAGAGGAGGTTTTGGTGTAGGTTTCTCTGAAGCTTTGTAGGCAGTTCGCAGCTCACAGGAAACGTTTCTAAAATAATCATACATAGTGTCGAGCATGCGATGCTGTTTAACGAGGATTGTAGTGGAAGCAGTATATTTATCGGAATTCTTAAAGATCTCCATTCCGCAATATCCTAGAGGAAGATTCAGATTCAATTGCCGAACTGTTGAAGTTGGAGATGAAGCATAACTGGAAGATAAACGCATTGTTACTTGAAACAAAAGATATTGCACTGAACTTTAAGCAGTATTCATACCAATTTATGTAGTAGTCTTGAAGTATTTCAATGTTACTATTTAAAAGATAGTTTCGCTCAGCATTGTTATAATGTATTGAAGTTTAAACAAATCAAAACCGTATGAGCAAAGTTCTGAGAATAAATTAAATTGAATTTACCTGCAAGTTCTGTTGAAGTAGTTGCGCGGTGTATATACTATTCCCTTGAACGGGTGCTCAAAATTCAGCCGAACATGCATGGCATCGTTATTACAAGTTACTTTTATATTAGCCAAGTTTGATTTCAACTCTCCATTAGTTAATTGAACCTGTGAAGATTATGAAAGAAATATCAGGAAGATTTAAGTAATCTAGCCTTTAAAAGTTTTGAAAACTACATTCTACTTAGAAGTTAGTTTGCTCGAAACCTTAGTTTTGTAAATGAATTAAGAGGTACAGCAACACTTAAAAATATTTGTCACAAGAGAAAACTTTCATAGTTTTTTTAATAGAGTATCAAAATTAAAGCTTTAAGTTATAAGTATTGTTATTAAATAACAACTGTTTCCTAAATTTTGATTCTAGTTTATGTACCACACTTATTCGTACGATTGCCAACATAATTTAGGACCATGTTCGATCATTATGTAAATGGTTAATGAAACATTTTAAACTACATTCAGGTTCAGAGAATATGGTCAAATACCAAAAATCAGAGCTCACCATTTTGCTAGCAGCTTACGCTGTAAGTTAAAAAAGCGTAACATCAGCTAGAGATTTTATTAAAAGTAATTTTAAAGTTTCATTTTTAAATAACCAATTACTCGGAACACCGATGTATGTTCAAATCTGGTGACGCAAACTGGATAATCGGAGTTTGGAATTTCAACAATTTAATAAAAGCAAGACCCACAATATACACGGTTGTCATGAGAAGAGTACCATGTGAACATTGCTGGGTTTTAAATTTCGTGCTACAATAAAAATACTCGATAGATTAGTCATCATTTTAAAACAAATTGAGTAGCCGGATATAAAACTAAGTTTCTATAAGAGTCAGTAACACAAAAATAGACTTATTTGAATAACCTTAAGAATCTTACTATTCGAAGTAAACTTAGAAATTTCATAGAGATTAGAAATACTGTCAAAATAATATTAATCTTTTGCTCTACATACTAAACTAGAGTTCATTAGAAAGAATGAAGTTTACTATAATAATTGGAACTGTACGAAAGCTTTTAAATTTGAATTGATATCAGTTACGTTAATTTTTTAGAATAAAAAGACAGTTCAAAATTATGGAGTAATAAAGAATTAGTAAGTGAAATCACACCATTCTGGTATTAGAGATTTAAACAGGAAAGGCTTCTGAAATTAAAATATGTACTATAAATTAGAAGCTGGCCAAAATAGAATAGTGAAGAACTTAAAGAGCTGTGAAGGTATTCAAATCAGTTTCTATTAGAGAAGCTAACGATTTCAGATTAAAAGACACCATGCGTAAGGTGTATCCAAGTTTGAAGCATCTTTCTTAAAAGAGCTGTTTCACACATTTATAAGTGAAAAAACTACCATATATTTAAATAAGCTCAGATTTACTTACAAGGAGAATCATGAAAACGGAGAACATTTTAAAAGCTCTTTGCAACATACCTAGAAAAAAAACTAGTTATAAATTTCACATAAACAAATAATCTATTACTATAAAAATATATTTAGATACCGAATACACTCGACCGTTACAGAACACAGCCAAATTCAAAAATCTTGAAACCAACACGCAAATGGTAATCGCGCAAAAGCAAACGAGAAAAAAGAGACTTTTATTAGAATCAATAAGAAACAGCAACAATAGAGTTTAATAATTTGCATAAGATATTACGTTGAGTTGTTTCATTTCTGCAAGGAAAATAATTTTAGGGAAATATATTGTAGCTGTAGTTACGAGAATTAATATGATGCTGCGTGATTAATACGAGAAAAATACCGATGAGTAACATAATATGATTTTAAGAAGTTAGGAACGAAATCATGTATAAATTCTCATGACACTTCTCTAGAAGAAATCATGTATAAATTCTCATGACACTTCTCTAGAAGAAATCATGTATAAATCCTCATGACACTTCTCTAGAAGAAATCATGTATAAATCCTCATGACACTTCTCTAGAAGAAATCATGTATAAATCCTCATGACACTTCTCTAGAAGAGGTCGAAAGGAAAGTGGTGCCAATAAATAACACTAACTTTTTTTCAAGATTCGTACGCTCTAAAGGTAGATGCAGAACTACTAACAATTACACCACATGGGTAGAATTTTTTGTTTAAATTGTTGATCTACTGTCACTTTTGGGACACAAAAGCTAATTCCACTGTAATATGCATTCAAATCCTTAACTCATCGATGCCTTTCAATTCACTAATTCACAACTGAAGTCAGAATGTTGAATATATATATATATATATATATATATATATATATATATATATATATATATATATATATATATATATATATATATATATATATATATATATATATATATATATACCAAGCTAGGTGAAGGAAACTAAAAAATAAATTCACTAACTTCTTCAGTAAATGTTACATGAAATTTATAATACATTTACAATAACCATTGATTTGTTAAGATAATTAATGTTTTCTTTTTAATCTGGATTGTTTTAATATAAAACTTAAAAGTCAGCAAAAATAATAATCGTTATTAAACATTTTTAAACGTGATAAGAATTTTTTTCCGTTTTTTTTTTTATGATTATATTTTTGATTGCACTAAATACGTAAATTAGTTGTCTGTAATTTACTTTCCAATTTATCTTTCTTGTTTTGGTTAGGATTTTCAGTTCATGGTAATTTCTTGCAAATAAAGGCACTTTGACTAAAAGCTATGGCTTAAAATGTGTATTCTGAGCTATTACGAACATCCTCTCTCAATGAGAGAGAACTGTTAAACTAAATAACAGACCACGAACTTAATGATTTGCCTGCTAGCTGAGTTACATTAGCTATGTATTCGAATATCTGGAAAGAGTACCAAAAATTCAGTATCGTAGTATATACAATCTTATTTGAAACTTATTTTTTGACATTTGTTTAGAATTTCATCCCAAGCTGTCCTAAAAATTCAGAATCAATTCTTGCACGATATAGATCTGTTGTACAATTTACCTTTGTTATTATTAGAAATTCTTTCATCGCATCAATAGATGATTGGGCATGTTTCAGAGCACTTTTTAAATAAAATAACTGATAAATTTTTAAATCACCAGATATGTAAGCACTACTGATCAAAATCTATACCATTATTTTCGGGTTTGAAACTTCAGCTACAGTCTGAAGGAATGAAATACTAACTCCATAGTAATAACTAACATCAACATTAGCACTAATAAGCTGCATCACCATTTAATTACACTCATCGGTATTTAGACTATCGATATTTAATAATTTTTATTTGCATGTAAATGTTCCTCTAAACTTACACCACGAGTTATTAATAATATTTTAACAGCAGTCAACAAAATCTCAATTAACTAAAATTCGTCTGTTTCTGTTAGGAAATGGAAACGAAAATTTTCTTGAAATTTTGTATTAAATAATTATTTTTAATCATTTTTAAATAATTTTGGTAATTATTTATAGATTGTCATTACAGTTACAGAATAGTTCATTTCTCACCACTTTGAGATGAAAATTAAGAGTTTCCATAACCATTTTTAATGTTTTTTTTTTTTGCTTTACGTGCTAAAAATAACTAAAGTTCAGCTCAAGTGTATTTCCTCAATTATTAGTGCAAATCCCAAACTGGTAAGAGTGATCCACCGATACACTTGCAGTAGTGACATCCCATCAACATCTTCGTCTAATTGATGAGAAAGGAAAAGAAGATATAAAACCAGCTAAACTATGAGTAGAAGCAAGGTGTTAATTACTAAAGCACATTGATTATGTTTTATCTTATAAAATATAAAATTTGTTTTTTTTTATTTAATATCACTCTCTCATCATGTCCATATCAGTGACATATTTGATTCAATGCACTTAAAGCAATCACAAACAAGAGCTCTTTAGAATTTATTGAGCAAATTCCATGAATCGTCAGAGCTAATCGGGAAAATTTAGGGATATCACTCTCAATCTTTTCAGAGTTTCGTTCTTTTACCTGCTTTAAGAATTATTATCAGAAAATCGGACTGAAAGAAACAAAATGAATTTATTGCAATGATGAACGTTATCCATTCTTAAATTCTAAACTTAGTATCTCTCAATTTTTCCCGTATTTGAATTCCCACACCTGAATTCAAGCTAAAATATTTCAAAATCCATATATAACGGAGTTTCAAATATAGTTCTTTGTTTTAAAAAACAAAACCATATACAAAGCCTGTTATATGCTGAAAAATACACAAATAATCCAATTTTCGGAGAAAATTACATCTTAGCAGCGTTTTCCATTAACATTACATACATTATTTATTTTATAAGAATCATCTCATAAAATTTCTTTCCTTTTTACTCACTCCTTTTATCTCTGAACTTTAAGCCGTAGGTCCCGGTCTAATTAGCCCTCGAGTGCATAAAATGTCCGTTGAGATACAAATAAACATTTATCTTTCTGACAACAGTTAATGATTAATTAATTATGTGCTTTAGTTTGGTTTGGTTTGTTTCTCACTCAACGGTCATTTTTTGCACACGAGGGCTAATTAGACCGGAACTTACGGTTTAAAGTGGATTCCGAACCACTACAAACATCCATGCCCAAGGTGGGATTCGAACCCACGAACTGTTGAACCGAAGGCAAGAGCGCTAACCATTCGGCTGCCAGCTCGGCAATTTTGTGCTTTAATCAACCATTATTATTAACTTTCCATGTCTCAAAATATTTTAGTTAAAATGTCGACCGTTACAGATAACCTGCATTTTATCAGATGAGCTCTTAATGTGGCATTTTAATTGAATAGTGAGTTTTGAAATGTAGACCTCGGCCAAATAAAACTAAAAATAGCATATCAAACAACCAATCATTCTAGTAGCTCAAAAATTAGAATTGTACAGGGTGTTTATAAGAAATGAAGGACATGAACAAGAAAACACATGTGTTTATTCTTTTTTAATACAAGAAAAACTAAGGAAAACGACCATAAAAATAGAGGCTCATCAATGTTAATTGAATTACCCTCCCGGAGTGTCCCTCATATCTCTAGAAAATTTATAACCGCTGTACTGATACACCCCATATGTATAGATAAATTAATGTAGGTTTATGTGTGAAATATATTTTTAAAAAATATTAGTTTATATAGATATATATATGCCTAAATTTTTATATAATAGTATCGGCCAGAAAAAAAAATTATTGCGAACGGTAATCTATTGCAACACCTTCAGAGGACTATTGACAATACCTTAGGCCTGTATTTTAACAGTTGATTGGGTTTTATGACACAAGGTCCAAAATTAAGACAAGCTGCGTCATTGTATTTTAGCAGAGTGAATGTATGGAGAACATTACGTGCAAGAGTTCTTAAGGCCAATCCCTACAAGAACAAATTCAGTCTTTTCTGGCTACATTCATATACCATACGCGTGGTTCCCCAACATTGTTACTTGTGTACTGCTTTAGCATTACTGTTTGTTGGCTCATTCTGAAACTATATAATCTGCGCCCAATCATTGCATTAATGCAAACTTTTTCCTGCTCCTCTTTGTAGAACTAAAACATTCATTTTCTGGAAGTACTGAATCTGTATCTGGAAGTCATATGCAATCATAGGATCAATATGCACACTCAATGTCTTTAAATATCTACATTCTTGAACACCAGCAGTTAGTTTTGTGAAACAATTTTGATAGAAAAACATGCCCAGACAATTAGTGTCGAAGATCAAATGTTACTCAGGAAGCTTTGAACAAGTTTTATAGCAAACTTTGATGTCGTGTAGAATGCTCTTAGTGATTCTATTTGAAACACTGACAGAAAGCACATACTTAGTTTCATTTTTCACTTGTACCTTGAGGGTAACACACTATGACTGAAATGTGTCCCGAATATGGAGTCATTTTATTGAATTGTATTTTCATTAGGTAATTAATGTGACTCATAACTTCATTTTCTGTTTGTTTTCGCTATTATATCTTATTTCAACGCCGTTCTGTTGCTTATTTTTTGTAGCTAATTTTCCTCTATTCGCGTCACCATGTTCATATTTAACATATTTGCTTTTATAACCACTATAAGCTTTTATCTGTAGCTTTGAATAGATATTTTAATGAGACCACCATGAGTATACATATCCCCGTTATAAAAGCCGAGGCATTTCGCTTTCATTGTAGATAAATAATTTAGAATTATTTTATAGTGACAGTTAGGTCTTTTCCCTTCCTACATACTTGTATTTTTATAAGCTCGAATAAAGATAAAATTTTTCTCAAAACGTTTTGCCATTCGATGCTAATTTTAACTGATGCTGATTTTTTCACCGATCTTTAGTCTCTTTTTCTCTGCAAGCTTTTTCCAAAAATGTACTCATACAGGACTCTGCCTTACTTGTAGATCAAGTTTCTACAAAATACTGTTCCCTTGTCAGAATAAATAGGATGAATTTTTCTTTTTAGTGTTCTGTTATTTATATACTAGAAAAGTTTCTAGCTAGAAAAATTAACATTAGTTCATTATTTTTATTTATCGCATACACATAATTAGAAACAATTGTATTAGAATACGACAGTAATCTTGGTGTAAAGTTATTCGCACACACAATTACATTAAATTAAAAATATTTTCTTAAAAAACAAATACTTCTAACTTTTACCAGGATATTTAGATTATTATGGTTTATTTTTTGAGATATATCAAATCCTGCATTTTGTTTTTAAATATTGCAATTTTATAAAATCTGACTGCATCAGAAAATTTGTCTAAACTTAAAATCTATTACCGTAACCAACATAATCACAAAATGTTCAAAATTTTCTTACAAACTAAAAATTTTCAAATACACCTAACGAGCTTTCCAAAATTTTGTATTATATGACAAAATTATTTTGCGGAAAACAGAAACATTCCACTATCAGATTTCAATTTGGTTATCCCCAATGGTCAATTTTTTCACATACAAGGGATAGTTAGACAGGCACCTACAGTTTACAGTGGATTTCGAAACTACAAACAGGCAAACCCGAGATAAGAATTGATACCGCAAAGTACTCAGCCGCAATCAAAACGTTAACCATTCGGCTGTCATATCATCCACTTCATTTTTAAGTGATAATTATTATTTAGTATATCACACTAACTGAAACCATATTCACTGATATTAAGAAAAACAGTAAGATTACGCATAAAACTGCTTAAGTTCATACGTTGAGTCATTTTTAGGTGATCCTGAAGTGTAAACCTGGAAAAAAGTATTTGTATAAATTACTTTCCTAGTTTTAGGCAACAAAATTTATTTCTAGTTTACATGAGATTTGTTATTCATTAGTCTGATTTTTGTAATTATTCAAAACTTACCTACTTTTTGTGTACTTTAACATTTTTGCCTCCCCAAAATATTAACATTACATTTAATAATTTTTAACTTAGTAACAAATTTATTAATTTACATTTAATAATTTAAGTTTACATTATATTTCAACAAATAAAAGATGTACATTAAAAATCAGTATATTTGCAACTTCTTTCATAAAAAAACAATAGAGTTGTCTTTCAAAAGCCAATAGGAAAATGCTTTTAGGTCAGAAATTTATAAGTATTCAATATTTTTAGGATAAATTACAAGATAGACATCACAGATAATAAAATTTTATTTATAAGGACAATTAAAAGAAATTTAAAATGAACAAATGAGAAGAAATATCAATGAAATCAATTTTCATCAAAATAAGTCAGGTAAAATCACGATTAAATCGCATATATCTTAAAAGCGCAACTTAAATACGTCTACTAAATACTATGTCTAATAAAAACTATACAGCAGATAACTATTTAAAGCAGTTCTCTTTCTCTCCTTTCTAATGTAAAGCCACATTCCTACACAAATGAGTAAAAAGCTAAAACTTAGAATACCTAAACTTATTGTCACAACTAGAAATTTAAAGTGTGGGACACAATCTTGCTCAGCACCACTATTTGATGTGAATTCCTCGGTTGTGTCGGTGGCATTTTCATTAAGTGAATCGGTTCCACTTGATTTATCCTGCTTTAAAGCGTCGTCTGATGTTATGATATAAACAGTGCTAGGTTCATAACTTGCAGTGGATCTGTTATAAATTGGCAATCCAGAGGTCATAAAATAGTCAGTATAAAGAGCAGGTAAAAATATGGTTGTGTTTTGCATTGCCGTTGTTGTACTCAGTTCTTCACTGGTTTTAATAATTAAAGGCTTTACAAAATCAGATGTAGGTATAGAAGAATTCATCGTTTGATTCATTTCGAGAACATCTTGTTCCCCAAGTTCTGATGTTAGCAAAGAAGAATTAAGTTGATTTATTGAAGCAGCTTTCTGTTCTTCAATTTTAAATGTAAGTGAAGAAGAATCGGGTGGATTTACTACATGGACTACCTGTCCCTGAAACTCAGCTCTTACCGAGGAAGGATTGCTTGGATTTATTATAGCGATTTCTCGTTTCTCAGATTCAAGAGCTGGGGAAGCAGAATCAATTATTTGATTTACTACAGCAATTTCCTGGGTAGGAACTTCAAGTTTCTCTTCAAGTAAGAAATCCTTAGTTAAAGAAATTGTGTCAGCGGTAAAGTTCTTATCAGATATTTGTGTAGTATTTTCAGGCTGGATCAATATTTTTGCAAATCTTTTGCCAAAGTTAGTTCCATTTCTTTGTGCAGTAAGTTGAGTTTTGAGTTCTACAAATTGTTTGGCCAAAGCTTTCACAGTAGACCTCAAAAAGACATTTCTATTTTCTAAATTTCTTAGTTTCACCTTGCTAATATCGTCAGCTGCCCTTTTAAACAACCTATGAGTGCTAATACTTTTCCAATGGTTCAATTCATCGGGATGATCTTCAGAACAGCCACGAAAACAAATCTGCTCACAAACTTGCATACCACATGTGACGTAAAGTTCTCCCCTAGTTTTTATATTGAAAGCTCTAACTTGCGCATATGCCATCAAATCTGAATAAGGCAGATTAGGCATTACAGTAAATTCTGATAAGCTGTCAGAATCTGAGCAGTTGTCAGCAGGATTCATTTCAACCACGGTAGTATTCTCATCCAGGATATATTCGTCATGAGCGAAACATCTTTCTACTTTGAAATCTTTACTTTTACCACCATCTTGCACGTAAGCAACTAAAAACAACTTGTGACTCAGTCCTGTCTTTTTAGCCTCTTCTTCTCCAATTACATCACTTCCCAATTTAAAATTAATCCAAGAACGGTAAGGAATAACTGGATTTTTCGTTTCTTTTGGTCGATTCAAATACTTTTTGTCGATTGCTTCTTGAAGAACAGGTCCCAAATAAATGCAAGAGATGTTTTCTGTTCTATCGTATATAGTTTTAATCACTGGATGATATTGAATTTGAATAGTATTTTTGATTACAGGAAGTTTGTTCTCCCTTTTCTGAAATTTTGTTCCGCACTCAAATAGTGGAAAAGAAAGAATTGCTTCCTCGACAGTTATATTGGGTAAATTTGAGCTGAAATGAAGTTTAATATTCATTAAAGCAATATAAAGACATTACATATAACTAGATATTTACAAAAATATAATGCTGTTATTTTATATATCTTATAATATTTAATACATCAAAATATGGTAGTTCAAACCTATTGGAATGTCAATAGAAGTCCTTTTTTCAGCTATAAAACAGTAAAATTATTGTTAAAAATATTATATAGTTCTAAATTTTATTCAAATTAAAAATGGACATTTAGTTTATCCAAATTTAAAAAAGCAAAGTAATTAAATTATTTCATTATAACCTTTATAATAAAATACAATGAGCATCAGAAAAATTTATCCTTTCACTGATTCAGCACGTTCAATTGAACCAAACTCACGAATTCCCAGAGTACTTTTAACACCCAAATGAAAGTTTAGCTCAACTTCATTAAAGTTATTACATTAATATTAGATGGTAATGCTTTTGCGTTCAGTAATAATTATACATTGACGAAAAATTTACTGGAAGTCCATCTGAAATATAACTCCCCTTGATAAGAACCCTAAATATAAAAAATCGATACCTATACAATTTTATTTGTCATTCAAGGGCTAATTTTCACACTTGAGGGCTTTGACTGACCTATGGGTTAGAGTGGAACTCTTAATACTACAAACATCGACTCTTGAGACTGAAAGTGAACCAACGATCCTGTTGAACCGAAGGCCATAGTACTAATCATTCGACACGCAAAGTATAAAACCATTATTTTATACACATATTGAGTTGTATTTCTCAAAATATTTTTCTTCAAATTATATTAAAAGGCATTATTATGGAATCTAGTATTGAAATATTTTGCAAATCTATGTTAGAATTAACTTATAAATGTGTGCTTCCAAAATTAGAAAATGCAGAGATGTACTGCTTAAATTTAATAGAGGAAAAAATTGGTAAAAAATGACTAGTTGTATTTACCAAAAAATTAAGCGACAACTAAAGAATCTACTTGCCAGCTAAAAAATATTCTTCCATCACTATAGACAGTAGTTTTAATACAGGATATAAAAACTTTCAAAAATATTTGAATTTCTAAAACAAGTTTCAGTAAATGTATATTTTTGTAGGCTTATATTATGAAATGAAACAGTTCTTATGATTAAACTTAGCCTTCAAGTCTTTTTATACACAAGTACTAATTAGACTGGGACTAGTTTAAAGTAAATTTCAAATCACTACAAAAAATATATATCCAAGGTGGAAATCGAACACAAATTTAAGTTGAAAGCTAGAGGGGTAACTGTTTAGCTACAAGCACAGACTAATAAATGATCATGAAAATTTAATGTCAAAAGTTAGGATGGTTATATTTTCAACAGAAGGCATTGACCTTTGGTAAACAAAGTCGATATAAGCCATGTGACATTTATGTACTGAGTAAAGCACTTTCAATTACGTTATTTTCTTACTTCGATAAAAAAAAAATTAGTTGTTTCTGAACTACTTATTTAGATTTTTTGTTATTTAATGGTTTCATATTAAATAACTACTCATTTTAGAAAACATACAGTTCTTAAGTATTAAAAAAGCTCACCAATTGCTCAGTAAATGTAAATATCGGTCTTATGAATTATTTTTATTGCTCTCAATGAAGCAGACTTAATATACTTTAAATACATCCATATTGGGTAAATTTACTTTAAATACATCCATTTCTGTAAATTTCCTGCTCTATGCCTTTTTAGAAAGCAGTATTAATTCGACCGGAACATATAGTTTGAAGTAAATTAGGCAACACTACTCAGAGGAAATTCGAACTTAACTATTGCATTGTGAAGGCAACAGCACTAACCACTCAGCTGCCAACTGCTTTTTTCAACGTAATAAAAAGCTTGCTTCAATTCAACTTGAATCAATCCTCAATAGATTCTACTACGCATATTTCCTGTTTAAATCTCTAAAATTGTTTTTCAAAAAAATCACTTTAAAAATTCATTTGAAGTTGTAGGATATCCCCCCACCATTGATTACCAATGCGACTTTTTACGTTGCCAAGTTAAGTGCATTTTTAATGCGGGAATTTTTTCAAAGTTTCGAAAAAACGCATTTTAAAAAATTTAAATCACATAATAGTATAAAAAATCTAAAAGAGTATTACTGGAAAATGAATAAAACTTTTTTTGTTGTGGGTTTGCCTTCTCTTCACAACTGGTAAGAGATAAGTAAATAACAAAAATGGATTTCTTGATATGACGTCAAGCTTACAAGTCGAATAACTCGGTGATATTATGAAAAATTTATAAAAATATAATAAAAAGAAATTAAACAGTTTACGATATTGAAAATATAAAATAGAATAAGTTATAAAATATAAGAAAAATATTTAATAAACAAAATAAATGATAAACAAAAAGAAATTAGATAAAAGAACAGTTTACGATGTTTGGACGCAGGCGACGAAACAGCAAACAGCGGTCAAATGGCTTCAATTTAAAATTTAGAACAAAAACTTGAACTACTGAAACGTAGAACAAAAAGTCCGAATTGAAAGTAAAACGAAAACTTCAAATGCTGTTGATACTAAAAAGAACCATATGACGTAGAAATGATGTAAAACACTATAAAAACCAAATCGGACAAAAAAACTATCTGAAAAGTAAGAAAAACTTATATTTGCAACACTATAATCAAAACAAAGGACGCTAGATTTGGCGAGTTATCACTTGGGAAGGGGTATATCATACTTACCCCATTCATTTAATGGGGAAACTCAATTTATTTGAAATTAAACAAGATTAGTGATGTATTGAGAATCTGAAATGTTTTGTACATACAAATAGGTATTCATTGTCAGAACTAATAAATATAACAATTGTTAGGGCATATTATATAGTTCTCATGACTATTCACACACAGTGCTCTGATGACATATGTACATTTGCAAATAAATGCTTTTCCAGAAGTACTGAAATATTTTTTAGATAAATTTTTGTGGCAATGAGGAAAATTTGTTCTTGAAAAAAATTAGATTTTAAATAGATATTATGTGCATTAAAACAGTGTTTCTTTCATTGCGCTACAGAACGGTTGGGCTTACTGAATAATATTAATCTAAGCTTTTCTCTTCTAGACTTTAGATTTCCCATTCTTTGTTCTAATGATGTTTGAGCTTTCGTCGGTATCATTAAATCATTTTTTGGAGATCTTCCTCTGGGCCTTTGGTTTAAAGAACTCCAGTTTTTCTTAAAATATTTTTTGACTAAGCCATACTAAACGCTTCCCATAATTAGATTATCAAGTCCATTGTTTGATTATCCACTGGGAATTACTTTTATAGATCCAAAAACCTTTAATTTTCTTTCAAATATTGACAAATAAGAAGGAATGCAAAGTAATAATGTTCAAGCTTCCTTGCCATGTTTATCTTTGCCTCCGATATTATAAATTTTCTTTTTAATTTCTTTAGTAGTTTATTCTTGAAGCTCGGTATTTTGATGGTAGCTCTTCACCCTCACAACGCACAGGTCTCAGATTCAATCCTCGAGTTGGGGAGAGAATGTCGACACAAGCTTTTTATCGCTTCAGTAGTTCGATAAGCAAAGTACCAAACATGCTTGGGAGCTAAACACTGGAGATTTCGCGTTAGGTTGATCTAATCAGGACGCATGCTTCGCACCACAAAGGCTGTCGATCAGGAAAACCAATGTGGGCAATGTAGATTTTGGACCACATATAAGCTGCCTTGCCACTTATTTGTTTTAGAGATTTTAATTAGTTATGTATTTTACTTATTTACTTAAAAATGTATTGGTATAAATGACATTTTCTTTTTCAATCTTAGAACTTCAGAGACATTACAATCAATGATTGAATCAATGTGAGAAACTGGATAACTTCTCAAACTTAAAATTATCTACTGTAAATTACTGATAAAACATTTATATTTTTAGTTCCATAAGTGTTGTTCTAATGAATAACTATCCCTTCTACTGCATTATAAGCAGGCTTGTAAAATGAATATAGGTCAACTTAAAATATACAATATCATTAGCAAAAACTCAACTGAATAGCTTTAAGGCAATAGAACCTCAAATCCCGTTGATTAATAATGAACTCGAATGCTAAAATGTAAAGCAACAGTATTAATGAATCACCTTAATAACCTCAACATTAATATCAAAAGGATTGGACGTGATTTCCTTTCAGTTGCTTTAGCTTAATTTTATTGGGCATATTTTGTTGCCACTATAAAGTTCAAATATTTGAATTTATAGATTATAAGAGAGCTAACCAAATAATTTAACGAAAATATTTCATTTTTATCTTACCTGCAAAATGGATTTAAATAATACCCTTCAGCAAAAATGATTCCACTAAACGGTCTCTTGAAAGACACTAGTACGGTCAGGGCATTCAGGTCACAAGATACACTAACCAACGGTTTTTTCGAATAGAATCCTTGTGCTAAAATAAAAGTCTGTAAATAAAATAAGAATAATGTGTATTAATTTATGTATGTCAACTTAATTAATTTATGTGTGCGAATTCGTCATTCACTTTTCTAGGGATACCTCCATTAAAATAGCAGGATCTATATTTTAGTTATTTAATATTTGCATAAAAAATAGACCTTCAAAAAAATTGAACATAAATTCTTCAGTATTAGAGTAGGATGTGAATACAAGTATGTAAACTGATATTTTTAGAGTACAGGACAGAGTAAGATACTCAAGTATTCTTCACATATGAAGAGAAATTTGAAAAACTAAATAGATTATTAAACAGTTAAATAATGGTAAATCAGTTTCCATTTAAAGTGAACTTTCACACAGTCAAATATCATTTTACTAATTTTTACCTATTTAATATTTCGAATAAAAATCAGATATCTGGACATGGGATAGTTCCACTTGTCTGGCCTGTTACTTGACCAGTAGACAAGTTGCTTCGCTGTTAGATAAATAAATCTGACTTCTTTCTTCCCATACTTTTTGTATATTTTTCACAAAAAAATCTTATTTAAAACATGAATATAGTAGCTTCAGTAAATTTAAAGATTAAGTCCCAATTTTTCAAAACTCGTATTTCATTTCTACATTTAACGTGTTTAATATACTGTACTTTAAAATTCTACTCCATTTAGAAAGTATAAGTGTTAGCTGAAAAAATATTCAAAAAATGCAAAAAACATGAAGATGTAACATTTGTAATTATATTCTAGCCTCAAATTATTAGAAGTTTTGTAGAGGTTAATAAAATGTTAGATTTCCAGATTAATTAAAGTGAATTAAAGTAAAAGATTAATTTCAGCTTTTCATATGGCAAACGAATGAGAAAACAAACGGATCTTCAAGTTTAAGACGATAATCAAATTATATGACTCTAAATATGGTGTTATCAATTTATACTATTCAAATTATCCTGTTAGAGCACGAATTTGCAGTTACCTATCAGCACTTTTTCCTGTTTTCACCTAAATTAACTATAAAATCAAATCTACTATTTCTATTAAATTACAATATACTTAACTCTGTTACATTCTAGGAAAATGTTAATGACTGCTAATAATCACTTATGAGTAGAAAAAAGAATGATAGGAAATTTCATTGAATTACAGGGGGGGGGGACTAAATGAAAAATACAAAATATTCCTTTAGTTAAAACTAGAAAACTTAGGTTGAGTTTGGTAATCATTAATTTTTAGTCATTTGTTTGCTCTCGAGAGCTGATTAACCTACAGTTTAAAAGCGGACTCCGAATCAATACAAAAAACCAAACCATAGGTGAGATTCGAATAGAAAAGTATTAGAGGTGTTTCAGCTAGATTTTTTAAATATTTGAAAATTCACTCTCTACGTGTAACTGTAAATAGCCAACAAACACCATTTTAATACTGTATGCTGCTGTGTATTCCTAGACATTTTTATACACATCTATTATTTCACAGTTTGAAAAAGTTTCCGGAACTAGTAGGATATACCCCTCTATTGGCGATCATTGCGACATTTTTCGTCGCCACTTGGCGTATATATATATAACACTACAAAAAATAAAAAACAATAACAATCTTGTGAATAAAGCGGGGTGCTCCCCTCTGATTTCAAATAGTTCCACCGAAAAACGAACAATTAAGACAGCGACATGCATATTGAAAAAGGCAAAAAAATTCGAATTGTGCTTAAAAGTAAAACTGAACTTGAAGTGAAACTAGGTAGGTAGGTTATGGCGGACACTTTTGGAGCTTTATGCTATGATGCTTGTAGCTCTCATTGAAGAAGGTATTTGGAGAGGTTTTATGTAGTCAATCGACTAACCTTATTTAAGTAAAGTTAATTGAAGTCGGTGATCACTAACAGAAAAAGTCTTGATATACGAGAAGAAAAAATTCGGATTTATAAATTTATGTTAGAAAATAGTTCAAGGATTTTGAGTTGTAACTTTCTTTTTCATTAAGATTAGAATCTGTTAGACTGGCGTAGAAATTCACAGCATGCAAGAATTTTAATTTCCGGATTTGTAGATAGTTCAAATATCCAAGAGAATGATAATGCTCATATTCCTCATCTCTTTCGTAATTGGTTCCTCATATTTTCTTATAAAGGACAGTTTAGGAAAATATGATCTACGGTTTCAGATTCCCCGCATAGACAGTGGTCTGTATGCCAGAGATTAAACCTAAATAGAATAGGTAAGGAAAGGATCTTGTTCTTGTTCTGGCCAGCCATACGTCTTCTAATCGCGATTTCATTAACAGTCTGATTTTTGCGAATAGATGTGAGATGAGTGAATGTTTCAGCCTATTTGCTATTTTTCCATTGATTGAGACTTTCTTTAAAGTAATGTTTCTTAATGTGTTGTTTTAGATCTTCAGGAGAAATAGATCGAATAGCATATTGACTCACTGTTGCTGCTTTCGCCAATGAGTCTGCGATTTCATTACCTGCAATCCCTGAATGTCTGGGAACCCAAACTAACTGTATTGACAAGCACTTTTCAGTAGATTGAATAATTTGGAATCGAAGCAGTTGAATAATAGTTGGCGATGTCCTGGAACAATCTGAAAGAGCAGAGATGCAAGAAAGTGAATCTGTGAAAATGACATATTTTTTGGGTTCAGTGCAAATTTTAAAGACTGCAATAAGCAGTACCATAGCCTCTGCCGAGAAGATGGAGTTTATGGAACTAATTTTCCCTGTTATTGATAAACTAGTTGTAAAATTGACTATTGTAATACCCACATATGATCCCTGCTTGGAAGCATCTGTAAAGATCAGCGTATCTGTCTGCCATGATGACTCACAAACTTTGTGAAATAGCTTACAAATTCTCTCTTTTGGCAATGATTTAGTCTGAAAAGGGAGACTCGAGGAACAAATGGAGATTTTTTGACATTTCTGGCCAGTCTATTGGGACTTTTAATATGCACGAGGTATTTATTCCTTGTTGGTCGAGCCACAATTTAGCTTTAATGGCCAGAGGATGATTACGATTAACTCAATTGTAAGTTAGCTTTTCCCAAGCTGAAGCACAGGGGGATAATGATGACTTGCTTAAATTCCGAATGTAAGAGTTTAAGGAGAGCATTTCATGTCTAGAGTGAAGAAAAGTTTCTCCTGCTTCTTGTAGAACTATCGGTATAGGGGTCCACTTAGTAAGACCTCTGGCAATTCTTAGGGCTGTGTGATTTATAGTTTCAAGGATTTTGCGATCTGTTGTGCATGCTGAACTAAATATATGACAGCCATAATCCAGACTGGAGACAATAATTGATTTCACAATTTGAAGATGAGCAGTACGAGCACCCCATCTATTACCTGCGATACCTTTTAAAGGATTCAACTTTTTTGAATAAGCTTTTCTCTTTTCCTGAAAATGACGGAAAGATAAATTGTGTGAAAAATGTAAACCCAAAATTCGAATATTTTTACTCCAGGAAATAGGATGATTGTTGATGAACAAGTTGAAATTAGGTTGTTGTCGTTTTGAAGAAAAGTTAATCATAGAACATTTTTGTGGGTCTATCGATAACTTCCATTCTTGACACCCATTTTGTAATATTCCAAGTGCAGATGTTTGTTTCAGCTGAAGTTTTCCCAAATTAACAGATTCATATAGTAGAAATATATCATCAGCGTACATGAAGCATTTGATGTCAGGGGGAAGGATATCGTAGAGGTCTGCCATAAGCACTGAGAACAGGAAAGGTGATAACACGCTTCCCTGCGAAACTCCCCTATATGAGGTGACTGATGAAGATAGCTTATTTCTCCACTTTACTTGAAAATAGCGAGTTGTAATGAACTGTTGAATCGACAAAGCAGCGTTTCCTTTGATGTTTGCTTGAAGTAATTTATAAACTAGGCCATCTGGCCAAACTGAATCGTAGGCCTGGGAAATATCTACTGCTACCAAAACCAATTTTCTTAAAGGATCTGGCAGAAATTATGTGATGATGAATGATGGATAAAATACTGTCACAACCTCAATGTGGCAGAAATCCGTAGTGATTGGGATGAAAGAAAGATATGGTTGATATATGGTCAATAAATCTCTTCAAAATCATTCTTTCCATTGTTTTTCACGTGACACTAGTCAGAGCTATAGGATGGTACGATGCCACAAGATTGGCCATCTTTCCCGGTTTTAAAATTGGAATAATAGAGGATTTCCATATTTCTGGTACAATACCTGTAAGCCATGATTTATTTATCAGGGAGAGGGGATAGTCTAGGTTGGTAGTAGTAATGCCTTTTAATAATTTTGTAGATTTCTAATCTGGACCAACAGACGAGATTTTGCATCTGGCCAAGGCTTCTTGCAGTTCAGATGCAGTCAACAGTTTATTGTAAGAGAAATCCTCACTTGCACTTAAACCCAGTGGAATAACCTCTAAAATTGGTGAACGAGTGTAGAAGCCTTTAAACATATTAGCTTGATGGGTAGGATCTGTCACTGGAGAATTATTATGCAATATGATCATATGTGAAGTTGGAGATACTGCAACTCTATTTTGGAGATTTTTTAATAAATTGAAAATATTTTTTGATGTTCCTGCTGAAATTATTATTTCGTCCAATATTTTCGAGCGAGATATATTAGTAGTCGATGTAGTTCTGCTGCAGTTCTTTTATATGCCATCCAAACGCGTTTATCACATGTGCGTTTAGCTTTAATCCAAAGACGTCTTTTTGTCCCAGGAGATAACCACATCTAGAAGACCACCACGTCGGATAAGGTTTACATGGCATTTTCTGCCCTCTTCGAAACTTGTGAAGTGTATTTATGCAGAGATGATTGAATTGTTCAATAGGGTGAAGATTAGAAATTTCATGATTAGTATTGATGGAAACAAAGAATTCTAACCACAGGATACGTGAACTGTTCGGAATATGGTGATCAATATCTCTAATAGCTATGCTAGTTTTAGATGGTAAATGATCACTTCCAAAACAATCTGGTTGAACTTCAATATGACTTAGGTGATAAATGTCTGGTGATACAAAGGTGAAATCAATGAGTGAAGGTTTATGGTGTGGACCGTAATGTGTTGGAATTTCAGAGTTCAAGAGGCAGCAATTCTCTTCGTGAATCCATTCAAGGTCATTTGCCCTTGATGAAGTAGAACAGCTTCCTAATGATGTATGTCTAATATTGAAATCTCCCATGATGATATAAGGAGGCTGAATTCCTTGAATTATGCTACGAAGCCACTCTGAAGAAAATTTGCCAGGAGGAATGTAAACAATAATAGTTATTGTAGTCGTTGCCACTGTGATCTCGACTGCTAAGAGTTTTCTGCGATCATCTGAGATGGATAGGAGAAAATTGCCTTGTTGGAATATTTTTATTTACTGCTAAGAGAAGGCCGCCATCTCGGCTGTCTTCTTTATCTTGACGAAAGATTATTTTATTAAATAAAGATATCTTGTCAACTTTTTTAACCAAGTTTCTTGTATTGCAATAACGTCTGCAGAGTTAAAATAATGAAGTTTCATGTATGGGCGCTTATTGAGAACACTACGAGCATTCCGCGAAATTAATGAGAACATGAAAAAAGTTACAATTATTATGATTACAATTTGACTTTTATGGACAGATTCACCAGAGATAGAAGCCGCGTCCCATCTGTTAGGAAATTGTATTTCTTCCCTTTCTAAATTTTGCATTTTCAATTATTTCTGACTGTTCTACAGAAGAGTTACCAAAATTAAATACACTGTTCACAGGTAAAATTGGATTGAAATGAATGTCACCATTACTAGGGTTGGATGATTACTTTTGGATTAGACTACGTTTCCGAGTTTTCCTTCTAGCAGGGGATGACGAGAAGACTTCTAGTTTCAAAAATTTTGCTTACAGTTTCTTCAATTTTTTGGAAAATAGTATTAAGAATGGCTTCTTGTTGGGTTTGAATAGCTAAAATTTTTTTTGTCTACCGACTCTTCAAATTTCGTAAGTATTGAGGTGACTATCATTTATTTTAGCATGAGTATTTTCTGATGGTTGATTAGACTTTACAATTGTAGCAAAACTGGTTTTAGAGCTTTTAAATTGTCTTCTTGCTTCTATAAAAGATAAATGGTTTATTGCTTTAAATTTTAAAAACCGAGTTTCTTCTTCACGAGATAAACATGAAGGATCATCTGAAGCTTGATTTCCTTTGCAGTTTACACAATATGGGACTTTAGTTGAACAAGAATCATTACTATGATGTAATCCACAGAGTCTGCATAAAGCTGTTTGTACGTTACATGTTTTGTGGCATGTGTAAATTTAAAACAAATTCCACATTGACGAACTTTATCCATAAAAATCTTTATGTTTACAAAAGATAAAAAAACACTTTAATTTGTGAGACGAGATTTTATGTCCGTAGACTTACCAAAATAGTTTCTGAAAGTTCTGAAGATCCCTTTTTATTAAAACGTCGTATTTGAGATACAATAAAGCCGCTATTTTCAATTTCTAATGCTAGATATTCTAGACTTTCGTCCACTGATATGGACGGGATAGTAAATTTCGTAGTTTATTATTCAATTTGTATTTGGGGAGTCACAGGGACATTTAATACAGTTTCGATTTTACAAATTTCTGTTGCAGTTTTATAATCATTTGTATGAATAATTAGTTTTCCGTTTCTGGTGTGTCTGACTTCTTCAATCCAATTTTTGTTTGAAATAGCGTTTAATAGTTCAGATTTTAATTGTGAAGACCTCTTAGGAACTGGGGCATATCCTGCTGTAGGACACAAAAACACTGAAATTTTAAATTCCGGCTTCTGAAGCTAATTGTATAGCTAGAGGTGTATTATCATCATAGTCTAATATAGAGTTCGATGCGTGTTTTGGTATGCGATATTCGCATTCAATAAATAGTGTTTCATCTTTTAAGTCTGTCATTTTGAATATAAAATCTTGTACGTACTTGAGGAAATAAACTAATAGAACTACTTGAGCTTGAAACTAATAAACTAATTAATAAATTAATCTTATTGGAATTCCAGAATTCCTGCAAACTTAAATAAAATAAATTGCTTGAGTTCTTCACAGAGCTAATAAAGTTCGAAGAAGTTTGTACGTACCGGTAAGAGTCTGCAACTTTCTCCATACAACAAAAACCAACGCTGAAAGAAACTAAAATTAGCAAAGATGAAATGAAACTAAAAATACGAAGTGGAACTAAAATTGCTGTTGCCACTGAAAAGCATATATGACGCAAAAATGATGTAAAACACGAAAAAACGAAGTCTGGCAACCGAACATTCTGGAAAGTAGCAAAAACTGAGTTTGGGAACACTATAATAAAAACTTAAATTGGCAACACTACAATCAAAACAAAGGGCGCTAGATTTAGCGAGAAATCACTTAGAGGGGAATATCATAATTATTCCCCAACAATTTTATAATCGTTTACAAAACTTACATCAATTCTAGATTTCTACTTTTTAAATGCCACTTTATCATTTGCCTAAATTGATAAATTATAATAAAGAATTCATTGGCTGCACATTTAAATTTTTATCTAACAGAAAACAAATCAAAATTTTAACCTACTCAATTTTTTTTTTTACATGTAGTTAAGTTTTAGTCAATTATTTTGAAATAAAAATTAAATTATCTTAGAGAAGACTAATAATTAGTAATCTTAAGAATTCAAACTAAATTGGTTCAAAATAAGAATTCAATTTAATAATGAATAAAACTTATTTACCAGTGAACATATCAGAAATGTTTCTTTCACAGAATTCATGTTCAACGGAATTCTTCAAAATGTCATTTAAAGAAGCAGTTTTGAAAAGTTTAGTATCTTTACCGACTTACAATTCACTATATCGTCACTTAAATGATTAGGTCTGTCCTTAGAATCTTACTGTACAACTAAGAAAGCCCTCGGCAACAGAAGCCAGAAGAATATACAATCTGAGTTTGTTGTTTTCATAAGAGATATCGATTATTTGATAAAATTCTTACTCAAAAAATATAACTATATATTTCAATAAATTATGTTCTAGAATAATATTTTATTTTATTTCATTTTTAATGGCATTGACTTAATTTGATAATTTAATTGCAGAATATACATTTTTGTTCAACCGTTGATGCGGCATAGTGGTTTGTATTTTTTTTTGTACTCATATATAATATGTTCATAATGATCTATAGCTTCCTTATTTACTGTTAGTAAACATTTAAAATATTCTTGAAATATTTTTCTGATATGATTGAAATGTAAAAACCAGCAAGGAATATCCATGAAATTAAAATTTTTATTAATTTTTAAATGTTGATAAACGGTAATCAGCATACTTAATCGGAAGATTTTCGTAAATACTCTAACAAAATAATTCATTCTTCACGTTTGTCCACTCTGGATGATGTCTGAAGTGATGATGTTCGTTTCAATGTATACATATATATATATATATATATATATATATCTCTCTCTACTTATGATTATGTGCTTTGAATCCACTGATTTACAGCATAATATAGAAGCAGTCTGCAGTTGTTGCTTGAAAATCCGTGGTAAAGATTATAATTTCTAAAAACATTTTATTTTAAGAATAGTAGAAATTGTTCACCTTTACCGTGGATGTAAGCCTCCCCATTGTTGGAAGTCTTCTGCTTCACTATTTTGTTTAAATGTGCCTCATATAGAAGATTATATAAGGTTATTTAAAGTACCAAAAATGTCTCAGGGGGAAATTCGCTGACGTTTGAGTTTTAGGCCAGTAATTAACTTCAATTTATGGGTAAAATGAGTATGTCTTCGAAAATTTAGTACTGTAGATAGTAGGTTATACTTTATAGGAATTTAATCAATTATTTCGATTTAAATTTAAATATATAGATATCAGATACTATTTAAATAATTGTAGAGAGTTCGCGAATCATAATGTCTTAAGTAATTTCTATACAAATACTAAGAATGTTACAGATTGTTTTGGTTGTGTATAGTCACGTAATTAATGATATAAAAAAGCTCATTCCCTCATCTCTTCAATTCAGAATTTGCACAGATTCTGCTGTGTGGCTGCCGAAATAAATTGTATTCTTAAATATTTTTTAAATAACGTTCACTTTAATAATTCTGAATTTGATCTTATTTCCCTGATAGAAACGGTAAATTATATACTATATACAAACCTTTTACGAAAATAGCAGAACCATGAAGAAATTGTCAGATATTTTGTTTCACATATCACTAATAGTGAGCCGAGCTGGCAGCCGAATGGTTAGCGCTCTTGCCTTCGGTTCAACAGTTCGTGGGTTCGAATCCCACCTTGGGAATGGATGTTTGTAGTGGTTCGGAATCCACTTTAAGCCGTAAGTCCCGGTCTAATTAGCCCTCGTGTGCAAAAAATGACCGTTGAGCGACAAACAAACCAAACCACTTATAGTGATATAAATAAACGATCAAATTTACAAGACAAAAAAGAAAAAGAAATTCAGGAACCAATACTTTTTGTATTCACCATGCTTTGGAATGACAGCCCAGACACGTCGTGACATTGAATTATCTATGTTCTGAATGTTGCCCTGTGAATGACGTTCCAACTTGACACCAAAGTTCTATATTAATGTGTGCCCCACCTGCTATACGAGTGAATCCCGAATGATGAAGTCCTAGAAATGTTCAATGAGCGGCATATCCGAAGAATAAGCGGGACTCAGAGGAATCGAAATATGCAGTACAATGCAGAAGGCTTGTACAGTCTGAGAAGCATGTGGACAGACATTATACTGCTTAAAGCACCTGTAATGCATTGAAGAATGGGGGGAGGAATTCTGGCTACTTAGTTTCCCTTATGCAGCGATCACTGTTGATGTTGCTCTGAATTTGCACAAAATGAGATAGATAATTATGCCCAATACCTCCCAACACCAGGATGTCTGGCATTTCTGTGGTATGAAGCTGGTTAATGCATTGAGGGCTTAGACATTACCCACTGTAAAGTCACTTTGTATTCTTATCATTTGCATGTAAAAACTGAAGAATCATAAAAAAAAAAAAAACTATGCAAATTGGACAAAACTTACAAGAAAAATAAAGTGATGTATTACTTCACTTTATTTTTCTTGTAAGTTTTGTCCAATTTGCATAGTTTTTTTTTATGATTCTTCAGTTTTTTACAAACATGAGTGTACATCAAATCGCATTTAACTATTGCAGACGCCATGTGAATAGGAATTTTTTTCCTAATTTCAACGCAGAGTTACTGTTTCAGTGTAATTACCACTGAATGTTATAGAATGTTTTGACTGTTGGTAATCACTTGAGCATATGATTGCACTTTCATGAAAGGGAAATCTTATTTTTCTCATTTATTCATACCTCCCAAGGATATTCTGTATGATTATTGAGATTAAAATAACAAAATCTTTACTATTACATTTTCTAAATTTATCTTTTGATAATTCTGGATTATTTATCTTAATAGAAAAGGGTTATTATTTCGAAAAGAGATGCATAATTTTTAAAGGCAAGGAAAATAAAACAATAGTGAACCTCTCCAATAAAGAAAATTTGGCAAATTACTTAAATTCATGGATAATTTATTTTTAATGGGGTGTGAGTCCACCTTATATTTGGAGTGAAACAATTTGAAGTGCTATCCAATTTTTTTACTGACTAGTTACAAATAAAACAGAAAATTGACATTTTTTAGAATATTAAACTTTAATTCATTATAAGTGAAAAATTGCACTAAATTAAACATATATTTTGTGATATCTCATTTTCTAAGAAAAGCATTTATATCACTTTCAAGTAAATAAATGAATATATAAATATTTATGTGTAGTGTCTTGAAGAAATATACAGTCCGAGAATTTCCGAAGCATGCTCAATCAATGTGGAATTTGGAGCAAAGCATGTTGGCTGTTTCAAATGCTATACTGTTTCAGCTTCATGTATATTCTTCACAAGACATGATAAGTTTCTGAGAAATTATTTCTTCACTTGTGTTTTTATGATTTTAGATATTTTAAACTTTGATTTTCATATGAACTTTTCATCTTTGTTTTCTGCTACACTTTAAATGATAAATAGTTTACTTAAGCTTCAAGGGTTTAGTTATTTCTTTAATTTCCTTCCCACAGTATACTATTCTAATATTTTTATGCAATTTATTTTATCATATAAATTTTTGCATAGAATTTGATACATAAGATTAAATAAAAATTTTATCAAATATTTTCCCTTGCCTGAGAAGTTTTTTAAAGTAAAAAAATATCTATAATTTATGACTGCTGTTGAATACTCTGCGTATTAACTTCTATGTTCTTCTATGGCTTTATGTATTACTTAGATAGAGAATTCATTAAATTTTAAATTTTTTGATATTCTGGTATTATATCATTCGACTTTGATAGAGTGTTCACGAATATTTGCTTGAACAAATACACTGCGTGTTCAATGACATTTAAATTTAGCTATTGTATAAGGTAGTAGAAAAAGAATCCATTATTGTTTTTCGGTATATAGCTGTAATGATCAATATCTCGTAAAGTATCTACTAAATAATTACAGATTTATGCAACGTTGAAAGGGTAACATTTTGCACTAAAAATTTCTGTTTCTGCTTTTTGTTTGTTTCATTCAATTTGAGCTACATAGTGTTAAAAATGGAAGTCAAAAAGGAGAAATTTCGTTATATTTTGGTTTATCTTCGATAGAGAATCCGCAAGAAAGAATGCGATGCGAGATTGCAAGCCAGACGGCTGAAGTTGTGGATGGTCCCTATAATTGTAACAGTTAATTACGTGCAATTTTAGTTTTAGTACTTTTGACATTAAAAACTCAACCTCATATAAATAGATCGGTTGTCGAAAAGGACGATAAAACCAGAGAAATGTTCAAAGTTGACCGGCATTGTTAGTAATCGCAACATCATTTAAAAAAGCTGATTTTTTTTTAATTATGTGCTCTAACATTTTCTCGGACATCTTGCAGTCTTGCATAATTTGGAAGTAGAACTTGTCGGAGGGAAGACTCCAAAGCCATCTTTAGAGCGAACATGAAGAAGGGAGGAACAAATAAAAAGATGTTCGGGACGTAATCGTTTCGGGATGTAATTATCATTGTAAAAAATTATAGGTTATTGGTTTATCATCACAATCCTTCTATTGGAAAGTTGTCTTCACTGACTATATTCTTCACTAAACAACACCTCAGCTAGTGCTTTAACGGCAGGAAAAACTGGGTTTATTGAACATGAGTTTTATAGACGATTTTGAAATAATCTCTTTCAATGCCAAAATTTTACATTTTCCAAAGATAAAAGCAATATTTTAAATAAATTTAAATAATAAAAATTAGTTTATTTTTAACTTACCCTAAAAATTATTTTTTTCAATGAAATTTTAAGCTGCTTATATAAAATAAACTCAAGCCTCTATAAGCAGATTCTTTTCATAATATACATTAATATATACATATTACAGCTTCTAGAATTCTAAAACAAATTTATAATCCTTCCTAAGCATCTTTATTATTTTTTAATAAAAAATTTAATTACTTCCTAATGACACAAATATAAATGAAGAATTAGTTCCTTATTTTATATATAGATGGCAGCATCAAACACTTCTTTTTCTCTGAATTATAATTTCAGAATTAATGTGATATTTTATTTTTAGAGATGCACTGTTTTGTTTTTTAAATTAAATGCATGATCTACAACACTCTGTAAATGAGACTTTTTATATTAACCCCTTAACTGTGACACATATTTCAGAAAAATGGACCAAAAATGGAAAATTTTTTTGACTGTTTAACTTTATTCTTTATATTACTATAAGAGTTAGAAAATGCTTTTTTATTACAAAAATAAAGTTTTAAATTACTACTATAATTTTTACATAAACATAAAACATTGATTATGCATACATGTTATTCATATTGAGCAAATTAAACGAAATTTTGAAGCTAAATAAAACTAGTATAATATAAAAATACAACAATATGATTTTCAATACATAGATTTTACAAATCTTTTACAGTATGGTATATCCCAAAACAAGGTACTGTTCAAAAGCTTATACCCAAAGCTTCCCACCAAATCTCAATCAGAAACCCCGACGGTTGTTCCGTCTTTCGCAGTGAACTTATTGCAATTAATGTGGGTCTTGATACGGTTCTTTCTCTCCCTGGGAATGAGGAAATTTGGATTTTGTCGGACAGCCGGAGCGCCATCCAACATCTTACTAACTGGCACAGAGTCCGTGATAATACAGGAGTAGCTATCTTGGACAAGCTTAGACGACTCTCCTTATCTCGTGAGATTCACTTACAGTGGATCCCTTCCCATGTAGACATTGCGGGTAACGAATTGGCTGATGCCCTAGCAAAAGAGGTACTGACGAGCCTTTGCTTACTCCGGCGTCTCTTACCTATTCTGAACTATACTCTAGACAGAAAGGCCTTGTTCGGTCTGCATTTGCCATTCCCCCCGTGCACCATTGGTACCAGGGTAATCGTCCTGGCGGATCTCTATCCCTCCGGTGCAGCAGACTGGAACAAACTACAATAACTCGTTTTCGAAGTGGCCACCTAAGATCATTGGCATTTAACAACAAAGAAAAGAAATTTCCAATTTGCGCTAAGTGTTTCAAAAGCCAAGCCACTCCGGAACATATCCTTGAGTGCTTGGGACTCGATAAAGAAGATCTTCTGGAGCGACCATTATTGGTCATTGATTTTCTGAGAGAGTACAATATCATAGACTTGGTCTAGCGCTGCTAGACAACAGGGATCAGCAAC
>CM075859.1:11623768-11806268 GCA_037975125.1 Latrodectus hesperus
GCTGAGTATAGTGGGTATTTTTCAGGTCTTCTGTTCAACAGCTCGTGGATTCGATTCCCACCTCCAGCGTGGACGTTTTTAGTTGTTCGGAATCCACTTAAACCTCAGGTACCGGTCAAATTTGCCCTCGTATGTAAAAAATGACCATTGAGCTTCAAACAATTCGTGATTTGATTCTCTTCTTAGGTGTAGATATTTGTTGTGTGTCGAGGTCCATTTTAAATTCTCCGATTTAGTTAGTTTTGGGCAAAACTTTACAATAGAGCAACAAACAAACTACAACTATCTAACTTCAGAATATGAGACTGCCATTTTTTACATTAATAATTGGGATAACATCTAGTGAACGATGTCAGAGAAACTGGTATGTTCCCTCCTAATAAGAGATCTTTTGGTTCATCAATTCATTCTTTCGATTCTCTCCTTTTTGGGTGTTTGTAATGATTCGGATTTCACATTAAACTGTATATCACGGTCTAATTTGTCCTCGCTTGTAAAAAACAACCATGGATTGACAACAGTAAGTACTGGTCTAAACCAAGGTTTAACAATATTTTCTAGGTGAGAGCTTTTATTTAATTAATTTTTGTAGTGTTTATACTGAACATTGTCTTTTGTATAACAATTTCTACTTGGGAAATATAGAAAGGTCATAAATTCAAGTAAAAATTGTCTAAAGAAATTCAAATAGAAAGTAATACAATATTAATTTTATACATTTATCTGCTATACTGCTTTACATGTATTTTAAAGAAATTCTACTATTGTGGACAGCTGAGGTTTTATGCGGTAATATTTTTTAAAAGTAAAGTTATTAAATTCCAAATGGAATAAAACAATTAGTTAAATTAATAACTAATTATTTTATTCGAACCTATAAGCGCTTTATTGAAAATAAACGCAATTGTGAATAAAAAAATTTTTTTTCAAATTGCGATGGAACATTTTTGTTTCTGATGAAATGGTTTGAAAAAAAATCGTTTGTTTTTATTACTTTGTTATCCTTTTTCTCTGTAGACGTAAACTTCTTGGTATAAAATTACTATTATTTTAAAAACATATTTTAGACAAAGTTTTATTCTGAAAAAAAAATAATTGTTTAGTGTGCTTCTTTACTATCTATTCTGATCTTTTATTTTCGCAGAACTATTTTTAAGTTATATTCAGACAGAGAATCAAACTGACAACTAAATGTGCAGCTCTCTGGTTTTCGGTTTAATGATTCGCTAGTTCGATTCCCACTTCGATTATGAATGATTATTAATTGTTTGACATTTAAATAAACTAATCTCTTTAGCTATCTTTGGCCTTGCAATATAATTGCATTCTATGAAGGGAAAGGTCCGTGGTTTGATCCCAAATGCTGTCGAATAACGAGAAAGTGTTGCGTTTCCAATATTTGTGTACATATGTGTTGAGGTGGCTGAGAATTTTCCGCATTTCCTCCCGTGTGATATAAGAATACGGTCTATTATTTTGGAAAGCAGTAATATGTAGTGCTTGTTATAAAAATGAATCAAGAAAAATAAAATTCTTCTGTTGGATAGTCTTTGAACAACTCCGATTGAATTAATCAGGCTTATGATACAAAAAAAGACCTATGGGATAAAAGTGACCGTTGTGATAAATTAACTAATCAGGGAAATATATGCACTTCATTTTTTTATCTTCACTATGAAATAAAAATTTAAAAACGTAAAAGAAAAGTGCTAACAATTTTTAAATTGTTCTTCAGGTATTTTTTTACTGGCACAAAAATTATCGCATTGTTTCAAAAACGAATTCAGGATTTAAAAAAAGTAGATTAATTATCAAAACTTTTAGTATTTTTTGAAATCTTTCTCTTAAATATTTTATCTAATTAAAATACAAACACTGACATTTAAAATCTTCTATTATATTAAACATAAAATTACAAAAAATTAAAATAACTTGATATTATAAATTAATTTTATATATTATATGTATATTTAATAACGTTTGTAAAAATATTAAACGTTTTAACTCAAATTTTTTCTGATTATTAATGTTTTATAATTAGATTTAATAATCCATATAATTCTAATGAAATTTCTTTAATAAACTTATATATAATAACGTTTATTAAAGAAATTAATTTGATTTGTTGATTCCAGTCAATTTACAATCGTTTAAGTTTTCATTTTGTGTTGAGATTTTATTTTTAACATATGTATAGCACAAGAAAAATTCGAAATAAAGAAAAACGTTATAGATGAAACACATTTTACTTCATTCTTAAATTAACATTGCTAGTTATTGTAAATTAATGTTTTACCTGAAAACGTTTTTAATGGCATTTAATTTTAAATAGCGAATTTGCAAATATATTATCATTATTTTTTGAGTTAAGCCGTTCGGCATTTTAACATGTGAATCACATTCGAATGAAAAATTTTTTATATGAAGTCTATTGAAACTTGAATTCTATATGTCAAATACGGATGCCATCAACGAAATGTAAATTGTTCTCAGTATTTAATTGCGCAGATGCGTTTGATTGGGCGTGGAAAATATTTCTGTATCTGTAGCGATTGATTCGTTGGGATGTGAATCACGTGATTTGAAAGTACTTGTAGAGAAAAAAAAATCACTCCCAGACTACTCTGTTTATTTTCGGCGTTCGTGCATAATGTGTCAGTGTTTCAGATGAATAAAGCTCTAATTAAAAAGCAGGGGAATGTTTAAAAAATGTCCAAAGAATTGATTACTCGTACAGCAATTTCGAGAATCGATTACTCGCTTGCACTTTTCAGTGTTTCTATTAGGGAACCAAGAAAATGTATACCTTAAAAATTTATTCCCAAAATTTATTTTTTGCGAAAATCGATGGGATTTTTTCTTGATTTTGAGAATGAAGATTATCAGTTTATGCACCAGCCCGTAAACCTACTGCTAACAATACACTTTGTGTTTAAGCTCAACAATGAGAATAGAAATCCCCTTCCCACTTCTCCTTTCGGCACTTTCGTAGAAACTAAAGTGCTATTCATGTGTTCTGAATATTACTGTTGCAGTAATCAAGATCAGGGATTAGTTAAAAATTGCATATGTATATATATATATATATATATGTGTGTGTGTGTGTGTGTGTATATTCATTTGTTTCGATGCGGGCGCATTTTGTCGTGCAACAAAAAATATCGAAAAATTGTAATATCTGGGTGTCAAAAAATGTGTGATTTTTCTATCATAGGTAGAGTAGACACTAACAGTAATTTTCTTTCTTTGCTGTTTCTGAAATATTCCATGCTTGTATATTTATGGTATAAAAAAATTGTGCCCTTTTCTAAAATATTTTGAGTGATTAAAATTATTTTTTATATATGAACTTATAAAAAAAAGCAATTTTGTCCCCTGCCCGAAAATTTTTCTCATTTTCTTAAGAAAAAAGTATTGCTTGATAAGTTTTACGATTTTTTCAAAAAACTCTTGAAAAGAATTTCTATTAAAAATATGTTTTTTTTTTAATTTTAATTTGAAAATATCAGTATATTACTGGTAACAGCCTAAATATGAACATAAAAGTGTGCTGTGTGTTAAATTCTGTTTGTAGTACATTTATTTAATCTGCAGGAAAACGTAATGTAGAAAATATCACTTAATTTGCTTCTATTTATTTCGCTAGGAGCGTTCGTTTCGTTGAGGATAAATTTTGTTTTTGGATATAATCATACTTGTGTGTTATAAGTCGTGCATTTTAAATAAAGAATTTCTCACTCAATGGACATTATTTTACGTAAGAGGTTTTATATAGTTTTAAGTAGATTCCTAACCACTATATATAAACATCCATTCCTAGGTGTGGGAATCGAACCCACGAACTGTTGAACCAAAGGCGAGAACGATAACCATTCGTCTGGCATTTGAGCACATTTTGAACACACAAATGTGTTTTAAGTTTAATTAGTTCTAAAAATCCTCAAAGCTAAATAATTTTTAAAATACAAAGGTATTAAAAATAGGGGGAAAAATTGGTTAAGATTTCTCTTATTTATTGTACTTTTTATCAGTGTCTATCAATAATGATCCAACATTTCAACTGACTCTGTCGGAATGAGCAAAGCCAAGCTGGTAGCGGAATGGTTAGCACTCTTGCCTTCGGTTCAACAGTTCGTGGGTTCGAGTCCCACCTTGAGTATGGATATTTGCAGTGGTTTGGAATCCACTTCAAACCATAGGTTCCGGTCTAATTAACCCTCCTGTGTATAAAATGACTGTTGAGGGACAAACAAACCAAACCTCTGTCGGAATGAGGAAAATTCTCTAATAATTAAGGCAATCGTACTTCTTTGGCTGGGCTTAGCCTGAGTATCGAGGTACCTGGGTCCTAGGACCCTCACCCTCAACTGGAGCTGGAAATGGTGTGGTAAGCTATAACTGGTACTGACTGGCATATGATTGGTTGTTAGATCTTGAGTGGGCGGGGCTTATTTAAGAATTTTGGTTGTTTAAAGATTTAGTTTATTTTATTAAATTTAATATTATGATGATAGAATTTATTAATAGTATGATAAATATTAGTGAGATATACCATATTTAGATAGAGGGTATTTTAAAATTTAGAAGAATATTAGAAAAATATTATTCAGTATCTTGAAAGTATTGGGTGAGCTTAAATAATTGGTCCAAAGTACTGAAAAAAAACTGAAGTATAAAAAGAGAGTAAATTCACAGAGTATGAAATCCACTCACATGAATGTGTATTGATCTAAACGTAAATTTGGAAAAAAAAATAAATAAAAATTCTCTACGGAAAAGATTTTTTATAAAAAAAAAGGTAATTTTTCAATGACGTGTAAATGTCTAATTCACTTGCTTTCACAAAAAGTATTAACTGGAGCTAACTATGCGTAATTTGCATGAGAGTAAGATAACTGTGCAATACACGTGAATTGTGTAAAAATAAGCATTGAATTTCGTGTAATTGACTCTTTCTGTATACATACTTTACAGTTTCAGATTTATTATTTTTCCTTATATATACTTAAAAGTGCATTGTTATTTGTGTATTACTGCGTTGCTCTAGAACTGTTCAATTCGTTGTGGGTGCAAATTTAGAAATGTTGGTTTATTGGTCGCTGTATGGTTACTTTTTGCATATACCTACGAATTCGACCGCGAGCTATAGCTTAAAGTAGATTCCAAATCACTACCAACATTCTTATCGGAGATAACGAGCTGGCAGCCGAATGGTTCGCGCTTTAGCTTTCTGTTTAACACTTCGTAAGTTGGAATCCCACTTCAGGCTTGGATGTTTGTAGTGGTTCGAAATTCTATTTAAACTGTAGATCCCGGTCTGATTAACCATCATGTACGAAAAAAGACCGTTGAGCGGCAAACAAACCAAACCATGGCGGAGATTGGAATCGAATCCACGATTTCTTGTACTAAAGGCCAGAGCACTAAACATTCAGCTACCAGCTTGACTCCGCAGTTTTCAAGAACACATTCGAGACAATTTTAGACGAGATTTGAAAAAGCAATACTTGTCAATATCCTTGCTATTTACTTTGGAGTTGGTCTATCTCATATTTATTTATCTGGGGGAAAAGTATTATTCTAACCACTACTGCACGAATGCCAGTTTAAAACGAAACAAAGTATAACCCAAATATACGTAAAAAAATTACTTATTGTTTGACGATTTATAACTTAAGTTACGAAGAAAGCCTTCTAACTCGACTCTTTTCGTAAGAAATGGGAGTACATTTTTACATTCCGTATAAAGTACTTTTCGTAGAAACTAAAGAATTTTAGTTGTTTAGATAAGATTTTGCATTACTAAAACAAAAGTTCTTAACAGGTTTATTACATAGGTTGTAATATCAAAATTTCTTGTTTTTGTAAATATGAATTTTAAGAAAATCATGAACAGAAAATAGTTGTGGTAATCTCAGTAAATGTTTATATGTACTCTGGCTATGGATTTGCTAGAAATGAAATTATAAAAGAATAATTTCGAATTTTAGTCATAAAATGAAAAGCAAGTTATTCTAAGTATTTGTATAATAATTCCTGAATAATTAGGGATTAAAAGCATTAATGTGACTTTATAATTTTAATGGCAATAAGTGTTCAAAGCTTTTAGGCAAAGTCACAGTTATCCAACTAATAAAGATGTTGATTTTGTGGTCGGTAAGTTAAATATCTGAACCAACTAAAAAGTCGAGAGGATCATAATGTTTGCAATACTCTCCCCTTCCTTTTCCGGTCATGGACCCAGCTATCAGTCGACTCTTTGGCTTTCAGCGCAGCAGTTCGTGGATTCGATTATCTGTTTTGAGCTTGTATATTTGTAGTGGTTCGGAATACACTTTAAACTGTAAGTCCTGATTTAATCAGCCCTCGTGTACAAAAAAATAGTTGCATGACAAACATCTGGTTGTGGTTTGAATTCCAGGCTTTTTTACTCTTCCAAATTGTATAAAATTATGGTTTAAGGTTTTCTCATGTTATGCATAATAGATCTTTTTCAGTAGGAAAAGTGCATTTATTGTTTTATAAGTAGACAAAGTACAAAAACTATAAGGATTATTCAATGGATAAGCTGCCTCTGTTAATATTTCACGATTTAATGTGCCTCTTCTGGATGTGGAATTTTGTCTAGGAGGTACACAAGTCAGTCTTATCACTGCATCTCTTTTAGACATTGTCTTCGCATATTTCAGACGTGTGCCAGTGATCTATAATTTAACGTGGCCGACCTGTTAGCTGAATGGTCAGTTGTTTTCCTGTGTCGTTCAGTTTGAAAATTTGTGGGTTCGATTCTCACCACAGACGTATATTTTGGAGTAGTTTCAAATTCACTTTAAAACGTAGTTCCCGTTAGAATTAGTTTCACGTAAAAGGTGTCTAGAGCTAAATTTATTAATATTTAAACAATTAGTTTTAAATTAAATAACTAGTTTTCGTGTAATAAGGAGTTCTAACAAAGCATTCGGGGATTGTTGCTTCGATAAATACCATCTACAAGGAAGCACATTCGCTTGGTTTCCATGGTCGTGCTGCCGCCCTTTGATAGCAAAATTCAACCCCGGTGCTCGGTCTTAGGTGGTGCAAGGCACGTAGAAATTAAACCGTAGATGAGTAGAAACAGGTTCTCTGGAGTGGGGAATCTGGGTTTAAGCTGTACCAGTTAGATGACAGAGTCTGGGTCTGACTTATGCCTAGAGAATGCCATTTGCCAAAATGCATTATGCTTACTGTAAAGTTTATCGGAGAAGAAATATTGGTCTGGGGATATTTCTCGTGTACTGAGACCCTTGATCCCAATATTATGATCGGCTCAGTGTCCACTATTCTATACAAAAATACTGCGGCAGTTTTACAGATTCACACGTGCCACTTGTCATGTTGCGGAATCTACCATGGATTGATGGCTTGAACTGATTAAACTGACCTACTCAAAATCCAGTCTTAAATCTTATCGAACACCTCGAATGAAGGAGTGCAGCAGCCGTCCAAATTCGGTGAAAGAGCTTACATATCTTCTTCAAGCCGAGAGGAAGAAAATACCACTATCTATCCAAACACTTGTGGAAAGCATACCCCAAAGGGTGAAGGCTATATTGTCTTGTGTTTGAGGATGCTTTACCAACTATTGATTAGCAACAAATTGTGTTTCTCTTTTACCACTGTAGTTTAAATATTTATATTCATGGGTAGTGTATAATTTTTGAAATCGGAAATATAATGCAGTTATTGAAAGAAGTAGTCGAAAACAATTTACATTGAATTGCTTTAAAATATTTTCTTCGGTTATCCATAATCTAAATTGTAGATTCCAATTCTAATCTTCTGATCGTGGGAAATTTTTTTTCGTTAGAGAAATAGCTTATATATACGAAAGTTATGTACGCATTTATATATTTGTATATTCAACAGTTTATGGGTCTGATTCCCACCCCAGTGTTGATGTTTGTAGAGACTCACAAAATACACTTTAATTTATAATTCTTATGAAAGAAATAAACTCTTTAAGAACTGATTAAGAATTGAACTCTGACTTTGAGGGCAAATTGATAATTTAAATGTTAGTTTTCGGACTCTTGTATCAAAAGTTCGTGGGTACAATTCGTACCTCTTGCGTGGTTGTTTGTAGTGATGTGAAATTATTTATATAAACTGTCTATCCTTGATTTGTAATAGTAACTATAAAAACAATAACCTGATCTTGGACTTTCTTGTCTGCTATTCAAACGTGCTAAAAATCGCGAAAATTTTGAGGTTTGGTAATTTTGCAAGTTTCTGTCCTTACTTAATGCTAAATTTACAATGAGTAAAACTAAAAAGATTTGTATTGTAACGTATCTTTATCTAGTTTTTAAATTTTGTTTTAAATTACACACATGAAATTAATCTACATGAGTCGAAATCAGATGCTGTCTAATTCAAAGTATATTCAAACATAAAAGGATTTGGGAAATTATTCAAGATTTTTAATCTGCCTTGAGCTTGTCGAAAAGTGAAATTATGAATGTTAGAAAGAAGTCTAGTTATGAATCCAGTTGTCTTCGTTTTTAAATAGCAATTAAGTTCACTAGTATTTTAACTCTTTTAATTGACTTCCTTAAAGAATTCGTTTCTAAGAAAAGTAAACAGATATAGTTCACTTGAGAAATTATTGATAAGGATGTTAAATATAACAAATATTTTAACAGAATCACTACATTAATGATTTATTCCTAATTATTGTGCCATGGAGATCAACGAAATGCACTATATTTCTTATCATTCCGTTAACTTCAGTTGCAAAACGATTGGGGACTATATTTAGGTTTAATCTTACGTTTGCTGCAATCTTAATTTATTTTTGTATTCTAGGAGAGCGTCTTTGGTTTCCCATTTTCTATAAGATTTGCTTCTAACAGCTTTAACAAGTATATTTCATGAGTAAATTTTTTTTATTTTTTACTGTGAGTAATAACGCTTTGTCTTCTCCGATTTTTCCAAAATGTCGATATGTTATCGGTAATTTTACTTTCTTGTTAAGAATGCAATACATTATTTACTGTTATTTTTTGTTAAAGATACATCATATTATCTATTGATGATGTGATTCTCTCGAATATTTTTGAGAAATCTAGTGATTACGTTTAACATTCTTTTTCCTTCAACAAAGAATATGTAACATTGTGAATTAGCTTTAGAAAGCTTGAGATTTATTATAAACATTTTATAGCCGAGTTGGCAAATGAATAGTTTTACGCTCTGGTCTTAAAGTCAACAGTTTATAAATTCGAGTCCTACCTCGGGCTTGCTAGCTTGTTGTAATTCTCAATCAAATTTAAATTGTTGCTCACGCTCTAATTAGCCATCTCGTGCAAAAGTAATCGCAGTACGATAAGTAAACCAAACTATATATTTAACAATATCGTTAAATATTTGGTTACGTTATATCCCTTTAAATTGATATTGCAGAAACCAAAATACCCTCTATTGCAATTTGTGAAAGGCATTCATATATGTTTGTTGTTGCTCTTAAAATTAACAATCCATGGACAATGGGCTTCTAAAAACGTTATGCACTATATAAAAAAGTATTTATGTTGAATTCTCATGAAATTTATAAAACTATTCCATACTTATACATCTCGTACAGCGTAGATGAAAATTTTTCATTTCATTTTTTTCAGCAATTTGTTTTAACAAATAAGTTCAATATCTTATCGAAATCAAACATTGGAAGGATGACAAAATGCTACTTCCTCACGGTGAAAGATTTAAAAGGAAGCTTTTTTTTATTTTCGGTTATTTTAATAAGTTATACAAATGATACAAATAATGTTTAGTTTAGGTTTGGTCAGGGAAGCATCTCTCTCTAAATCATTTGTATTAATTCATTTCTCACATATAATTTGCAAGCTATATTTATGTTGTTACTTATGACAGTTGGACAAGCCAAGCACGCTGTGCCGTTGGCTATTCGAATTTAAGTCAGTAGGTTGCATCTTTCATTTAACCAGAGCACCACGAAGGTGAAAGTACAACATTGCTCTAAACTCCTCGAATAGATGGATTCACTCCCCGAAATTTGACATTGATCTGGAGGGGAAGGAAATTTTCTGCAGACCTTTACACCCACACATGGCGACTGCTCAATGATCGACCACAGGACTTTCGATTCCACAGATTTACCGAGTACGTATATCGCATGTACTTGGTGGGTCTTTGAGGGCATTGGGCGTCGAACCCCGTCCTTCCATACGGGATGCCGATGCTACTAGGCTACCTCGGCACTCTGTTATATTTATTACTGTAGAGTATCAATTATAGCTTCTTATTTTGCTGATGTAAGCCATATTATTATTCTCTAAAGTTAAAAAGTTTGTATTGTGTCTCTGTCAACCATATAAAAGATTGACGTGACGATGATTTCCCTGTTTGCGAAATACTACACTGCATCAACCAGTAGCAAGTGTAATAAGTAACTTGGTGAATGGATATGAACCATTTCATCGTAATTCTTTCTACGTCTTGCATATCGACATCTAACCTCGCTTCTTGCGAAGCGTTGGGCTACGAAAGTTTGATTCTAATTACTCCACTATTTGTTGTACAGTGATGATAGTCTAATTAATTTCTGCACCTTGAATTTTCTCTAACCAGAGAAATTTGAGATCTTGTTCTTTGGAGCAAATGTCTGTTAGAATGGTCATGTTCTATCTGCAACAGGGGAACGAAAAATGGAGAACTTAGAATCAAATTTTTATTGCATTACCGCACCAGTAGAACAATAAAATAAGTAAAGGTTGAAGTGTATGTGTACTATACCGGAAAGGTCATGATGAAAAGTGGACATGAAGATGGACATCAACTGAAAAAAATGTAACTTATTTCAGTTCATTGAAATTTTAACATTTGCTTTCTATATTTAAACTATTCATATATCACATCAAGAAACAGAGTGAGCTGTTACTAGTAGAATCTTGTTTGTTTAATGCACTGAAATTTGTATTTGTTCTTTGAAAATTAGGTTTATTTTTAGAGCAACTTTCATTTGAAAACTTTTTACTGAGAGCACTATTATAACAGATTATTGCTTAGGAATAAATTAATTCATATACAAAATAAACCGCACATGAAAAGAGCAACAGGGTAGGGGATTTACATTTTCGTCGGCATTAAATTTCATAAATTTACTGACTAGACTTGATTCGAGAAATGACTTGATTTGCTTTTCGCTAATAATAAAATTGCTCCCACATCTTAATTATTCTGACTTTATGGGCTATTTTTAATCACCATAAATCTCAAAATCTTTTGGAATTGGTAATGATCTAAATTCTTATTCACATTTATGATAAAATTAACTTGATATAATATATTGCACATTCCTCCTATATGTAAACGTCCGTTTTTTAAGCAATTTCTATGTTAATTTTATAAATTGTTGTTATGTTAGCTATCATTATTGATATCTGACAGGTGAAATTGCCAAATATAATCACAATAAAAGAGTCTGAATAATCCAAAACTAAAATGTCCATTTTTCAAAATGTTAGCAAACTAAGCAATATTAATAATAATTGTATTTGATCACCAAATAACTTAGATTTCACATAATATATTTTTCTTATTTCGCCAATTTTACTGTTTACAATTATATTTTAATAATTAGATATTATATCATTTCGGCAGATAGCAAATAAATTCTCAAACTTATTGACGCCAGTGTTTCTCAATTAAGTATGATAAACCTAATACAGTTCAGGATTAGGATCCGTTACTTAAATGGATATAAAACTGTTCACAGAAAGAAGTAACTCTACATTGACAGACTTACACACATTGCGCATATTATTTCTTTTTCCCGTATGAAATAGTTTGCAATGGGTTTTATAATCTGGAAATTGCTGGTGAACAAATAATTTCGTTTATTTTCATTTATTTTTTTGATGATGCCTGAATTTAAGTGATTTAAGTATCACCGAAAGCAATCAATTTTGCTCGAAATAATTTAGACTGCCAACACGAAATTGTGCTTATGGCCTCTCGAAACGGAATAGTACTGAAAATTGCGACAGAATGGGGATTTTTTCAAAAGATCCTTGTGTGATATTCCACCTTGGTGTCTCTGGCCTTCGATTCAACAGTTCGTTGGTTCGAATACCACTTTTTGTTTGGATGTTCATAGTTTTTCGGATTCCACTTCGAGCTGTAGATACCGGTCTAATAGACCTCATGCATGAAACGACCATTGAGTGACAAACAAACCTATCTTCCGTCGTGATCAGTGATTGATATATTGCATGGTATAAATGGGAAATGAAACTGTGTTGCCGACCATTTGTTTGGGCAATCGATTGAATAGAAAGAAAAACAAATATTAGCACACATATATAAATTTATGGTTTCTTGATTGCTAATGAACGTGTTAAGCTTGAGTTGCTTTTAAATTTATACAAAATATTTATTTGTATTGTAATTTATTTTATTTAGCTACAATCCCATATGTTTTAAAATTTTTCGTTGACCCATTTTGCCTTGTCTTAGAACGTGGTAAATAAATTCAATGTTGTACTTCTGATGATTACAACACTAAGTGTTGCAATTCTGATGATTTCACAAGAGTAGTGTACACTACTACAAGTGAAAAATACTCTTTTTCACAAAGATAAGAGTTTTTCACAAAATGCAGTGTAAGTGTATAGACCTATAATCTCTCTGAAGGGAATGCATAACATAAGAATTTTATTGGGTGTTTGACTTCGCGCGCTTAGTGAATGGTCTTAAAGTTGCTGTAAGGCTTTTTTCCATACTTTTTTTCTGGAAGGGCTTTTCATTGGTTGTAAACAGTAAGGAGGAAGAAACTGGAAAAACTCAAGCATCCTTTCGATAGACTTGCATTCATTTAGAGAAAGTCACCATCTCAACTCTCATTGGTCATCAGCGTTTTTTCAGCACTTTTATTTTCATATAATTATTGATTAAGTAGTAAATATATTATGCAGAGCTTTAAATTAGGAGTTATGCAAAGTCTAATTTCTTGCAAAATTTCTCCCTTTCAATTCATAAATGCAATCTATCCTCAAAATATTCGATCCTATTTAATGATACGATAAAATTTAATTAATAAAAGTTCTTTAAATTATAAAGCAACATTCACTATGATAATATTATTTAAATTAAATGTTAGTTTTCATAATGCGTACTAATAATCTAAGTACTTTCTTATGCTCGCGTTAGTTACCATAAAATCGGATTATATTGCTTCTTATTATTCAATTGAGTAATAATCTGAAGTCTGAATTTTCCTTCATATTGCAGGAAAAAAATGGTTTGTAATTGATTCGAAAATTTTTATTTTTCATTTTACTTTTTATTGCGATTGTGCTTGAGTTAACTGAATGAATACATAACAACTATTTCACTGAAAAGAGAAGTTTAAATGACTCTTTACAAGATCTCGAGTATAAACATTTTATATTTCGTTTCACTGGTTGATAAATATTTATCTAAAATATGCAAAGCAAGAGAAATATTTAGCTAGTTCTTGAAAGTGTATGGACAATGTTATTATTTTTTTCCATAGAATTTTTTAGGTTCAAGAAACCAAATGTGTGATAAAAACGACAATGCTATAATTGTGAATTGTTTCGAAATTAAGAATTCTTATTTAGCTGAAGTGCTTTTTGGCATGATAATATTCAGAATAAATATGTAGCTATTTTCAGTAATTTTATCACCTCCAAAGAGAATTTAGAGATGTCAGAAAAATAAACAGTTCAATACTTAACAATCAAAATATTGAATCCAACCCCATTACATGTAGCCTTGATGTCTTACACACATTAATCTATGAACATTTATGATATTCAATAAAAAATATGCATTTAAAATATCATTAATATATATTCAAAAATTCATAGTGACTCAATTTTTTTTCTTTACACACAAATCTGCAAACAAAAGGATTTTTATTTCCTAAATTTGTTTACAAAATGATTAGAACTAATATTGATCAAAAACTACACGTGTTAAACACAGCTCAACTAATATCAAAGTAGTTTATAATATATATTACTTCTGTGTGTGTGTGTTTATAGTACATTGTGAATTTTTTTATTTTAGTTTTTTTAGTCTTAAAATGTCAGTTAAAAATCATTGAATGTTATTTTTATTTACTTTTTATTGTATACTATTTTTATAATTTATAAGGGTAATAATTATTTACTTTTATATAATTAAGGGTCGCGAAAATTAAGTTAAAAAATTCGTAAAACAAGCTTTGTGTGTTTTAAATTAATTCATTAAACTAAATTAATTTTTACATTTATAGTGCAGTAATATTAAAAATATTGAAGTTTGAACGGTTGGATTTAGTGACTTAAATTAAGTCAATTTTTTTCAGTTTAATATCCTATAATGGAGAACGTTGATTACATAAAATGGTTTTCTACTTTCGTATCTATGAATTTGATATGATAAATATGGAAATGCTCCCTGATCTGTCGCGCGCCTCGCACTCTTTTTCTCTCTCCTCTTACTTCTAAATACTTATGTCAGCTTCACTTCTCTTAACACACAATTCTGATTATAAGTTCTCCGGAACATAAAACAACTATGTTTTGATACCGGCCATCCATTTATTTGGTATGTAAAACGGCTAGTGTACGGTTCAGACAACATCATGTCGAATCTGTAAGTATTTATTTTAACAGAATCTCTATAAATGTGCGTATAAATGTTTTAGTTTGAAAATTTTCAAAATGTAAAATGTGGTCATTTAAAAAGTATACTAATGTAAATTTATCAATTATTATATTAGTATTTATTTTATGTATGCTTAGTTATACATAGTTAAATGTATACATTATTTAATCACTTTACAAATAGTTAGTCATGCTGTAATTAAGGTTTAATTTGAAAGATATATGTATCAAGTACACAGATTTTGCAATTGATAATGGTATGTATTCTCTATCTTACTTAATAATAATCGTAATCGATTAAAAATGCAGCACTTGGCATAATTTATGTGTACAACCAAAAAATTATAATAATTTTCTTCCTATTTAATAATTAAATACTCTTCTCAATAATGGTGAAATTAATGAAATGTCGGTTTAAAAATATGTGTATTTTTAATCTTCGTATTGCAAAATAAAGTATAAAACTGCTAAATATTGAAATCAGGCAATTTTCGTTTAATATCAACTTATGAAGTTAATGCTATCTTTATTTAAAACAATAAGTGGTAAAAAAGTTTCTAAGATATCTGAACTTGTTTGTGATTAATATTTTAAAAAGTGACATTACTGTAATTTCCTTCTTTTATGTAGGCTTCGTTCCTTATCTCCGATCGTTTTTTTTTAAACTGCAAAACATTAAATTCGTATTTGTTCTATATTTTTCTTATTTCGTATCAAATTTAAGTAGTCAAGAAACAGATTCCATTATATTTGTGCTGAACACCTCACTTGTGAATTAATATTTTAATTTTTACTATTCGTAAATGACATAACCCACTGACAAGTGCATTTTTTACGCTCTGTGTATTACATTAAAACTATTATTTTTTTCTTTAGAATTTTCTCATTCTTTTTAAAGTACTCATATAAATTCGTATTCTCTCCATTGTTTGCAATATTTTTGGAGACCTTTTAATGTGTGATTTGTAGTTCTATTACATTTAGTTCCTCTCGTGATAATCTGGAAGAAATAATGTTTATTTTTAACATGAATTTTAATAGTTGTAATTTAATGCTTTTAATAATCTTTAAAGATCACCTTTTAAGTCGCAGCTATATTTTTATAGCTTAAACATAAAATCTGATGAGTAGTTCATATAAGTTTTTTATTTGTTTATTTTTCAAATTAAAATAAAAGTTACTCTCTCAAAGTTTCAGAAATAAAAGTTTTTTTCTAACTTTCCTGCAAGGTTATCTGATGAGCAAATGATTATATATATATATATATATATATATATATATATATATATATATATATATATATATATATATATATATATAACAAATCTCATATAAGTAGATAGGGAGTTTTTATTTAAAAGTTTTAACTTATTATTATTATTACTAAAGTTTGCATTATGCATACAATGCTTAATTTAATAATAAAGTAGTTTGTGGCAAACCTGAAATATTAGCTAGGCTTTGAAGTTTTAATTTAAGGATTGTAGTTACTAACTGCATTAATATTTATACTATGTGCTAATCAGAATGCTGTTAGTACTTTTTTAATTGTTAAACTTCTTTTAAGTGAAACTTTTTCAAATTTGTTTCAAAATAAGTGATTGACTATTGAAATAAAATATCTCATTTGTATGAAAAGCACTTTAACATAATACAAGGACACTGATTATTTGAAAAAAAATACATTTAATTTTGTGAAATTATGTATAAAATCGTAAAATAACAACAGAAGGCATGTAAATAACAACAGGCTTACTTAAAATAACAACAGAACATGTTTATAGTGTATTATACAATGCAGTGGATTATTTTAAAATGTAGATTTTTATTATTTATTCATTTTCCATGCTGAGTTCTTCATTTTCTAGAGCACTCATAAAATCTTTATCTACAAGAAAATAATATAGCAGGTGTTTGCCAGCTGTAATCAAAATTCAATTACCGAAGATATAATATACAAGTCTCTGTAACAAATATGGATAAAACATCTTTATCATTTCAAATATTTGCTTAGTTGTAGTATAAAATAGTTTTACTGCAAGCATTACTCATAAGTTTAAAATGCTAACTTCAGATGTTTTTAAACTGTGCAATCTTTTCATGTTTCTTATATTTTCCGAAATACACTGAGAATAGTACCTGTTATGTTTTCTTAAAATTTTTATGGGCAATTTACCTCGTATTAACAGTACTACGTTTATAAAACCAAAGCTTTTCGAAAGATAATTCAGTTTTACTGTATTATAATACTTTTGCCCATTTTTAGTTTCTGGCTTTCATTTCAGTAGCTCGTGAGTTTGATTCTCCAACTTCGGGAATGGATATTTGTAGTGGTTCGAAGTCCACATATAACTAACGGCCTAAGTCAAAATATCTTTTTTGTTCGAAAATGATTTGAGCGACAATTGCACCAAGCCATTTGAGAATACATTTTTTTATTTTAGTGACGATAAATTGAATTTTATTAATTGAGATTAAAAATGACAATAAAATGAAAAGTTTTCAAAATATAACAGTATATTTTTTTATATTTCGTCCCTATAATTCCCATTGGAAATTTAAGATTTATTTAAATTATACGAGTGCGTGAAAAAAAAGCTACATTTTAATATGTTCCATATATTGCTGTAATAAATTGCATAATATATTTCAATAGTGTATTTATGCATTATATTATAATTTCAAATTTTATGTTTAATATAGCTTAAGTGATTGGATAGAAAACTTTTCTTCCAGTAATATCTATTTATCTAAATAATATCTGATATTACGTTAACAGAATTGTTGGGTGAATTTCGAATACTCATTAATATATGTTTTGAATTATTAAACATAAAAGTAATTTAAATAATCATTTTTGTTTTAAAAACCCTAAAAATGCAAAAAATAAGAACATTTTGTAATTTCTTTTTGTTTCATTACTTTAATATCATCATTCATTTTTTGTTTCATCCTTTAATATTTTTAATATTTAAAATCATTTTTTGGTGGGTGAGCATTATATTATTTCTATTTTCCTGTAATCACTTTTCTTTTCGTTTTATAAAAGTTCTAAAGACTAAAAATTCATTTTCAAATATATTAAACCAAGTCTTAGATAATACTGCAATTCTTTTTAAAATTTTAAGACAGATAACGATACCTTATATAAAAATTTGGGGGCCATCTTTTCTTATGTGTTTGCCCCTAAAATAGTAAATTTGACCTCTAAAAATGATCAATATTTGTACCGATAACTTTAAATTTCACAGTTCAAATGAATTAGATAGGCAGCCAAGTAATGAAAACTTACACGACAGCTTTGCAAAAATATAAAATGGATAGTTTGCGCGTGCGAAAAATGCAAAAAAGTAAACAATTAAAGGATCTTCATTGAGATAATTTGGTTATAGGTAAACGACAAAGATTGTATTGTTTCTGGAAATAGTCAAGATGCCTAATGTGACTTGTAGTTATCTCCGAAAACAGCCTAGACTGCTTCGTTCTTGTTTTGCATCGATGCGATGAAATTATCCGTAAGATTTGCGAGAATATTGTTCCTTTACTGAAAAAAAGTGCTACCTTCGAGTCCCGAGTGTAAAAATAGTGATCTTGATCTCGTAGTTAAAGCATCTCCTGAATGTCAGCTTCTGTCCGATGAATTGTGGAAAAACAGGCTTGTTTTGAAATTAAACTAGAACGCGCTTTCCACAAGATGAGCTGTAAGAGATGTAGCAGTTTCAGCCTGTAAACGAAAGAAGTCTCCTGTGGTTACAACTTTAAATACGACATGGGAATAGTCTGCATACCTTTCAACTACCAAATTGTCATTCTGATTGGCATTCAGTTGAGTATGCTGCTCTGATCTCTAACTTCAATACACACGTTTTGCTACGTAATTCTTTTTTTTTTTTCCTTTATTCTGAATTTCCCTTTCTTTCTAATCAAAGCATAAATAGTGTCGTAATCTAAACTGAATGGGGATTTGTCAGTAAACAACACTTTACTTCAATCACTTTGCATGCGTTCCCTATATTCAGAAGCAAACCTTATTTGGTTTCTCGAATATCGAGTTCAACGAAATATGCATTATCATTGGCATTGGTGCATAGTAACCACCCTGATGAAGACTTGAATATTCAGATCTTCCTAACCTATGACCTTCTTACTGATTTAGACCTTCATATTGTTGCCAAAAGAAACCTCTTTTTCAGCTGAGTAGCATTGCCCATTCTGTTCCTACGATCTGTTTAGAAAAAATATCAGTCGTCATTTGCTATGGTGGCATAGAACATCCATCTTCAGATTGCAGGTAACATCCATCTCTGGTTGTTTAATAACGGCTAGATCGAAATATGATATTTAACGTTGATGAGTATAGAGTCGTCATTGAACTGTAATTCCCAAAGCCTTAATTGATTCGCCTTGTCATTACAACAACATCCGCTACACATTGTATTGATCCGGAGATTCTTGACTCCCGATAATACATCAAGGCATTGATCCTACTTTAATTCCCTTGTCTCATGATATTATCAAATCGTCATTTCTCTGAAACGCTCTTCTGTTTTTCTCTTATGAATGTTTAAATGTATTTCGTTAAGATCAATGTACTCTTATATCATTTTTTCTTCTTCCTTTTTAAGAATAAAGAGAATGATTCTTGTTATATACAAACAATAACAACCAACTTTCATTTCTTGGATGCTGACGCAATTCGTTGCATGCTATATATATTTCGCTATTTCAGTTGAGTAACTAAGAAAGTCTCTTCTTACCCTATGATATGTGCTCATGGGAATCATATTAAACTTATTTAATTTACCAATATATAAAAGCTCCATATAAGTTTATTTATAAAATCAAACATGCAAATTATGTAGAAACTTTTAAATGTGAACTTTTCATCAATTTGCATCAACAAATGAAGTCAATTTTCATATAGTTGATATGACGAGACGATTACATTTTTTCACATTTTCGATTCGGATATCTTCGTCAAAACACTTCAAGTAGTAAAATTTCTAGAATTTATTATTTACTATAAATTTGAATTGATTTATAATAACATTTAGTTCCAGCGGTTGAAAGTAATCATTTTTCGAATGGCCTTTCCTGTTTCCTTGTAGTTTGTTTCATTTCGAAGAAGTGGAGAAAAATATGACTTTTTTTATTTCACCACGATTTCAAAATAATAAAAGTATTTTAGGCAATTTTATTGATAAGTTTGTTCAAATATATTTCGCTATTTGCGCACTTTAAAAACACATTCTTTCCTTTTTTGTTTTTATTTTTGTTTTCATCATAAAAAAATAATAAATTTATAAGTAAAAAAGATATCAGACTTCATACGAAATCTAATTGAATTTGTATAAAAAACATTTTTTTAGGAAATTACTTATAAAAAAGGTCTGTTGTGCCTTGAATTCCTAAGTGTCTGATGATTTTTATGAAACACATTAGTATGTTTGAATACATTTTCATCACATCCCGTAACATACATAGAAATTTTAGTTTACAAACTTACTTTTAAATTCAACATTTTTTAATTGGTTTTTAAACCATATATTTTGTTTATCAATATATTTATTTTAATCAAAGTTTATATGTAGAGTACCTAAAAATATTAGAATATCTATCCTATAGTACCAATAAAGAATTTAATTCAGACATTCATGCATAATTAGTACAGAATAAAAATCTATTCACTCTCTTAGTGCATCATAAGCAAAGCTGGAACAAATCTAAAATAAGATTTGGGTGTGGGTAAAAAAATTAATAGAAATTAAAAATATTTGGAAATAAAAGCGTTTTATTTATAAAAAATATGTTCTTGTAACTACTTTTTATCTTAAAAGTGAATAAAATTCAAACATTTGTGTTTTCTTTATTGATAATCCAAAATATTTTTCATGCTGGACATTCTTTTAAAATAATATTGTTCGATTGCTAACGATTTGGTCTTCATTTCAATAGTTTGTGGACTCGACTCCCACATTAAGCATGCATATTTGTATTGGTTTCAAATCCAGTTTTAAACTATATGTCCCGATCGAATTAGCCATTTTGTCATAAAAATAACATCGAGAATAATTTATTTGTCGATATTTATGTATCCAGTAAATTAATGTTATAGAGCAAATGCACGTTAATATCGAAATCAGTGAATAATAACATTAAATTACTTAAAAAAGAGATGTTAAATTTCAACAAATAACATTCCATATAATCAAGATTAAATGCGCAAATACAATAAAGTTGAAAACCGCATCATTTTCCTATTCTTTTTAACATTATTTTTTTTTCATAAAAATATTCCTGAATAGAAAAAGCTTTACGCAACTTGCCAAAAATTGGATTACAATCCGTACTTTAAGAATCACCACAGATATTTAAAAAACAAACTGTGTCTTTTAATAAATTGGTTATATATTTAAATTTTATCTCAAATTTAAAATTGAGGATAAATTGAATTGACATTCTATCGACGAAATCACACGTTTAAAATAAAGAAAATGTCATGTAAAATTATAGGCATTTGGAATATCAATATAATACTAAATTTTATTGAAAAAATACTTTATTTATGAGATAATTATCAAATTAGATTAACAAACCTGTAAAAACCATAAGGGAGGTTAATATATGCTTAATTTATAACAGTACTGTCTTTTCCTAGATAATTTATACTAATAGTATTTGCAAACATTTTTCTAGCTACATTACATCATGGAATCACTAATTCATAATTAAATTAGTTAAAAGTTCATAAGTTAGTAATTTTAATTATATTAAAATTAAAACTTTATTTAAAATTATGTAAATAACTATATATATGTGTATAAATTATGTATGTATATATTGGGTTGTTCGGAATGTCATTTCGTTTTTCATGAAAATGAAAAACGTGCAGCAAATAAATATTGTATTGCATTGCACATTATCTATTCTAGTCCAATAGCTTTTACCATCTTTCTGGTAGTAGCACGATTCCACAGTCATAAAGTGGTTGGATTTTACTAGCAAAAAGCTATGTATATATAAAAGAAAATTCAAATATGATGATGGTGACTTTTAAGTTGCTCATATTTACTTTTGCTCAATATTCTACTATTATGAGCTGATACATATGTATGAACGGAAAGAATTAATCTCAAACAAGCTTTATTACATTTTTTGTTTTGAAGTATTCACGCGAATCTTGTACTACGTGACAAAAGTGCCTGACTTCCTGTTTATACTTCCACCGACATTCACAAACAACATTCATCTTCCTTCCGTTGAGGGAATGAGTTCCTCAGTAATAACTCTCTCATGCTTTTGAATTATAATTTGTGTTTCAATAAGAAATTATTTTGTCATCAGTATCAGTGTTCTCGATCTTCTGAAAATAATAACTTAATGAATTGAATTCATTTTTTGCCACGCTTTTCATAATTGTATCAAAATTAATTTCGTTAAATGTGAGAACTTTAAACTTATTATTATTTTTTTTTGAAAAACCAAGAAAATATCAAATAAAGATATAATTAGTGGATCAGATCTTTTCCTCCTAGTATATATTATTGGACCGTAATTTCAGTTTCTAATCTATTTTTTCGAATATTATGAATTGATATTTTTAATGTCCTGAATTATTAACGGAATCAACAAAAAGATATTTTATTTCATTAATAGCACTTTATGCATGAAATCAAATTATCATAAATTTTGTTAAATGTACCCTGTCTCATAAGAATATATTACCTTTATGTTTACTATTAAAAATATAATGATTTTTAAAGAATTTTGAAGCAAATATATCTGACCTATTTTATTAATTTAAAAAACAATACTTCGCAAGTGCGTTGAAAAGCAATCTTTCGAAGAAAAACTAAACTTACAATCATTTATCTTCAAAATTTCAAGCTTGGTCATTTTTCTAACAGAAGTGAATACGCAGTTCTATCGAATTCCTAAAATTCTTCAATCGTTTATTTATTATTGGTGAATATAATGAATACAATTTTTAAATTTTGCAAGTTCTATGTTGTGATTGCCCTACTTATTTTGTGAAGCTCAGATCAAGTATATTCAAACATAAATGAAAATTAAATAAAATGCCAATATAAATTAACTTCTAACCTATTTCATTAACTGAGTTTGTCGCAATTGTATCGTAGAAACAGTTCATTTCATTGATAAATATAAATGATTAAATATTAATCATTAAAACACGTGAAATTTGATTTATCAATGTTAACTTATAACAGCTTTAAGTTCGGGCCTCAAGTTACCCTTGCATTTAAAAAATGACTGTTAAGCGACAAGGAAACCAAAATGACTTGTAGCAATTTTCGTACAGCTACCAAAATTTGTGCTAAGGCTTTCATATATATAAAACTCTGTGGCTCAACAATTCCCATGGGCCCAAAACCTGCAGTTCCCATATCTGTTTTCTTTTCCGTGGGCCCTGGAGTGCGAACGGGGCTGGACTTAGACTAATTGGGGCTATGGCTAAAATCTTCTTTGGGGCCCCTTCTGCTTCACAACAAATACTCTACTCGATTTAGTAAACTAATCTATTTTAGTGACTACGTAAAATAAACTTTCCACATTCTATTTGAGGGCCCTTTTGATCTGTTAGCTCTGGTCAACTGCTCTGGGTGTAAAAGTGGTCTGCCTAACGCAAAACCTCCCAGTGTTTAGTTCCCAAGCGCTTGATACTCAATTTTATCGAGATATTAAATGGATGAAAGGCTGAGTAATTAATATATATATATATATATATATATATATATATATATATATATATATATATATATATATATATATATATATATATATATTCTATGTGTGTGTGGGCGGGGAAGATATGTAATGTTTAAAATTAGAGAGTGGTTTGTTTCATTATATTTGATATTATTATCAGAATGTATATTTTAATTCAAATTATAGATATACATTATGCAGTTAAAGTTATTCAACAATCGCGTTATTTAAGACAGATCTATTTATCTAGAATATAGTATTATTACAGTTATTAAATAACTAATATTATTTTAGTTAAGAAATCACTTAAAACTTGTTTTCTTTTTAAAAAAGCTGAAGCTAAACTTAATTCAGTAAAATGTGTATATTGTATTAAAATATAATTCTTTTCTTTGTTTATCTCACTCCTGTGTATTTAATTTGTAAACCTATATGTATAAAATTCTTAATTAAACAAATTAAGAATTTTATCCTCCGAATTTTTTTCCGGGGTAAAATTGAAAAAAGGTCTCATGAAATAAAATGGAACTTATATATTAGGATGTCTGTCTACGAATATCTTAAAATAAAAACTATGTTACATTTCGAAATTTCAATGATAGCATTTGAAATTAATTTAAGACATCATGAGCGCTCATTTGATTTCCCTGTAAAGTTACTTATGCTGCGAGGTAACACCCCTCCCCTACGCTCCGGAACTTTGTTTCCTATTTTTGAAATTGCTATCTATACATTGTCTTTGGAAGTAAGGAAAAATGTATGATATAGAATCATCCTTTTTTCTGCATTCTCACAGTGTAATTGCTTTTTCTTAAAAATATATCGGTATTCTTTTTTGTGCAGAGAAAATACGTTTTTACTTTTATCTATTCGTAATTGGTCGAAAATACGATGGAACGCGGACAAAAAGACCTATTTAGTATTCAATAACTTTATAATTGAAAAGTTGTCTAGCATTATACACCTCTCTCGATTTGGTTTTAGATAATCTATACATGAAATTTCATTTCGTGATGCAAAATATAGTTATGAGATGATGCTGTTAATGAAATTATTTTGTGTGTACACTTTTATTTGTTAAATTGCAGAACTTCACGTTTCAACTGAAATTTCAGTCAGAGGCAATTTTTTTTTAATTCCCTAAGATTTTGCTTATTTCGGTATGCCATATAAAAATTATCTATTGCATGTTCGGCTTTTTTCACTGCTTTAGTTTAGTCTTACCTTTTCACTTTATAACTAGACGGGATCTACGAAATCTGGGTACACACGATTATCGGTTCCTCGCAAAATCTGAACTAAGTATACATGTGTGGTAACTTAATACAGTAGACGCTCGTTTTTACGAACTCGTAGAGATCACTAAAACAGTTCGTAAAATAGAAACATAATGTATTAGACTATTAAGATCTGACTTTTCTTTTTACCAAACTATTTTTTTCTTTATAAATAAAATACTATTTGAAAGAATTAGAATGTGCAATATAAAAAATAAATTAATACTTACTTTTATTTTATTGAATGCCTTCATAGAATTTTCTAAAGCTCAAACCGTGTCTAATTTTAAATATTTGGTGTTAACCGTCTCATACTTAGAAATATTTTATGTTCAGTTTCATAACAAGGCAGTTGGATTTCTTTTTTTATGGCATAACCATCAGTAGGCATGTTCATTTCTCTCATTTTTCTCAGCCAAGCAAGCATAGCTTTTCCGGATTTAGGATGTTTTCCTTTCTTTCAATATTTTTGAAAATTAGTACATTCGCTGGTACTATTTCCTTTTTCAGACTTTTTTGGAGTTTTTAAAATTATCGAGAGATTGTTTTATGGAATTCCATATATTTGCCAATTTTTGTCTTTTTTAATATTGCCTGGTTTAATATAATTTTTTTCTTCTTTAACTGATAAACACGTTCATTTCTTTAACTACGACAAATCCTCAACAGAATCGCCTCAATCTTTCGAAAAACGAGACTTAACAAATGGAGTTGTACAACTGAAACGAAACCAGCTACAAAACAAGAGAGCACAAATTTTTAAAGAATTTCCCCCCTTTCTACGTTCTAACGTACTGGGTGGAGAGAAGAATTTTTCCCTTTTCTGTATCCTCTTACGTAAAAGAAATAAAGTCGAATTCGGTACCATAGTTCTTTCCCATCAGATATCTGTTATTGTTTTCACGATGTTCGGAATGTTTGTACGCGTGTCACTTCATTGTTCAAGAATGAATCAACTCTCAGACGTATTATATGCGTCTGAGATCTTGACGTATATGATACATCATAAATAACAAAAAAAATTATAATAAAAGGAGACGTATTATATGCATCTGAAATTTTAAAAAATTGAAAAAATATCAGGTCATAAAAAATAAAAATATAAAATCGGAAAAGAAAGCTTATTTGTCAGAAACGAAAGTGCGACAAAGATTTTGCAAATTTTAATTTTTAAGAGAGTTAATTGAAGTGAAAGAGAGTTATATATATATATATATATATATATATATATATATATATAAATTACCATTGCGTCTATGGGTATCATGGTAAGGACTAGCCACTAGTTCGTAAAACCGAGTGTCTACTGTATAACTATATTCATTGAACAAGATTTAAATGATTTAAACGGAACATTTTTTATCATAGTTTATTGTATTCATCGATATCGACAAAGGAGTGGTCGAGATGATGTTAGTAATGTCAAGAAGTAGAAAACTAAATTATTTCGCGTTTTATTGCAAATTCTTTGTAATGCTAATTGTATACAAACACTTCTCAAAACAAAAAAAAAGAATGTGACCACCAAAGAAAAGTTCATGAGATATTAATGTATATTGTAAGGAATCTTGGAAAAGTGAAACTGGTGTGGGGATAGGAAAAAAATATAGTTTTGTTCTCACGTTTTGAGATAAATAAACATTTCATGACTAAATTCAGGTACATTATTTTGCATTTAGTATTTTTTTTCGGGAATAAAAATGTTAATTTTAATGCACAAAACATTGTAAGTTTAATATATTATATAAAATATAAAGTGTTGCGATATTAATTAAAATGTTAATATTGTACTAACTCAAAAATTGGAGGTCACTTACAATAGTCAAAAATAAATCAAACTCTAATTTTTACCAATTGCTAACTCGATTTTAGAAAATTTTTAACATATGAAAGTGAACAAAATCAACTATTCACTTTCATAACTTAAAAAATTGTTAAAGTAATAAGTTTTTTTTTTCATTCATAACCCCACGTGAAGCTTCGCTTTTGAAATAAATCAATAGCAATAGTAGCAAAGGATGATATAATTTGTCTCCTAAGTTTGATGCCTTGTTGGTAGCAGAATGGTTAGTGCTCTTGTCCTCGGTTCAACAATTCGTGAGTTCGAATCCCACCTCGGGTATGAGTGTTGTAGTCGAGTTCGGAATCTACTTTAAATCGTAGGTCCCGGTGTAATTAGCTCTCGTGTGCAAAAAATTACTGTTGAGCAGCAAACAAACCTCTTAGATTAAAACAAACCCAATCAGCTTAAATTTGACATTTAGGTCATTAAATGATTGTAACAAAATTAAAGAATTAAATGTGAAAAGTGTGCATTCAAGCATTCTTGACTTTTTTAGAGTAATTCTTATTTATATTACAAAATCATATGCTTAATGCCTTTATACTGTTGTTTTGGTGTTCTAAACAGATGACCTAAAATAAATATTTATCTATATTACATGGTACATTCACATAGACAATATAGAACAGAACAAAAACAGATAAAATAGCTATTCATATTGAATAAGAAAAGCATGCGATTATTTTTTCCTCTTGTAATTTTGAAAAGTAAATAGACAGGGAAAAAAAAGTGCTGTTATTCTCTTATAAATTTTTCCTCAAACGAAATAAATTGTTTCTAACTTATTAAGTAGCTTTCCAGTGTATAATGAATGCATAATCATGTGTATGCAACGAAAGAAATACCTCGGATCTTGCGATATATTCAAAACTTCTAGAAATTAACTAGCATTCTTAATAATTAGCTTTCTTTATTTGCTTATCTGAGTTGCATTACAGTTCAACTTCTGCAATTCGATGATAAAGGAACTGACATTAAATTTAAATGTTTTGAATATTAGGATCTTTTCAATGTTTTAAGTCTTTTACCTTAGTAAACTGTTCTCTGTAAAGCTATTAGGAATTCTACTTCTCAGATACGCAACAGTTAAAATAGCAAAACTTAAAAATTTCTTTGAAAATTTTAGATTTTTATAAGCAATGTGGGATTAGCATGTTTCGCAAGACTGTTTAAAGGTGATCTGTGAGAGGGATCCATTCTCTAACACCAGCTTAGCATAATAAGTTCGCATTATTTTTTCTTTGCATTAATCACTCTTCATTTCCAAACAGAATAGTTAGTTTTCCAGAAACGCATGATTTTATTTAATTTTCTTCTCAGCGCAAACAAACTTTCATAAAACTTGAATAATGTCTAGAAATATGACAATTAACGTTATAAAATATCGCTTTGTTATAGTTATAGGTGGAGCTATCGAGTTCAGACATCTGCTTCATTATAATCATATCTTCAGACTCTCTTTGTCTGTAGGGGATTTTTTTTGTATAAAATACGTTTACATCAAAAGTAGGAAATTTTAGTTCGTTTAGCGCTTTCTTAAAATTTATGAATTTTAGTTATATTTAATTATATTTTCTGTAATAAAGAAAATGGAATCTACAAGCATGTAGAATTATGTAGAAATACGTTAACTGAATATAGAATTAAAGAAGTATATATTTTTATATATTATATATATGTCACACGTCTTAGAAGAATTTCACAATTTTTATATTTTTCTTTGTGATTAATATTAAAAAGCATTGATTGTGTGCATGTTTTAAAAATCTTATAATTTTCACTTTTATGCTCTTTTTTTCTAAAATTTTGTAATGTTGAGCTGTATAACATTTTACAATTTACACTTATAATTTTGATAGCTTTGAACTGTTCAAATTTTTTTCTGCTTTATCTTGATTTTTTGCTCAGTACTTGTTGATCAATTTTATTATTGAAAACCCGACTTTTAACACATTTTAAGAAATTTTTTAGTGCTAAAAAATGCTGTTTGCTCATGTGAGTAGAATTCTGCACCTTCTCCAATGACGAAATTCTTAAATTTTGCTATTCATTGATACCTATTTCATTTCTCATTATTTATATATTTTGATTGTTATGTTTTATAATCGTTTTGAAATGGAAATAGACAGTAAATTACTCTTTTTTTAAATTAAATACTGTTGCTTTAAAAGTGTAAAATAAAATGGCAAAACATTGAACATCGTAAATTTTTCGAAATGTTTGCCTGTTACACTGGTGTATGAAATAAAAATATTGTAGCAATAAAATAAAGCACAATAGTCTAAAAAATTAAATGCAATTAATTAAATTGCATTTGAGAAAATATGTTAAATATGTTTCTAATAAGTTTTCATTTAATTATTTTAAATGTTTTAAAATATTTCCGTGTGTGCACATTTAATTTGAAAAAAAAATTTTATTAACTAATTAAAAAAGTATATTATTGGAATTTTGATTATTGGCATATGAATATATATATATATACAGACTTTTTCTGAAAATATTTCTGAAAACTTTTATGAAAATTTGTTTGTATCTTATGGATAATTTGAAGTTTATTTCCTCATTCATGTGTACAATTTAATGTCCTCTAAATTCACTATATTTAAAAATTTTGTATTTGTCAATCATTATAGCTAAGCTTATATTTTTCTTTGAAGATATATATGCAGTTATAGAATATTGATTGCATATGTATTTGCTTCACTTTCAATAAAACTTATTTAAAGTTTAGATAAGTTAATATTTCCAGTTAGCCAGTTTGAAAAATACCTACTTAGGGAGGAATTAACCAATAAAAGTCTCACTTGTGTGTGTATTTATCATGTAATTCCAAGTACGTTTTTCACAGGCTATTTGAATATTTCTTCTCCAGACAAATAATTCTTAGTTACAAGTAATTCTACAAAGGAACTTTCTTTAAATAGGGATTTGTTAATTTCAAGTGAAAATAAGAGTGTGTATTAACATTTATTATTTCCTAACAACTCATTCGCCAAAATGTATTACATTTAGACAGGAATAATTTACATTTCGTACTTGCATGATATTCCCTGAAAAAACTTTTGTCCTGAAAAAAAATGTTTTTAATAATATGGTATTTAAAAAAATAACTATTGCTGTTAAATTTGTTAAGCATATATAATTTTTAAAAACTCTTGCTGTTAACTAGACATACCTTGTTGTTATTTTTTTATTTGCTCAACAGTTGCTTCTACAAGTTATGCTTAAATGTTTTGCAAAATGACATTTCTATACCTTATTATAACAGCAAGTTATTTTTCTTATTATAACAGCAAGTTATTTATCTTATTATAACAGCAAATTATTAATACAAAAATTTTTTATTTTCTGTATTAAGCTGTAAAATCCTCATTTAAGCTCATAAACAGATTAATTTTGAATTGATTACTTTTAATTAATTTCTTGTTATTATAAATTTGAACATTATAATTAAATATATACTATTTCATACAGTAAGTATAATTTGTAAAACATCTCACAATAAAACAAGTTCATTGTATTTAAAAATTTACAACTTTTTCTTCATGTGTATTTTGTTATAAATCTTGTAAGCATGTGCATGGCATTCTTATTTAATGATTTCAAAGTGTATTTGTGTTTTTTATTTTAGTAGAAAATTAATGTAAAATTAAAACCCCTTAAAAAGTGAAAAATTTTAATTTTAATTATATTTATTTATTTTAGTTACCTTAATATATGAAATAAATGCTTTTTAATATAGGCTAGAAAATATTTCATTGGAAAAGAAAAATGCCTCTACAAAAGAAGAATGTGTGGTACATATTATTATTATTATTAAAAAATACTTCTTAAATATATACATTAATTCAGGGAGTAAATATGTATGTTTCTTTCATTTAATTATTTTTGAAATACAGCCCCAACGCCCAAACATTCTTGAAAGAGCCAAATCTGATAGTGATGCCAAACAAATGGATGATAAAAATGGGAAAAATTTTAAATATTCTCAGAGAAGTCTTCGTAGAGGATCTGGAACTGGTAATTATTATGTTTTATGATTAATTTATACTTCTTAATTAGTATTGTAAATAAAAATTAGTGTGTTATACAGTTTGCAAAAATGTATTCAAAGAATTTATGTTGTTTAAATTTTAAAGTTCTACCCCTGTAAATGTGAAGTAAAAATGTCATTTGAATCATTTCATCAATGTAATAAATGATAGTTGTGAGAAAAATTTCTGAATATAACTAATTGCTTTAGGTTAAAAGTAATAAAAGTTTAATTTTGTGTGTTAAGAAAATTATTTTCTTTAGTTCATAAATTATTTCAATATTTTTATTTCATTCATTATTTTTATTAAGCTTACATGTAATTTATTAATTTGTTCTTCAAAGTGTGCTGTACATATATTAATACTTCACTTCATTCCTATTCATTTTTCTAGGTTCACCAAATTCTCAATTGCCAAGATATCCAGCCTTTGATTTCAGTGAACAAGAAGACGCCCATTCATTCTTTTCATCCCCATCTGTAATACATTTAAAATTTTATTATTCTTCAAATAAAATAGATTTTATACATTACAACCTCATTTTTATTATTAAATTTTTAGTATACTTTGCAATTTCTTGATTTTTATTTAGGAACCTGAGGCAAATAGTGCTATAAAATCTGAAAACTTGCAAAGTAGTCAAAAATCTGATGATTCTGACAATAAGGATACATCTCAAAATAAGTTACATTTTAAGGAGGTAAACTCAGTGAATGATTTTTTAAAATAAACTTTATATATATAGTAACATTAAAAAATTTGTTCAAAAACTTAAAAGTTGTAGATTAAACTTTTTTTATAAATTTCAATTTTTAGACCAATAATGTATTCACAATCATTTTTGATTATTAATAGTGTATCTTAATCTTCAGATTTTAATGTGAACTTGCAGAAAGTTTTGTTTGTTAAATTTTTTTTTATTATAATTTCTAGTATTTGTGTGAATATTCTCACAATATAAAACATTTATCAAAATATAATGATTGCACAATTCGGAAAATATATAAATATTCTGGTATTTAATACACCTTTATTTGTTATAAAATTAATTTAAATTCGCAAAGAGAAAAGTTTCTTAGCATTACTTAGAATTTCTGACATTTTAAATTTTACAGTGTTTTCAATTATATTTTTTACTTTATATTTAGACTAGTCAAAAGAAACGAGATGGTAGCAAATCAAAGACTTTAATGCCTGAATTAATGGAAAATTCTGAAACTGAATCGACCAAAGGAAGCTTTGAATGTGAAGCCCCTGATTTACCTCCATCTTCGGAAGCAAGTGCCATTCCTGTACCTGATATAGCATTTCCAAGCTTGCCAAACACTTTTCTAGCCAAACTTGGTGTTCATAAAGATAGCCCAATACCGTAAGTTCCTCTTTTATTTGTATAAGTTCACAATTTTTTTTTCTTTTACTATCGATATCATTTTAGATTCTATATTGAATAATTTATATATTGTTCATTAAAGTAATATAACCAAGCTCTTCAAATAGCTGAAGGCAAAGAGAGTTAATTTATATTTTTTGTTCTTTTACTTTTGTCATTAGCTTATTAATCCAATTAAAAAATAATAAACTTCAAATACATTAATAAGCTCTCCAACATTTGATGTAACAAATTTCTAATCTTTATATTTTGTTCATTGACTGAAAATATACTTTATTCAAGATTTATCTTGCAAAGTTTCTTGACTTATGATATTGCATAGTATTGAAATAAATTTAAATGCATGGGTAAATATATTTATTAGATAGGAGAACAATAGGCACCCATACAAAGAATATTTATTGTGTTATTTTCCATGCATGAAGACATTAAATTTATCTTACTAACTAATAAATATATTGCCTAAATTTATAACCTGTTTTTCAATTATCTTTTAAAGTCATTTAGTTGCTTTATAAAAAAAATTTATGTATATAAAAATATATGAATAATATAAAAAAAATTTTTGACTGGAAAAATATTTCACTTGTATGTTTAATAAAACTTTATATATTTAAGAATGAATAAATTTAGTGGAGGAAAGTGAAAGTCCTCAAAATCTTTAAAAATATGTTATGAAAATTATTATAGCATATTTTTTTTTCATGTTTTTGAACACCAATAATATTTAAAATCAGTTTTATGCTTAGAAAAATTATGTATAAATGTTTTAATACAGAATAACATTTGATAACTTCAAACAAAAAAAATATTTTTTATAAATAGATGTTTTAATTTTAGTGTTTCTTTCAAATGTTTTAAAAAGTCAATCAGTTTAGTGAATCTAATTTCAAACTTCATTTTAGAAGGAAAGTTAACGTCGTATCTGAAGATAGTATAGTAATTCAATAGATCACTTATTGCCATAATTCTTAAAAGATCGTATTGTTTATGATTTTAAAAAATATTTTTTTTTGTTTATCATTTTATATATTCACCACTTAATGAATAATTTATTGTTTTAACATATTCTATGTGAATTATTTTCCTTTTTTTATATAAAATAAATCCACCTATATAATCTAACTCTTTTATTAGAAAAAATCTCTTTTATTATAATATACATAACTCATCACTGAATGTATTCTTATTATCACACACATTTTTTATATGTGAAATATTTCTTATTCTAGAATAAGGGTTGTAAACAAATATTTTATAAATATGCATAGTATAATTAGGAATTAATTCATTTTCTTTTTATCTTAGTAAGAAATTTTATTTGTGAAGTTTAGGTATCTTTTCATAATGTAAAGATTATTGATTTATTAAAATATTATATTTTCTGTAATGAAGATCGATTAGTTTTTGTTATTGATGGTACATACTTTAGTTTCATTCACTGGCTCAGTTTAATATATTTTTATTTATTTTATATTAAAATCTCTTTAGTATGCATTTGAGTTGTTTATTTTTATTTTTCTTAATGATTATTGTTTAAATTCTTTTTTTTAATCTTTTAGGGTAGAAGCTTTTGATGAGAAAGATCTTGAAGTAAATATTTATATTTTTTTCTCATTCCTAATTGAATTTTAAATTTGAGTTTTATAATAACATAAGTATATTGTTATTTATGTAGAGCAAGTTTATTGCATTATCACTAGCATTTAAAACTGATCGTCCAACCTTAAGCAAAAGATTTGAATTACATAAGCGTCAGAGAGATATGGCTGAAAAAAATGTAGAAAGTGAATTTCAAGCAATGAGAGAGCACTTAAAGGTAATAAAAATCTTAAAGTCTAAGAACTTCCAAACTAATTATTTTTATGTTAAGTTCTGAACTAAATTTAGAAAATAAATTGATTTGGGTAAACAATATTAACGTTTTAAATTGATGTCTATTTGTTCTTAAGGCACTCAATTTGAAAGCAACTAGTTCCGATGTTAGAGATCTTATTTCTAAAATTCAAAATCATCTTGATATAGCCCAACAAGCGACAGCTAGGGTTTCAGGACGCTCTGAAACTTATGGGGCTGTTCAGCAGGTAATTTGAATTAATATAAATATATTTAATAATTTTGTTCTTATTTATTTTGTTTAAGAATTCATCTTTGTCAGAAGTGTATTTTCAAAGTATTAATAATCTCGCTGTTACTTTAAATCCTTCCCAAAAATTTAAATAACTTTTATTTCTTTTTATTTCTTAGTTTCTACTATTAACTCTTCATATAAGGCTGTTTTCAAACTTGTGACTCCTTTTTTCGCATCAATTAATTTACTATGGATAAACATAGATTGTAAACTCTTTTATGCTGATGAAGGATGTAAGATTTGTATGCATCTTTATATTATTTTATGAAAAATGAAAATACGAATTAATATTTACTATTTTTAACATAAATTTCCTAAAAGGATCACTATTGTAAAGGATACAAAATTAGAGAAAATAGTTTTAAAGAAAAATTTAGAAAAAGGAGATATAGAAAAGTGTGGAGAAACATTTCAAAATTCTTTTCCTTTAGTCTTTATTTTATTTATTTCTAAAAGAATTTGCTTCTTTGAAAAAACTATAGATTTTTATTTGGTTTTTTTTTATGCTTGAAAATTATTCAAGATGCTTATTTTTATGCTTATTTGTTCTCAGTTTTTGTTTTTCGTGGTTGTCTAAAATCTGTTCCAACTATAAATAAAAGTATGACTCTAATTCTTCACATAGACATTTTTATGACCTTGTAGTTCATTTTGCAATTGAGCTCATAGTTAAAAAGTTAAACTCTAAATTACTGATAAAAATTTTTGAGATATAATAGTCAAAAATATAACAGTTCTGCATTGTCAACATACAAACGTGTCAATAAATTTATACTAATTCATTTGGCAGATAATAATTACAATTCTTGTTACAAAAAATATTATTAATATATAACTATTTAACTTGAGTTTCGGGTAACTGGATTTAAATTTCATTCATGCAACATTTATGCATGAATCTTCAAAAATTTCTATGTTTAATTTAATTATCTGCATGTAGAGTCTTCTGATTTAAGCTATGTAATCTTTAACAAGTTTGCATTTTTTAATGATATAAATGTTAATGACTTTCTTAATTGTAATGATTCTCATATTCAAATAATGATAATTTAAACTTTTGTATTATCAATTATTGTAGTTTAACTTTAAAATTATGATTTTTTTCCCTATTTTGCTATTTACATTTTATTCTTTATCTGATAGGAAGAACGGGTTAGTAGAGCCTTTGAAGTTCTAGTTTTACATGTTGATCATCTGAAACGTTTATTTGATAAAGAGCATAAAGAACTTGAGGAAACTAGACGTATGCTGACTGATACAAGAGTATTTAGAAGAGATGTAAGCTCAGATGTTGTGCCTGAAGATCAAAAAAAATATTCAAAAACGTTCGGTTTGCCCGTAGGTTCCATTAAATCAGTAAGTTTGCTTATTTTTAATCTTTCTTAATATAGGGCTGACTGGAACTAAATGGGAAACATTTCTATTACATTTGAATTGCAAAATGACACCTTAAAATATGTTACAATATTCTCCAATGTCTCTAGTTTTTTATTCATATATAAAATTGAAATTACTTTCATTCTTTTATTATTAGTAAAAAAATGCTTCCTATTATAAATATATCTGGGTTCATACAACTCCTTGAAACTTCTTAAATTTGAAAGTTTTTTTAAAGAGCCCTTGAAACTCCAGGAATTTTTACCTTGAAGGATTTGTTTTTTGTTAGAAAATATTATAATTTTTTTCAGTTCTTTGTTTAATATTTTTAAATTTACAATAAAATTGTCCAGAAACGAAATTGAGTATTGGCTCTTAACATTGCCACTGGATGGCAGCAGGATGGATATTCGATTGTTATCATATTCATAACTGTTAACTAAAATCAAGATTCAGTTCAGCCATAATAACTTCATAATGATCCAGTTCAGTTATTTATAATAATTAGCAAAAAAGTTATTCTGAAAACTTTATGTAATAGTAATATTTATTTTGTTTTGAATTATAAAGTATATTTATTTGAAAAGTGGTTGTTATACACATTTTGAAATACTCAATAAATTAATATATAGGAATATAATGAAGATGAATGAAACTCTAAAATTACTCATTATTTTATACACTGTATAATTCAGTAATGTAAAAAGTATTGATTATTTACATAGAGAATTTTCTTTTATAGCTGTAAATTGACTGACAGTAATCATTAAATATTATTCTAAATTAAATAAGAAATATTCTCATTAATTTTTACATTAGTTTATTCCTATTATTTACAAATATAAATGAAAAATGTTGCATATTCATAGTTATACGCACATTTGGTTAAGAAGAATTTGTAAAAATTAAAAGAAATGTTTTACATGAATATCGATAACTCCTGGAAATTTTTGATTTGACTCCTGGATAACTTCTGGAATTTGATTCTCGGAAATCTGCACGAACTCTAATATACATTACTTCTTTTTCACTACTATTCACTTTTAAGAGCAAATTGTTTTACTCATACTTATGATAAACTTTTTTATGTGTTTAAAATTTAATATTATTGTGATTAATATCCCATCAATTTGCAGGTATTTCTCTCATTTGAATAACTGCTGTAATGTCAATATCATTAGTTGTAAATTTCTTTTACTCAAAATTCAAATGATTATTCCTATTTTAAATATAGTATTATGGGCTACTAAATAAAATTATTCATATTTATTTCAGATGGCAGGCATTTTCTATAAATATTTAAAAAATAGAAAAATAAAGTTATTCTATTAAAAGCTATTAATAATAAAGTTATATTAAAAGCTGTGCAAATAACAAACAAATACTTCTGCAAATGAAGAGAAGAGGTTGAGAATATGAGGAAAACAATTTTCCTTATCCTCTTCTCATATACATCATTAAGATTGAAATTTTTATTCACAACTTTAAACACTTTTTATCTTTTGAAATGTTTTCTTTTCTTTTAGTTCTTACATTAAGCTATTATTAAACTGTTAATTTTAAATCAGAAATAATCAACTTTTCCTTTAGTTACCTGATTTAAAATAAAGCGCTTTGGTTTTTAATATTAATATTTTCTTTGCATATTATTTATGTTCAGTAAAATAACATGACCTATGGAAATTGACTTTATATAATTTTAATTTTTCATCATTTTTCAAGTTAATTCTCTTGTATAATTAGAATTCTGTTATAAATTTTTGACCATTGTTGTTTGATGTTTAAAGTTTTTATTGTATATATTTTTTTTATTAATTTGTGCTTTGCTTTTTGCTGACTGAAAATTAAACTTCACTAATCATCTTTCTTAAGTTTCCCTAATCACTGTCTTATTTACTATGATCAAATTGAAAGATCGATTTAGTTCTGACAATATTCTCTCCATTCTTACAAACCACACAAAGCAAAATATCATTCGTTCTTCTATGTGCTGTGAAAAATTAATTTTTTGGGCCTGTTGACATGTTTTGTAGATATTTTTATTCAGTGTCCTTTCCCTTTTTTAAGCATAAATTATAATGCAAAAACTAACTGTAAGGCAAAAATTATTTCCTAAATTATTATTAAGTAGTTAAAAATACCAGTATATGCAATTAAATCTTGCACATGATTACAAACGGTTAATTTGTAACAAGTTTTTATTTTTCTCCATATTTTACTGTTCTTTTTGATTTTTATTATTTTAAATTTTATGTTATTTTTAGCTTTCTGAAAAAATTAATTTAACAAATCTCTAATTATTCATTAAAATTTAATTTTGTTTGAATACATGATGTGAAAAATTAAAAATGTGTATCTACTTAAAAGGTTGAAAATTAACTGAAACAAATTCTTATGTAGAAATTATTCAGTATTTATGTTTATTTATTATAAAGGCTGTTAATATTAAGGGTGATATTTTATATTAAATATTCCTAGTTTAAAAGATGCATGTAAATGTATTTATTTTTAAGTGCATATATCTCTTGTTTACATTGCTTTTAAATGTATGCTATATTCTGATATGTCAGGTATTTTGTATGTTTCGTATGTTCACTTTAAAGGACAAATTATTTTCATTGTATACCTAACTTTCAACTGATGGTATTGACTTCAAATATTTCGTTTTAACATTCAAGGTCATGGCAATGGTGGTAGTTTAGTTGCTTTTCTTAACAGAATTAATTTTGGTGATATATTATAGTATACCTCCTCTACACTAAAATTCTTTTCTTCAAAAACCATCTCTTTTGTGGATTGATAATTAATGCCCATGTATTCAAAATTCATTTCTTAATGTCAGTGAAAAATTTTTTACTCACAAGTTTATGGTTATTTATTAAAATGTTTTATTTTTCATTTTTAAAAATTTCATTAACTTGTTTTATTTTATAAAATAATATGTACATAATAAAGTTTATCAACCAGTTGCCGTTATTATTTATGTTTTAAGCTTTAAATTTTAAAAATATTTTAAATATTATTTTAAAATACCTTGCACTGCACAAATGTGAAGTATTAATCAAATGTTCAATAGAATAAATCCTACTTTATTGTGTAACTTCATATATCTGCTCATATTTATTTTATGGCAGGCTCATTAAATTGCAAATAGTTTCTGTTCTCAAGGAATGATTTCTGCAACATGAAATTTTTTCAGGTAACATTTGCTTTTCCTCTAACATTTCCTTCTATATGCATGTGTACTTTTGTATATTATACTATCAAAGCCTGTTTTAATTGCTCTATCAATAACGATGCTTTTCTAATATGTATGAATTCTTGCAAAAAGTATTAAAAAAATTTTAGATTATAATTATTTAATCAATTCATATTCCATTGCTGTTATGAACTTAGTAAATATATAAACTTTGAAGTTCGAAATAAACTTGAAACTTTGAACTAATATTTTAACCATAATCTATTGCAGTTTAACTTGATTATAATTGAATTTACTTATTATTTTACAGTCTCTTCTACATATTGTTAGTTTATCTAAAAATTTCATATATAATGCTATATTTTTATACATTTAACAGTATTGATAACTTTATATTTAAAATTAATAAATGAAAAAATAAAATATATAAATATTTGGAAAAATATAATTAACAAAAATAATTAATGCAAGATAAGTTAAATTCTTCAACCTAACAAATAAATTATATTGCTCTATTCTGTGCTATGTGTATTTACTTTATTTTCACGAGTTATTGCTTGTGACTTCGTGTAGTTTTCAAGTAAATCTATCAATTTTAACATTTTTTTAGGTTTACTATCACAAAAAATTAGCATGTCCATTGTACAGAAATTTAAAGTTTTATTATATTTTTTTTATCAAACTTAATCATTTCAATCATAAGAAACATGGCACTTTACTTTTGGAGTTTTTTAATTTGTTATTTTATTTAAACATGCAAGGAACAGATTTTCATCAAAATATTTAAGTATTCATAATACATTTAGGAATGAAGAGGGTAGGTATGTAAACATATGTATATTTTTTCTATGGCAGGCATTCTAATTTAATGTGATTCTTTACTCTGATAACTTTATAATCAGCAAAAACATTTAATTAACCTCAAAATGTTTTGTTAATGGATTATATTTGGGCAAAAATCTTTCAGCTATGTCTTTTTCTAAAGCAGTTTTTCTTACTTTTCAATTTTTAAAATCTAACCATTTTCAAATGCTCTTTCATTTTTCTTTCCTGCACTTATCTTTTCTAATAAGTTATTTTTGATCATCGTGGTTTTATTAGCATTCATGTTTGCATAAATTATGATAAATATTTTTGTGTAGGTATTTTCAATACAGTAGTCATATTTTTGATTTAAAACTTTTTATATAAGATTCACTTTATTGTATTCCTTATAACTTTGAAATCATACATTTGCTTAAGAAATATTATTTTCATTCTTTATGCTGAAATGATAGGAAAATATTTATATTCTGCGTTAATCACCAACATAACTTCTCTTTATTAAACACAAAATAGAATAATCTTTTCATATGTGTGCATTTTAATAATATGTGCATTAAAAAAATATAGATATTATGATACAGATACAATAAGACATCTAAAAAGGCAAATAAACAATCTTCTATATCAGCAGTGTCTTTCACTATCAGCTTATAAATTATATTACTTGAATATTTTATGTTCAAGGTCCCTTATACATTCTTGGTAATAAAAATGAACTTTTAGACTTGCAACAAAATTTCCATTCTTCCTGTTTATCAATTAAATTTTTTTATAAAAAAAGTTAATCTAAATATTTAAATATTTGAAAAAAAATTTGATTGCATGTGCAAATCATTTTCTTTTTCAATAAATCTAATTTATAAAGTTATTAATTAATGTTGTGATTAAGTGCACGTATCTAGAATCATTTTTATAATGGAGATCTTGGTTCAAAAATCTTAAAATGGCATTTGTCTACTAATGATTGAAGGTTACTGAAAAATATGAAAATTGCTTAAAGGAATTTGAAAAATCAAATAATTTATATTTAAATAATTTGACTATTTGATAATTTAGTTATTTAAACATAAATTCTTTTTAATTTTTTAATTTGATAAAAGTTTATGTTTCTTAATATTTAAATTTGATTATTTAAATATTAAGAAGTATAAATTTGTAGTTCATTATTATAGTTTTAAAAATATCTGAAAAATTATCACTATTTAATAATAATTTTTTTATAAAGTTGAATATTTAATTGCATATTATATGATGACTTCAATTATGCTATTTATATAAGGTAGATATGACATTCTAATTTATATTTTGTTTATAAATATGTATAACAAGGGTGACCAAATTCCTTGATAGACTGAGCTATTTTTCAAAGTTTGAAATTTTTCGCGAGCCACATTTAAATACATAATTAAATGATATAAAAAAATGTTTATGTAATTTTTTTTTACAGAAATTGCATTTATTGAATATATATAAATAAAAGTACAAATGTGTTTTGAATTTAAATATATTATACAAATTAAACACATTTATTTACTTATTTTGATAATTCTTTAAAATTTGGTGAATAATTGGTGACAGTACTTCTCAGTAATTCCTTGAGATGCTGGTTAGTTAATACTGATCAGTGTTTGGATTTCATAAATTTCAAAGTGGAATAAAATGATTTACATAAGTACGTTGTTCAGAATATTGAAATAATTCGACAAGCAGCCTTCTTTAATTCAGTGTAGTTTGATTCTCGAGGTTTTCCTGGTGAGTTATGCAGTGAATTGGTATGAACTGTGGAATTTGAGAATCATCGCTTAAAATCCAAATAAGACCGATTTTCTTACCCAGTATTGCCGGAGCTCCATTAGTTGCAATGCTAACAAGTTTATTAAGAGACACATTAAAAGTTTTCATTGTGGAATCTAATACATTTTTAATATTGACTCCGCAAGTTGACTCTTGAAGTGCTATTAAATCTAATAATTCTTCGTTAACAACAAAGTCAGGTGAAACAAAATGTATGAAAACTGCCAAATGGGGAAAATCTGATATCTGTCGATTTGTCAAGGACTAAGTTGAATGCAATGCAGTTCTTCAAATCATTTTTTAAAATTATTTTCAAGAGATATATTAATTGCAGTTATGCATCGTTTGGTTGTGTGTCTCGAAATGAGAATTTGAAAAACAACTTTGTGCAAAGCTGCATTATTTGGATTTAAATCTTTAAGTATATCTTGCAAGTTGTTTTTTTTATTTATTTTTTATCAAGCTCTCCCTCTCCGTACCGTCGTTTAGCACTAGCAATATTCCAGGCAATAACAAACTGGCTTCAGCCACTTTAGTAGCTTGGTTGCTAAGGGTCATCAAAACTTATTGTTGTTTATTTAAATTTCATTTTGAAGAAGCAAGTTTATCTGATCTTAATTTGGTATTTGGTGGATTCTGGTTAGAAAACTGAGGATTATTGGTTTCATAATATCAACATAAATTACTAGCTTTATAATGCTTGTGTTATTAAAACAATAGCAACACGTGTTACATATTACAAAACAAATTGTAGTTAACATACCAAAAATTCCAGATTACAAATTATATTCTTAACAAGAGTGCATTGCAAATTGTTTCCTCCAGAGCACAATGTCAATTCTCCATTGCAATGAAAGTTTACAAATTCAAAATGGCTTTGGAGTAGGTCGATAGCAGATGATTAGACCACAGTTTATGTTTGCTCCCGCAGTTTTTGATGAGTTATATTATTATTAACTTGGACGGAAATGAAATCTGTTACAATGATGCACTTTATTTTTATATTTGCTTTCAGTAATTTAAAAGACATTTTGAAACACATATGGAAAGATAGTAATTTTTAAAAATATAACACGAAAATGAAAAGGGAACTTGGGTACATTTATAGAGAGCCACAAATAATCCTTCAAAGAGCCTCATGTGGCTCGCGAGCTGCAGTGGCCATTCCTGATATATAATATGTATGTGACATCCAAAACTAATTTCCCTGAATTATTCACTGTCATTTTGAAAAAAATTGATTGCAATGCCTGTCAATTTCAAAATGCAGCCTTATTATTCCCCTCTGTTATTAAAATATTCCCTCAGATAAAATTTGTAGAATACTAATTTTTCTTGTAAGTTTCTTTGCATAAATTAAAGAAAAATTTAATGTGGAGGAAACTTTTAACTTATTTTATTTAAAGTGAAGAAGCTTTTCTAAACCTTTGCAAAGTCAGTTTTGATAGTGAATAAATTTCATCATTGTAAAAAATAGAAAAAAAGAAGTTTAGAATGCACCTATTATTATTTATATAAATGCATATAAAATATATATAAAACTAAAATGAAATCTTTATAGACACTATGAGAAATTGAAGGAGTTATAAACTGTTAAATTATTACTAAAAGCAACATATTATTAAAAATAGCAATAAGTTATGAGCAGTTATCAGATTTTTAATATAAATTTGATTTATAGCACATAAACTTTGAGAATAAATTAAGAAAAGAAAAATGTATTTGGCTAGTGAATATAAATTTATTTCATCAGTTCTTTGATTCTAAAAATCTGACATCCTAAATTGCTATCATGAATTCATAACTGACTCATTTTTCCTTTGGAAACATCTGTATATTTGATTATTATGTTCTCACTAATAAATTTATTAATATATATAGATTATTCAATAAAAAAGTTTAAAATGCTAGAATTGAAGCTTCATAAAGTAAACTTACTAAATTATAATATGTATTTTGATGAAAAGTTACTTTATAAAAAAAGTTCATTCATTTGAAAAATAATTTTAATTTTTAAAAAACTGTTCATAAATGGGAATAATAAAATACCTACAAAATTTTTCATTCTGTGATTGAATATTTTTGAGTTAGTGTGAGAACTTTTGTATATGTAATTTCTTATGGAATAAGAATTCATTAGTCATCATTTGTAGTAAATAACTGAAGTTTGTGATATTTTAAGGTTTATTCCAACACCTTTCTTACTAAATATTGTTCAGGGTAAGCTATAAAAATGTCTTAAGCTTATATATGTGTAAAAAATTTTGGAATGATTATTTACTGACATTGTTTGTTTAATTACACTTTTTTACTACTTTTAAATTTTGTATTTATTATTTTTTGTACACATTTTGATAGATTTTTATTAATATAATTAATTTGATGAAATTATAATTTATGAATTTCACTTTCTAAAAATATAATTATTTTAATTTATATTTATATGCTTGTTATATTTATATGGAATAAGAAAATAACAAATAATTTATTAAATAAAAATTGAATGTGTTCAGTATAAAATCTACAATATAACTATGTTGCTTATTTAGTTGTAAGCCTTAAGGGGAAAATGAGTTTGGATTATACTAAACTATTTTTCAGATACATACTATATATATTTGTTAAACACATACTGCTCAAAAAGTATTGGTTTATTTGATCTTTCTTTGGAATGCTATCAAAAGTAATATAGGGACAGTTGAAATTGTAAAATTCAACTTATGAAAATATAAGTTATTTTAAATAGTCATGACAGAGAAAAGTAATGCCATTTTCATTTATTTGTTGCTGAAATTTGTCATAAAACACAGTTTACGCAAAAAGTTTCTTTTTATGAAAAATCTTGTTCATTCAGTCAACAGCATCACCAAGGTATTTTTGGTCTAAACATTTAATCATTTTCAACATCAGTTGACTTTGAAATGTGTTTCACTTTATTTGGGTAAATGTTGCATGTGGAATGGTTTTATTATAAACCCAAATCAGCTGCTGTTTTCCATGGATTTAAATTTTGTAAACAATATGTAAAAGCTTATTGACTAACCCATTAAAAGCCTTAATTAAGAAAAAATATCTTTGCAATTTTACCTTTTAGTAAGTGCATTTATGTCAAGCACTCTTTATTGCTGTAGGTAACTGCATATAGGAATTGCTCAGTGACAATATTTAAGTGGTTCCACAACTGAAAAAGCATAAACAAAGATCTTCACAGCTGTTCCTTCTAGATAAATACCTATATGAATCAAAGATTATGATCGATTATTAAAAGGTGCCCTGATATTATTATCAGGATGGCAATCAATGATGCTCATGGTCATAATGAAGAAAAAATGTTAATAAAGTAAAGGATTAAAAATAATGTGTAAGGTCATAATATTCTGACTTGTTTATCATCACTCAATTTAAGTGAAGGCAATTTTCAGATGAGATAAGTAATATTAGATTGTTTTGTTAGTATCTAAGAACTCTTATAACATTGCTTTAAAAAAATATGCCATAAATCATTTTTCTTAATATATAACTTCTTTGTTTTGTGATATCTGATCACTGGGTTTTTTTCCTTATGAGTTTGCATATAATCCTAAGTCTATCTTAGAGTATCTCAAACCTTTTCATATTAGGCTCACCATAACCTAAACCGGAGTGGAAGGTCCTAGATTTGATTACAGTCCCTGCAGATCAATGAACATTGGGTAGTATATATATATATATGTTTCTGTTTTCAACATTTATATAAATTCGTATAGGTGCTTGAAAACTTTTGGACTTTCCTTCTTTTTGACACATGAATGACCTCTACTACTTAAAAAAAACTCTCCCATGGGTCATTTATATGTGATGCACATTAAAATGTTTAAAGCTCTCTGATATTAAGAATAATATTGTCAACTATGATGGAAAACTTAGTTAATATGTTACATTCAATTATAGAGAATGTTCTGTACAGAATGGCATGTTTATTGGGAAGAAATAGTGATCACCATGTACTAATTTCATTGGGGAAGTGAATGTAATGAATAAAGTGTTGTATTCTACTGAAATATCTTTTGTTATTAATTTTTAATTTTAATTAATTAAAAGAAATTACAATGAAAATATGTTTACTGTAATTTCTGATGAGATGCATATTCTGAGGTTGTTTTGTGAAATTAAGCATACATTTTATACCAACAATACTAATTTTCTCATATGTGGGTATTGATTTTCATAGAATTTTTTATTTCCATATTGTTATTGATTATTTTTGCAAATTTGGTGCTAATCTGTTAATTTATGCTGCACAAAGCTCTGAGCAGTGTCAGTTTATTTTAAAAAAAACCCATACATTTATACAAAAACACAAAATTTTTTTCTGCATTGCTTAAAATATTAATATCTTTTCTTATTTCTCAGATTGGAAGACGAAGAGCTAGTGTTGCAGAGTTTCATCAGCGATCCTTTCTTGAAAATTGTAAAGCACCTGGTTTTAGTCAAAGTTGGACTTCTGGCTTAAACACAAGAAAGGTGGTAAGCTTATTTTTATTTACTTTTGTAAAATTAAAGTTGCTGTGATTCTGAAAGATTTATTCTGGTATTTCATATCTGTAGAAAAATATTTCTTCTTTATAAAAGGTAAGTCTATTTTTAGAAAATTACTTTTTCACTTTTGGGTTGTCTTCATATTACGCATCATACTTATTTGAAAAATAAATTAAACAGCTTTATTTAGAAAAATGTTGCATGCTTATAATTTGTAATAAAATTATGGAACACTATCATCTCAACAGGTACAGGGACTTAAGGTAAACAGGTTGTTCAGAGAGAAATGTTTGTCCTCTCAGCTTGCCTTGCTGATTTGACACTGCATCTTGCCTGTTAGTGATATAGATAATCCTTTTAGTTCACTTAATACTACATTTTTACAGCTCATCTTCACAGAATTGCTAAAAATGCACAGAGATGGGGAAGATAAATGTGTTTTCCTGCATGGGTTGATTTATCAAGAAGACTTGATTCATTATTGGGAGAAGGTTCTGGACACTGGTTCTTCAGTGCTAATTGTAGGCAATTTAGTTAGCACAGGTTGGTCTACAGATATATTATAAAATAATGGTCTTCCTCATGAATGCTAGTATAAAGCTATCTATTGTAGAATTGGGTATTATGAGGACTTATTGAATGGTGGAGGGTGATTGCATTCTCACCCTCACTGGATTGCTGGAGCTTCATAGGTTGGGGACCTGTTCATGTTAATGTGTGACACCCAAAGTACTTCCGCTGGTGTGTTGTGGATTTGGGGAGGAAGGTAATAGCTCAGGTATGATCTTGTCACTCAACCATGGTTCAAAACTACAAAAAACTTGATGATAAGCGAGTATTCCAAACGTGTTAACCTTAATAAACATTCCAGGGCTCTCCTACATCGCTATGTAAGTATGTATTGACTGGTGAACTGCCAAGACATTTTGAGGCGATTGCTGATGCTAATTTTTATGATTTGCATACCTAAAAATGTATTTGTTTACAACCCTGATCATAATTGAAAATTATCTCAAGACAAAATAAAAAGTAGCTCTTGACCTAAAAAAAGACTGTCCACCTCAAATCTAATGAAATAATTTGTTTTGATCTTTTTATTTCAAAATAAAAAGTATTCTCTCACCTTGACTAAACTTGCAGGGGCTGCCTTGTAGTGCTTAAAATGGCTTGTATACACAGCTGTGGCACACAAACACCTGAGAGCATATAGCCAGTTGAGTGCACGAAGTTTGTTCTTTGTCCATTGCAAGATGTGAGTGTTGGTCTCATTGCTTTAAACTATGATTTTTGTTTATCAATAAACTCATTTAAGTTGATGACAGTAGGTAATAAAGTGAAATTGTGCAAACTTAGACTCTTTCTGTTCATCAGCTCAATAGATATCGCTGTAATATTTTTTATTATAACATGGAACCTCAGTAGCAGTGTCAGTAAGGCTTCAAACCACTCGCCAGTATTGTAGGCTTTTAACCCAGCCTTTAATAGACTATAATGCTTCTTTAATGCACCATTGCCTTGTGGGTGATATTGAATATTTCTAATTCTTTTAATGCCACAAAAGTATGAGAGAGCTGCAAACAATCCAAATTGTTAGCTCTGCTTTCTGTGATGTGCCCAGAACTACTAAATCTTGAAGTCCAATTCATAACAAATTTCGCCATTGTCTTTGCTGTTATGTTGGGCACAGGTACTGCTACTGACCAATGTGGAACTTTTTACCATGATTAGGTAATAATATTTACTTTAAGGGGGTGAAAGAGGCTTTATGAGATCGTGGTATATGTAATCCAATCACTGTGATTTTAGTCAGTAAATTTGCTTATTGATGATTTAGTATGATCAGTAATTTTATACTTCTGGCATAGGATGCATAATCTCATTTGATGCAGTCTTTTCGTGTAGTGAGCAAAATAACTCTGGATCAAATTAACTTTGATGTTGTAGGAACATTAAGAAGTGATAAACTATGTAGAATTTTGAAAATGTTCTTGCGTATTGACTCAAGAATACTTGATTGGGCTGTACCTGTTGATATGTCATAATAATTTGAGTTTTTGCAGTCTAGTAAAGTTATTTTTTAAATTTTAATACTTAACAATTACCTTTTAATTTCTGTGTCAGTTTGCTTCTCTAAAATTATTTCCTCATAATTAATGGTATCGATACATGAAACCACGTCTGCAGTTATATTTTCTAAATCTTTTATACGATGGATATCTATAGTGAATTTGGAAATAAAATCTAACTGCCTAGCCTGGCAAAGGGAACATTTATCAGAACATTGGTTAAAAACATAAGTTAATGATTTGTATGCAGTATATAAATGAAATTTTTACATTCGAGTATATCCCTAAAATACTTAAATGCAATATATGCTGCTAATTATTTATTATCATAATCTCTGTAATTTCTTTCCCTTAAAGAAAGTTTCTGAAGAAAAATGCAACTGGTTGTAAATTTTCTTCAATCTGAAAAAGATTTTCCCTCTGTCACATAATCTGATACATCAACTTTCTAAATTAATTTACCATCTGGCTTGGAATGTGCTAATAGGACCACGTATATAATTATTTGCTACAATTTTAAAATTCTGTACTTGCTGACCAATCTGTTGCTGTATTGTTTTTTCTTGTACCTTTTAAATTGGAAATAAATTTGATGCTTTGCTATAATAGGTAAAAAAATCTTTGGAAAAAGTTTAAAAATGCTAAAAAAGTTTCTAAGTCCTTTAATAGTTTGTGGTTGTGGATATTTTAGGATTGGTTCTACTTTTCAAGGTGGAGGTTTGATGCCATTCTTAGTAATAAAGTCCTCTAAGAAAGGAGTTTCTTTCACACCAAATATACATTTTGAGATGTTTATGGTTAACTCATAGGAATTCAATTTTTCAAGTGCTGTTCTAATATAGGATTTATGTTCCAGGGGATGACCAAGAACTGAGTTCATAGAACTGAAAATTTTTACCAGCTCCTCACAGTCTTATATTTAAAGTAATTCAAACAATCTAAGGGGCGTGCAAATGATTGTTTTTTACATTACATCAGAATGCACAGGTATATAAAAATGTGCAAACATTATGTAAAGTTTTGAAAAAAAATAGTGCTGCCATGGAAGGGATTTGAAAAATTCTGTATGTTGTTATTGGGTAATGGTTTGTGTGTGGTAATGTTTGACCACTTGCCCTTCTATAACCCACAGCAGGACAGATAGTACCAAAACTTTTGCAGTGATAAGGACCATGAAGATATGGATAGTTGACAAATGTCTTTGTCCATAAATTGAAACATTTTAAACAGCTTTATACAATTTTACTTTCAGCTGTGAAGGCTTACCATGAACTGGTAGCCCCATCATTTCAATATAATGTGTCATTTTATGTTTTACATTTATTATTCCAGTTGATAACTTTGTTAAGACTCAAAATTCTGTTATAATTTCATCATGCAATAAATTATCTGAAATTAGTTTTATCAAAGAATGATTTAAGAATTTGAAATTACATCCTTTTGTGGGAGAATTAGTGATATTAATTAATTTGCATATTTTGAAATCTATTTAGAGGGAAAAATTTTGTAGAAAATCTTCTATTAAGTGAAATTTCATCTGAGTGTCTTGTGTCTCTATATTTAATAATTTTGAGTTATAAATGAACCTGTTTGAGCTATTAACTGAAAATAACTAAAGTAATTTCATCTTTTTTAAGCTTTTTCTATTATTTGTCAGGAATATATGAGATGTCAGGTCCAGAACCAACCGAATATTGAATGCAATACCATCTAGCAAATGTGATTATGATAAAAATGTGCAACTGTCATTGATGTATCTGGATTGATAGTTGCTACTGTAAGTTTAACTGATCAATGTGTAAGAAAAGAGCACATTGTTATTTTAGGGAATTCTTCCCAAAAAGATTAATGAGACATACAACATTTTCACATGCCTTAAGGAATTTTGAGAGAAAGGAGTTCTACTATTATGGGAGTCTATCCACTTGCTTACACTTTTGTTATGTAAATCATTGATTTCTGCTGACAGTTAGCTGCAAAAGCACCTGTATTTGTAGAAATTTTGTCCACCATCATAGATAAATTACCTTGATATTTTGAGCTATTTACAAAATGGCCTGCACTTCAAATGTTAATATTTGGAAGCATGGAATTTTTAAAAAATCATTGATAATGTTTTTACTTCTCAAATCATATATATTTTGTAATAAGTGCAAAATTAATATGATTTCGGAAGTAAAACACCTAAATTCAAATTTGTAATTAATTGGCAGATTTGGTTATTTTCTGATGCTGATTCTTCTATCTACATAATTTTCAGTGCATTATATTTATCTGAACTGGTGGTGTAAATAAAATATCTAAAACCGCATATAATGTTTTGAGATCAATTGATGAACAAGAAAGTTAAATTTAGTAACATCATTTGTTATTTTGGCTGGTGGAAAATTACTTTTGGCTTGAATTAACCATAATTTGATTTATAAAATTTCAAGCAAGGGAATTTTTTTTAATAAAAGTAGAGACTACTATGCTGTTGTAACTGAGAGTGTCTTAACTTATCCATTAAATTATTAATGTGAAATGAAGAAAATCCATATTAGAAATAAGGCATTAAGTAATTTGAATTATGTTATTTAACAAACCAAACAGTGCATTAAAAACATTGTCTTATCAAATAACAATAAAATGTTAACTTTAAACATTATCCAGATACATGCAAATAATTCCAATATGCAACGATGCAATATGCAGTGCAAAGAAAATTTTCGATCCTATACATCTAATAAGACTTCATATGTCATCCTGACAATTCATCTATCCAAAACACCAGCTACACATGTAATATCACAAATTTCATGTAAAATGATATAATAAATGTAATAGTTAAAAGCAACATTTTCACTAAATTTATGCTGGATGCTTTAAAAGTGCTGTGCTTTTTAAAAACTGATGATTACAGTATTCACAGTGGTTGTGCTTTGTGGGGTCATGTAGCACTGTTGTCCAGATAAGTGAAAATGTACATCCTGTCTGCCTACAGGGTTATCTTGATGCTATGCCTTGACATTTAGCAATACATTGCATCATTTCAGTTCTCTTATCACCACATAGATGTAGTGATCAGCTGCAAAATGATCAGTATCTAAGCTATTATTTTTTCAGAAATTTAAATTGTATTTGTGCATAAAAATTTTTACTTTATTATGTATAAAAAATGTATATTTATTTCTTATTTTTGCAGTATTTTCATATTATCTTGTTATTCTCTGCATAAGTACTTCACTTTTCTTAAACTGTTTTAACAAAATAAGTATTTCTCATAGTTGCAACATATCACCTCATTAGATTCCTTTTTGTTTCTCTGTTTAGTAAAAATTTATTTACATAGTTATATTAAACTACTTTTACTATTGCCATGTCCTGAAATTTAGGTGTGAACAATCACTTTTTTATTCTGTGTAAAATATTTATTTCATATGTATTTTTTGGGTAACAAACTTTTAATATTATTACTACTCTTTCTTTTTAATTTAATGAATAGAATATTTAGTTGTAGATGTGACCAAAATTAATGTAATGCTTCAATCATATATCTTGAAAATTTTAAAACCGAGGATCTTGATTTAAAAGTTATTTGCTATATTGTATTAAAGTAGAACACATACAGTAAAAATCAAAAACTATTTATATTGTCAAACTATAATTTTGTTTAATTTGTTTGAAAATTTGCTGCATCATTCTAAAAGTTTTTTCTTTCAATTAACTAAGAAAGTTTTCAATTAAGTACATTTTTGAAAATAAAAAGTTGTTTTTATTTGTTGATTGTTTTTCTTTTAACAAGGATTTTTTGCATATTTATGCATACATGTATCATTTATCTCTATTGCATTTTTATATTTTGTATATAATATAAATTACTCAATATTTGAAATATGATAAGTAAAATATTATGTTATTTTTATTGTTTTATTCTATTGTAAAATAATTTAAAAGGGAACGTGTGTGCACATTTGAAATCTTTTGAAAACAATACAGTAAGTTTGTCTCCAAAGTGATTAATTTTTAATCTTTTATGATTAGAAAACACCATAATCTCAAGCATCATATGTCTATTGCTGTCTAATTAGTATTATTTTAATAATCATCATTTAGTAAACTTGTATTACTTCACATTCAATACATACAATACTTAATTTATGTAAAAGCATATTATTAGTTAAGTTAAAAATTATTTTCTTCCATGCTCACAGCTGAGGAAACCAATTGTTCAAATATCTGAGAGCTGAGGTAAGAAAATTTATTGCAAATCTGTTTTGAAGCTTTTATTATAACATACTAATTTTCAACTGGCTTTAAATGATATTATTCCTGTGATGTAAACATTAAGTTTTAAAATCATTAATTTATGTTATAACTTTTTATTTTCAAAACTATATTATTAATACATATCTTTGATACATAAAAGTTTTAGAGTAAATTTTGTTGTGTTTGAAAATGGTACTTGTGAAGTTCAAAAAGGTCTCGAAAAGCTGAACATTATTACAAGGAAATTAATTATATTTTTTTCAATATGCGTGCTACAGCATTTAGTTTTTGTATAATTTTTTAAATTTTAAATAAAGAATTTAATTTAAATATAAAACATTTATTTTGTTCCTTTTTATTCATGATGTGAAAAATGCATAATGACATAAAAATACCAACAACTTCTATTTTCTTCATAAAAATTTTAATTGTCTTTACGTTTTTATTTTTCATGTTTGCAAGAATGTATATAAATTTAAAATAAGAATTATTCAGAAAGAAGATAAAAAGATAAATGAATTTTTTCATTTAGGAACCAAAACAATATGTGCACTCAAACCCTTCAAATAGTGCAGCAAGCTCGAATAGTGTTAGTCAACCTACTTCTCCTGAAACTGATATATCTAAATCACCAGCTAGAATTCATATCTCTGAAATATCTGAAACCAGTACTAGACGTCGTTCCTTGCCTGCATCTAGCCCTATGGCACCAAATAATTTATTGAAACGGGACTCTTTGCCTTCTGATACGCCACAAATTTCATTGTTTCCCCCAAAACATCTCAGTGGAAAACAAGAACGAAATATGTAAGATATTTTCTATTTTTAAATATTTATTAACTAAGACCTATATATATATGTGTTTACTTTAAAATAATTTCGTTATAATGATTCATACATTTGTATATTATTAAACGTTTTTAGAAAATTTAGTTTATTATATTTTTTGCGATTTTGTAACCTATTAGTGAAAAAAGAATTTCATTACCTGTATCATAATTTTATTAAATAAAAAAATTATTACTCTATGAAAATAGTATAATTAATGTTCCTTTTATAATAACGTTAGTTTAAAAGCGACTGAAATAAAACATTTTAATATGTGATTAATATTGTTAATGAAGTGCCATTGTACAAGTAAGTATGATTAAAAATTGAATATATAGAAAGAGATAAATTTTAATCTTGCTTAAATATAAACAAAAAACTCATTAGCTTCCTTTCAACTTAACAATTTCTTATATTCTGCTTTCTTAATAAAAATATAAAGATATAAAACGAAGGCTTTTTATACAAAGTTGAAACTAAATGTAAATTATTTTTAAATAATCAATATTGAATGGTATTTTTATGAATTATAATATTTTCTTTTTACTTAAGTCTGAATTTAAAAACATGTACATTGCATTATTAAATACAATGAATTTGAACTCAATCCCTATTTGTGAATTTTAATATCTGTCTTGTACAACAATATTTTATAATTAAGAATGAATTATAAAAACGAGTTATAAATAATTTATGTAAATTATTGAATTCAAACATGATTAATTGTGCGCTTGTATATTCCTAAATTTTTCAACTTTTCATTTTGAATGATCTGGTATTTAATTTATAAATTTATATCATCTTATTAATATGTCTATGATTTAATAAATGTGAAAAAAATTACCATATTTCTAGTATTATTCCAAAGTTCTATTTTGTTAAAAATACGAAATTATTTGAAATAATCTTGGAAAAAGGTTAAATTTAAGATGTAAATAAGAATTATCAAAGTATTCATAAAATATATGGTTAAAAATAATAAAATAGAAACATTGAAACATAGATACATATATATAGGCATAGAAATATGTGAGTAGAACTATTGGAAATTAATTTCATCTATTTTTAGCAGAAATTTTGTCATTCATAGTAAAATTTTAAGTACTAAAAATAATGCATTTTATAATTGATTTTGTTATTTTATTTGTTATGAAGTTTAAATTTCAAAAGGTTCATGATATGATTTTTAGTATTTTATTTAATTTTTAAGTTGAAAAAATATTTTGTTACATTTCATCCAACTCTTCCTCTTGTCATTAATAAACAAGCTTTATCAAATTTTAGGCCAAATCATTTAAAAATTTGTCACTATACTGGAATAAAAAAAACCACATGAATAACCTGTTTATATATTATTGCAATAATAATGATGAAGATAAAATAATAAATGAAATTCCTCTGATGCGCTTTGCCATAAAATTGTTGTTTCATTACACAACACATTAAATACATATTAATGTTAAAAAGCTGTTCAATGATAACCCTTCAAATAGTGCAGCAAAAATGTAACCATCTTTCTGTCATAATAATCAGGCACTTGTGGGCTTCAATAAGAACACATTAGTATTTTACCTGTAATTTATTTAAATTATTTTAAAAATTTAAATCATTAAAGTGCACATTAATAACTTAAAAAATAATAATTTATATTTCATTAATAATGCGTTTCTTTCATTGATAGTAAATATTTTTTAAATTTTGAATGAAGATGAGATTAATGACACAAACTTATTTTATGTAAGGATATATATACATATACATATATATATATATATATATATATATATATATATATATGTTAAATATTTTTTCTTCTGATATTTAGGTTGCAATTTTAGTGTCATTAAAAATAATTACTTTTCCGGATTTAGAAGAAAAATTGTTCATATATAACTAAGGGAAACAATAGAAGTACATATAATTTGAAATCCGGGATCGGAATTTTAGTGCTTAAAAAAATAGCAGTACTTAAGCTTTCTAAGAGTACATAATGCCTCAGCAGTGTAATTTAGCCTATATAATTAAAGTTACATATACTGGTTAATGATTTCAGTGAATTGATTGCAATAGACCTGGGACTAGAAACTATTCTTTCTGAAGAGGATTATGGTGACCTATGGATCTTGTCTGACAGCCGTAGTTCTCTCCACCATCTTAGTAATTGGCTTCTTGTAGGCGACAAGATCAGCAACTCTATCCTGCTTAAATTAAAACTCATTTCACTTAATCATGATGTTCACTTGCAATGGATACCTTCACATGTGAATCTCCACAGGAATGAAATGGCCGATAATCTTGCTAAGGAGGGTTGCAGGATTTCAAATACTCCCTCTTCCACACTTACTTTTCTGGAGTTATACTCCCGGGAAAAATCAAAAATCTCGGAGGAGTGGAAAACACCCCCACCCATAATTGGTACAAGGGATCAAAACCGGGTTTGTCCCTTGACCTCCCGTGTGACAGACGTACCCGGACTGTTCTCTCAAGACTTGCTAGCGGTCATATTAAGTGCCTCACTTTCAACGAGGGCAGGAAAACTTTCGTCACCTGCACCAAGTGCCAAAATCATCCGGCTTCTCCTGAGCATCTTTTGGATTGCATGGGTCTCTCTAGGGAGGATCTCTTTAGCAATCCTCTTTTAGTCTTCGACTTCCTTACAGTCAACAAACTCGTGGATCTAGTCTGACTCCGTCAGACATGGAGGATAAGCAACAACAACAACAGTTCAAATTTCTTAGGCTATTTAGCTAAAAGTGTTACTTGGTAAATGTAAAATTGAGTCAAAACTAATTCCAAATAACAGTCAGCTATGGAAGTAAATAAGCTTCTGACTCATTACATTATATTTTTGCTAGGTTATGTAACTATGTCTGATGTGTGTTTGATTTTCTGAATATGAAAGCTACTAATGAGTAGAAATGGGACAAAAATTAAGAGGGTGACACTAATATTTTTGCTGTAAGAGCTATTACATTTAATTCAATAATAATTACTTGAAAATATTTTTCCCTTATTTTGGTTTGCTATTAGTTGAAAATTTTAAAAAAATAAAATGTAACTGAATTTTTAAGGTATAGTGAAAAAATGATATGAATTGAAGTCAAATTGATTAAAAAAATTGCTACTAGAGCAATATCGCCAGGCTTTGTAATGTGCTGGTGGTTGCCTTGTTGAATATGTTTCTTATTATCAGAAAGTAGTGAGTTGAAATCTTGACCCAACTGAAAATTCATGTTTACTAATGGAGGTTAGGGCAAATAAAATATGTTGTGGCCGTAATGTCTTCTATGTGAAATGATACTTTTAGAGGTGTCAGGCCAAGTTAGGGAGGAGGACTTTCTAGTTTGGTCCATGGTTATGAATTATAAAGACTCACTCACTTTCAGAGTCATGATGGCATGAGTGGACAACTATATATAAATAAAATTGCTATCTTTTCTGCCCCTTGTAATGCTGAAATGTGAAATACCTAGTAGACAAGCATTTTTGGAAGAAAGATTTTATTAATAGCATGTAGGCTGTTGCTTTTTAAAATGAAGTTGCGTAGTAACATTTAATAAAAACACATCTTAATGAAAGAAAGTTCTCATTGAAGCTCTCCATTGCATTCAAGTAACATAAATGATAATAGATAATATAAATGAAACAAAACTATACTAAATCTTCATAAAGAATTATCATGGTTATCTAATTCTGGCTAAAATATTGACAAGATATTTATAACGACAATTGAATACAATAATTGTAACTGCTAAACCCTTTAAGAATTACTTACAAAGTAGACAAAAACGTAATTTTACTGTGCTAGCAAAATGATTTTACTTGAATGAGATTTATAATACTATAAATTTTAATTGATACATGCCATGAGAAAATGAAAAACGATGTGGAACTATTGAGATAAATAAATAATTTCTCAAACATTTATATTTTCCTCAAAAGATAATTCATGATTTTTATATTTTATTCATAATTCTCTCTTAATGATTTTTATTGTGTGATATGAGGTCTTTAGATATATTAGCTCTCATAATATTTTTATTCACATCTAATGGTTTTAAATTGTGTTAAACAATTATTTTTTTCTTTAATTCATATTAATTTTTTAGTTTCTATTACTTTGAATTTTTTGTATTGAGGAATTTCAGTCTGTATTCACAAATTAAACAAAAGTTCAGTTATTCTCATATATCATTTTTAATTCTTTGAAATGAGGACATTTAACTAAAGATAAAATTTTTGCAATTCCTCAGAATCACATAAAAATGAAGACTTGTTCATTCATTCACTTGTTTTCATTCCTCACACAATTCATACATTAATGCAATTTAATTGCTTGATTGATTTGCATTCCTGCAGATATTTACTCCTGCAATAAATTCCTGTTACAATACACTATTGCATACGTGGAAATTGAATATAAATTTAATGTCACAAAACTCGATTAGATGCAGATATAGGAGTATTTTCAATTCATATACATAAATATAGTAAATAAATACAATTTTCACTCTATTTCAAATTTTTCTGTAGTTTACAAATTGACTTATTGTCACAGTATTATATAATATTTTTAAACATGCAAGTTAAGTCTTTTTTACTCTATTGATTTTATTACAAGCAGAAACACTGACTTGTAAAATTATTTTGGCAAAGATATTTTATTCAAGCTTATATGTTCTGTATAGCTTAAAATAATTTTGTTTCTTTTATCATAGTAACACTTTAAAATTGTACTTATTTCTTTGTAATACTTTATATTTAGCTGGATAAGAAAACTATCTGCTGTTACTGATGAAAAAGAACAATCAGAAGAGGAATCTGAAACTCCTGAATCCTGTAAAGTAAATGAACCTAATGATCTACAAGTGCCACATCAAGAGTCATTGCGTTTTGTGTTACAAGTGGAAAAGAAAAATAATACTTTTTATCAAATAACTGATGATCAGTAGGTGGCAATTTATTTTCCTGATTGCTAATGGGAAAGATATCGCTTTTCTTAATTTTCATGTTCTGTGAAGAGTAATGTATTTAACATGGTGCATTTTGAGGAAAACAATAATTGAAAAAAAGCACTATTGCAGAAAAACGTAGGCGAATATTAAGTTCCAGTTTTAAAAAAGTTTCGGTAATTAATCTAGTAATTTTTCTAAGAGTTATCATATATACTTTTAATTAAAAGTATGTACTTTAACAATAATATCTATTTGTGTGTATATATATATATAAAGTTAATGACAATATGTAGATTTTTGTTAAAATATGTAACGATATATTATTTGAAAAAAATAGTGGTTTTTTTTTTTTTTAAGAAAATATCTTTTCTTCTTTAACATTGTATTTCAATAAGATCTATAATAATTAAAGAATGTAAGTAATTTATGAAATTTAAGCTTGCAATATGTTTTATACATTAAAATAATTTTTTTAATGAATGCATTTAAAATTACAGTATTCAAACTTAATTTAAAAATCCTCATGTTTAAAGCTATGAAAAACTTTTTATTGACAAGAAATAAGTCAAAGAATACTTAACTTTTCAAACTGTTGCTTTGTATTGTGAAAATCAACATATTCAGTATAATTATATACTAGGTAACTCAATTTATTAAAAAATATTTTTACTAAAATTACTTTTGTCTTTTTGAACCAAATTTCAAAATTATGAAGATGTAGAATTATCCATTTATATTTTTCTTAAAGCGTAAGTAAGTAGTGTGTAAGTATTGACATTTTGAATGATTCATAATTGTTATGAAAATTACTGTGTACATCTTCATTTAACAATTACATAAACAATTTGATTTATTTAAAATATTACACTAAATGATTTATTACTCTTGAATGAATAGATATAAATTGGTAAATTTATTGAAAAATATTGCGCACTCATTTGTTATTAAAATTATTAATAGTTTTGATATATTATTCCTAGATTACATGAAGAAAATGATTTATCAGATGGACGAATCTGTACAGATGAAATTTCAACTGATTTTGCTACTCATATGTTGCAAATAATTCAGTAAGTCTCATTAACAATATCTCTTTTATGAAGATTATACATCAGGATATATATATTTATATATATGACAAGTTTTTTTTTAATTATATTCTATATTCTTAATTTTTAAAAAGACTCCTTATACACACACACACTGCCCAACATTGAAAATGCAACATCAAGAAGGAATGGCCAGAAAATTGTGCAAATTTTAGGGTACATGCCCCCTGCCAAGTTATGCAAATGTCAAATGTACAGCTCTCCATCGTACGTAGTATGAGATATAATATGACTAACGGCAGAGTGGGCAATATTCACACCGTTATTGCTGCTTGGAAAATAATCGTTGAAATTTGATCTTGTCACAAAGAATGCCTGTAATTGTAGAGAAAGCCAGCCCATCATCGACAGAGTCAGTTCCAGCAGACTGATGAATTTGTGAGGGTCATGGTGATCAGTCTGAGAAGGGCAGGTTGATCTTTATGGCAAATCGCAACTGACAGACATTTGGACGCATCCACAGTGCACCAGCTGTGTCGAAGGTGGTTGGAACAAAGAACTCTGGAACGTTTGCAGGATGCTGGTGCCACCAGAGTGACATCAGCATACGTAGATCGACGCTTGTGTCAGGAGGCGGTGATGACTATGCAAAGCATGTCTACTGAAATTCTGCAGCATATACAAGACACCCTGGATGCTCTCTTATTGAGCAGATCCATTAGTAGTCAATTGGTTGCTAGTGGCCTGTTTTCACTGCGTCCGAGAAGAAAACTGCCATTGACCCAACAGCATAGACGCCAAGGTCTGGAATGGTGCAAGATTAAAGCAATGTGGATGACAGAGTGGCATAGGATTGTCTTCTCAGATTAGTCACACTTTTTTTTCTTCAAGTGATAGGCGCCACGTACGAATATAGTGTTGAGGTGTAGACAGGTCCAATCCTGCAACAATTGTGGAACACCCTACTGTGCAACATCTCATCATGGTTTGGGAGGCCATTGCTTACGATTCTGGGTCACCTCTAGTTTGTATTCCTACCTCTATGACAGCCAAACATTACATTGATAATGTGCTGCGACTGATGACACTCCTACCTGCAGGGGGTGCTCAATGCCCTCAAGAAATTCAGAGCCATTCCTCGGGGCACCATCCATACTGTCATTGATTCTGTGCCTAGACATGTTACTTCATGTATCGCTGTCCATTTCTGTTAAACATTTCGTTTCTGTCTCTCTCTGTTAAACGTGTTTCATCACTTTCTGGCTACTCCTTCTTGATATTGCATTTTCAACATCAGATGGTGTGTGAGTGTGTGTGTGTGTGTGTGTGTGTGTGTGTGTGTGTGTGTGTGTGTGTGTGTGTGTGTGTGTGTGTGTGTGTGTGTGTGTGTGTGTGTGTGTGTGTGTGTGTGTGTGTGTGTGTGTGTGTGTGTGTGTGTGTGTGTGTGTGTGTGTGTGTGTGTGTGTGTGTGTGTGTGTGTGTGTGTGTGTGTGTGTGTGTGTGTGTGTGTGTGTGTGCGTGCGTGCGTGCGTGTGTGTGTGTGTGTGTACAACAATTCTTTTAAAAATTAAGAATATAGAATATTATTTTACATAATTTGTTATTAATATTTATTTTATTAATATTTCATTATTTCTGCAAATAATAAGTAGAATATCTGTGGTGATGATCAGTTAACGCATAAATTCTTTTAAATTGTTAATCTTATTAACAATTAATGTTCACCAAAAATCTTTCTGTGTTCTTGTAATCTCATTGATGAAATAAGTTCACATGCACAAACATATTACTCTATGGTAAGGTTTACTTAAAAGATATATTAATAAAAAATAATAATCGTTTATAAAAGCATCTAAATTACAAACATTTAAATCCATTACTTTGTAAGTTAATCTGATGTAAATTCCTATGTGCACCATGATTATTTTGTATTGAAATGTTTCTTTCAAAAATATTTGTGTTTACATTTGTACTTTTATTAAACACATTTATTTTTACTAAATTATTTTAAGTGGTTGAAAATTCATTTAAAAATATTTTTTTGACATTCTTTCTGAATTCATTGGTTTTGCATGCATAGAGATTTAGTTACTAAAAATTCATCAGATAAGCATAAGATAAATCAAATTATTGAAAATAAAATAATTTTCACAAAGTCTTCTTTGAAGATTTATTGAATAGTTTTGTTTAACTTTTTTCTGCAAAAACATTTTTGCCCGCTTAATTAGAATGGATCTAATTAATACTTGTTGGATTTATTTGTAGTTATCTGTATGTAAACAATCATTATACTTTCTAATATTTTAAATATTTAAAAATTCATGTACAAATAAAATGCAGTAAATGTTCATGGTATATAAAAGGCATTTTTTTTCCTGCTTTTGTTAATTCTATCATTAAAAAATGCATCTTTATATATTGTAGAAACTCTGCAATTGGGAAATATCTCTACATTCCAGCAATGCATGAACTGTGGCAGCAGAACAGTACATGGATACTTATAAGATATTTTTGTAGTAGTATATTAGTCTTTGTCTCCTTTTGTTTTTTACTATCCATGATTTTATCTTGTAGTGGAGTACACATTAGTTTTGAGTTTGCTACAAATATTTGTGCTAGTTTGCTGAGTTTTGTAATTCTTTGATTATTTATAAGATTTTCCGGTTTCATTTAAGAATGTCTTTAAAAATTCATCTTAATATTAACTGTTCAGTGTTGCATATTTTATTTTGCAATTATTTATTTAATATATCCCAATGAACATATGATTAAGACTAATATTTAAACAACAGGTAAAGTTAATTTAGAAAATTTTGTAAAAGCTTAAATATTTTGCAAGCACTATCTGACTGAAAGATAGAACAATATTTCCTATCTTCTTAAATTTCTCTCTCTATATATAATATATTTAATTTTATGTACATTACATTAACTGCATTTCTTTAATTTTCTTAACTAAAGTATTTGATATAATTTTGAAATTTTTTCTATATATGAAACATGTAAATGCTAGAACCAAAGCTGACATAAGAGAAGCTTTTTAACTATAATTATTTTTATGTACTTTTCCTTGATACAAAAATGTAATTTACTATATTCTCTAATACCTCTATTCAATTTATTTACATTTAACTAATTCTGGCATTATCTTTTAAAGAATTGTTTTCACATATAATAATTCTGTTTCATTAAATCAAATTTGACTCAAAATATTTAAAATGAATTTCAAATACAAAAGCAACTAGGCTACTTACTTCTGTTTTCATAATTTTTCTCTTAAGTGTATATAAGTTTGCTGCTTTGTTTTTAGTAGTAGCCATGGACATTATATTTGTTGCATTTTCACAGTATGTATTAATAACTAAAATAAAATGTTTCATTTGATAAATTTAGTTAAATAGTAATATTAATTCTACTAATTTTGTATTGTTTTACTATTGCTTTGTATATGAAATATTTTAGAATTATAACTCTTAAAGTGGAGTCATTGCATTTTATGTTTAGCATAATTTTAACAGTTCACATCCACAAGCTTCCAAATATTTTTATTGATTTATTTTATAATCTTATTTTGAAATTAATCACATTTTATGAAATATATACTTTATGATGTAACTAACTGTATGTACTTAAAATAATTTTGCATTTAATATCATTTCTAATTTTATGTGCCATACTACTGAACTTTCATAATCTGCATTTAGTTTTTTTTTTTTTTTTTTTTTTTTTTTTACATAATGAACTTAAGCTGTTAAATTATTTTTAAAAAATTTAACTTCATGAAGTTATGATTTTTTTAAATGAGATGCTTTGTTTAACACAACCAGAATTTAATTTATAAAGTTTGTTATCTTTTATTCGAAATTATTTAATTCATTTAAATGCCAATTTGATATAAATATTTAAAGTATTTTCAAAAGTTATTATTTTGTTCCATTTTGCATTTTGAATTTTAATAATGAGCGATAATAGTGAATGTAAAATTATATTTCTTATGCTGAACATCAAAATTTGACTTCGCTTATTTTATTTATAAAAATACCTTGGAAGTTTAGCAAAAAATACTGAGAAAATGCTAAGCTGTATTGCTTCCTAAATTTTTTTAAAACTTTTCAAGTTTTAAAAATATATTACAATTTACTTATAAAAGGAAAAGGAAGCCACTTGAAATTACTGGTCTGGTTGTGGAAGTATTTTACTAGTTGAAAGAGACAATGATTCTTTAAATAAATGAAGCAAAAAATGTAAGATTTATAAGTATATGTATCAAGCATTGTTTTGTGCATTATTGGGTTTTTAACAATTTTATCATTCAGATATCCTTTTCTGTTGTTCATTATCATCTTAACTTTTAAAATAAGAACTGATATGTCAGAATTGAGCTGTCAGAGCTTTTCTAGCATACATAAGAAAACATTCTTGAACAAAGAATAAATAGCTGTGATGTTCATATCAATCTTATTAAATTGTTATTGTTGATGTGTTTAACTCTGATATATAGGTAAGTTGTGATATATTTCATCTGTCAAAATAAAACATACTAAAATCGAATATTGATGACCTTATATTCTACAAAAAAAAATGCATTATTGATAATTTTTTTCCAATTGCTTTTTCTATTCTTAAACTGTGCAATCAATGAACAAAAGGTAAATTTAACAAACAAATTGTTTTGCTGTATGTGTATAATTTATTTTAATACAGTAATCCCCCTATTACACAGTACATTAGTTTGCGTTATAGGAAAACAAGTTGTACGAGTATTCTCGTAAAACGCGTTTGTATGACCTCATATAATGCAATATGTACAAATGATTCATGTTTAACTTTTTTCGTTAAACGGGGTTTAAATAGAATACTAAGGAAAAACAATGTTAAGTACGAAATATGTACATTTTTTTAAAATCAAATTAAGAATATTTTTTTAAATAAAAAAATACAAATATAATTAAAAAACAGTTTTATTGCATGTTTATTCGCTGTAGAAGCTATCTGAAATAATATTTCACCGACTTTTTTTCAAGCAAAATGTTCAAAGATCAATAATATAATTAAATTTAATTTTATAAAAACACATTTGACACAATGTGCAAATGTATGCAAAATGATTGTGAACTGTACAAATCATTATAAATTTCCCAGCACAGGAATATAACATGGGAAATCAACTCTTTATATGGGTTAAAGCACATGTTATGTGAGTGACATGAAATCACATAATATGAAAACACGTTATAAGAGTACCGTGTTATAGTGTGAATTCTGTACATTCTACATGCGTCTTTTGTTAATAGCTCATTTTCTAAAAATCGATTGTTTTTTTATGATTATTTAAAAATTACTTAGCAAAAAATTATTTACATGAAGTTTTCAGATAATATAGTAGAATTCTAGTTATAAAAGAAGATGTATGAAATGCACTGTTAATTTAAAAAACACTATTCCAATAAAGAATTCTGACATTAAATTTACATACTTTTCACGAAATTGCTTAATCATGTCAGACAGTCTTCAGGGTTACTCATTTAATATGGAATCAGTGGCGGCTGGAGAGTAAGATTAGCCATTAAGAATTACTACAACTATCTTTTCTCATCACTTCATTTGATGACGAGTGAATGGTGTGCATGTTATTGATGGTGCAGTTAGTCATATCTGCAACCCAATCCAAGAAATGCAGTATAACATGACAGTTAATGCATCCACAAACTATTTGATATCGTTTGCTACTCAATGGAATGCTTGCTAAATGGATATTATCTCAATTTCTTTAGATTAAATCATAAACGTTAACATTTTAAGTAGTACATTTTAACAACAGAGATGAATAACCAAATAGCATATCATTGTCTTTTTAGATGTCAGTCTTCTGCCGACATCATTATAAGGGCCAAATTTGTTTTATCATGTAGAAGCTGCAAAACTGTTTGGTGCACTATCACCCTACGCTCAAACTAATAATTTTAGGTGGCAATGCAATTTTGCATATTTTAATGAGAATTATCTATATATTGGTCACTTAGGATTATATTTCAGAGATTTTGCGACTAGATATCTTATTTACTCATTCTTCTGGCCACTTTCCAACAGGACACCCAATGTTGTCTGCAATGCCAATATTTCACCTATTGTACTTACTACATATACATATGTTCTTTTTATATATTATCTATTGAATACTGATTGAAATATGGCAGGAATGTAACAGCCACTTTTATTCAGATCAGAAATGATTATGTGTAGAATTAATTTAGAGAACCATTCCTCACTATGCAACTGAAATTTATTTCATTCCATGATGCTACTATGGGTAACAATCGTTATTGCAATTATAAATAAAACATTTTTTTATTATCTTACTCATCTTACAGAGCATGTATTTCAATCAATACATTTGCCCCATTTAAATCAAAAATCATTTGTATTTTCTCCTTTTTAGTGTTGCATTGTAGATGGTCAGTGGTTTAGAATTTTAATATCAAATTTAATAGTGTGATTAAAGTCAATTTTAAGGCACAGAAATCACAAAGAAATAAAGTGTCTGAAGAAAAGTAAAATCAATAAAAATTTTATGGGTAAATAATATAAATTTTAAAGCTTTAAAACGTTAAGGTTTATTAATTTAAAAATAAATTCTATTTCTTTTAAACATTAGGATTTTCTTCGTGAATTCTGCAAATTTAGATATTAAGCGATAAAAACATTTAAATTAACTATTTTGTTTTACTGCTTGGGAACGTCTTACTAAATGTATACTTAAGTTTTCATGATTTTAACTTGCTATTATATAAAGTTAAACGGAATAAATAAACTGATTGACTTTTAATCAATTCCAAGAAATAAAATATGAGCAATTTGATGAGAAACTCTGAGATTAAAGTACTGAGAAAAACTGAAAATTAGGAACTAATTCAGATGCAATGTTAGCACATCCCATAGCACCAGTGTATTACTTAAATTTTTAATGGTAGTAATGGTTCCAAGTTAACATGTATTAATTAAATTTCTCGTTATTGTTTAGATTAGGCAGTGCATAAAATAAGATGGAATTACACAATTTAAAAAAAAAACTTTAAATTATTCTTAAAATGCATTTAATTTAATAGAATGTGATTTAAAATACTCACTCATTGAAGATATCTAACTAAACAACAGATATTACAAATAAATTTTTATTCAATACATATTAATGCTTCTTACATAATAGGGTATAATTTAAGATTTGTGTTTTTAGATATTGCAATATAAGATTAGAATTTTGCTAAATCTACCTGGAAAATTTTTGCTATGAAAAATGAACCGAAAAGCTTATACATTATTATAAAAACCTGGATTAAGAATAGTTAAGTGATTAGTGATTTAAAAGCTGGTGCTTATACTTTTAATAAACATAAAGTATAAAATGTGAAATTGCTTTTTATCTGTTTGAACTAACTATTAAAAGTAAGATTCTTTGAGAGTTTAATTTATAAGGTATCTAGCTATAGATTTTTATCCATATTATGGCTTGTTTTTCATAAATTCAACAACATTATAAAAAACTTAAAATAGCATCAAAATTTTTTCAAATATTTCAATTGTATAAAATGTTTTATATGCAAGTTTATTACTTTTCTGATAATCTTAATACAAACTTACATGCTCACTTTGCAAAGATATTTTTTTCACATATCTATTAAAATAATATTAAAATTACTAATTTATTTGTGAGCATAAAACTTGTATGCTACATAAATTATTGATTTTACGAAAATAATTTTTTTACTTAAGTAACATTTGACTGATATTTATACAAGCATAATGCTCATTAATAAGAAATTTGCATTTTAATTTATTTATACCAAAATATGAATTTAAAAGGAGTGATAACAATACTAAAAGACGTATGGCTATTTGATTGCATTAAAATATCGTTTTCTTTGAAAATTGTGAGGTTTTAAGAAAAGGAATATTTTTCTGTATTTTCTACATTAAATGCAGATATACTAATAAATACAATTACATATTAAAAATATTGTAAGTTCAAAAAGCAAAATATTGTGGTTCTTCACTTTTGAAATACATAAATATTTCTAACTTATTTTAATCATATTTAATTTTATAATAGAAGGTTTACATTATATGAAATATGTAAAAATAAATAAATTTTATATAAAAATTTTTAATTATTGCATGTTACTGTAAGTTGCTTTATTCTAAAAATTTAGAAATAAATAATACAGAATAATTTACAGACAATGAAATTCCAACATCTAACTGCAGTTGTATAAATAAGCAAACAAAATTGAAATTAAAAATGCTTATGCATTTGAAAAATGATATTAACCGCTATACAAAGTTCATTCTTAAATTCGTTTGTAGATTTATGTGTAATAACAAGTCAAATTTTCTATAAATAAACATTGCACATTAATCTCCACACATTTTTTTCATATTCCAAACATTTCCATTTTGTACAAAATGATATTGCCAAAATGTCAGATTCGTCACTCAAACAATGCTAGTCAATTTTAACACTGTCATTTTTGAGTTTTCTTATTACTGCTTCTTGTGTTGCATTAATGCGAATAAGGAACAAGTATAGTTATGGCGTAAAACTATAGCTTAGATTGTTTTCAAAATAGTTTTTGTGAAGAAAAGCTATTCACTGATGTCTACAAAGTAACAAATTAGGTGAATATTCTATCCATATTGTAGAAAATCCTGAGTGTGTTTCCCTAACAGATGTCTGTTAAACCAAATCAGTCTACATTTTTTTTTATCATTTGCTTGAAAGTATTCCTTTCTGATGTCCTGAGACTCTTGGAATTAATTCTTGGTTTCTGTATTGAATTTCTAATTTAATAACTAAAGTTATTAAATTAGATATGTAAAGTATAGAATATTTCATTGCTCACAGATACCGTTGTTTCTGTCTAACTGAATACTAATGATGTATACACTGGCTAAAACACAAGTCTTATTAATAGTTAATTACCTAACTGCATCATTTATTGGCATATTTATCTTACTCTGTCATCTATAGAGCAGTTACACTAGAAGTTTACATTGGTGATAAATCTGTAATACTAATTTATAAATTATATATTAAAAAGGTTTATTTCATCTCACTATATTTTACCTTTGCTGTTTAACAGCAATCTAATATACTGTTCAGCTCATGATCTTTATTATAGTACTAAATTAATGTATAGTAGGTATATATATCACAGTGACATAATTTTATATAACAGAGTACTAATATGGACATCATTGATTTTATTATTAATATCAGATTATTTTAAGAATTTAGCAATTTTATTGATCTACACTACAATATCAGACTTTTCTATGATCAGGTAAATGATTGCATACAGTCATATAATACTGTTCTAAATAGAGTATCTAGCGATACAAAAATCATTCTTCATAGTTAGATTTTGAAATCAACATCTAAGTTTAAGTATTTTTCCCTGTACATTTATATTCTTGAACAGAAAATATTCTAAATTGCATTATTTTTTTTAAAAATACAGTGTATGTGTGTATGCCATATATATAATGCCAAATTGATATTACTAGTTGCTTCTTCAAAGACCATTTAGAAGAAACTTGAATAAAATATATGTAAAAAAAAATAGTTGACAAAAATAAAATTTACAATTGCATGGTCATTACAGAGTGGAAGAAAAATACCCACAGTGTGTATTTTTATACTCAAACTTCTGTTCTCTATTCAATTATTTATATTTGAGAAAATTATTTTAAATCAAGAAAAAATATATACTAACTCAACAAGGCTTTACAATGCTCCACTCAACAAGGTTCTATGTATCTCATCCTATTATTCCTATTCATGTTGGTTGAACCAATATAGAAAGATCCATTTTCTTGAGCTTCTGGGAATGATTGGGACCTTGGCTTAAAATGTCGATGTGGTTGCAAACGTGGTAAACCGTGATCTGATACTGTATGTTTTGCTTTTTCTTTTCTATAATTTTTTAAGTTCCAATGCTTTCTACTTCTATGTTGTGATTTATGTGTATTTCCATTTTCTTTGTAAGAACTCTGATTTGACTGCATTGTAGCAGATGGTCGTCTAAGACTTTCAACTGGTATATTGCAGCTTATACATCCTATACTATTTACACTTGTTCTTGTTGACAGCTTACTGTGTAGATGATGACTTGATGTTTGTGGAAAGGACTTCAAAAAGAAAGATAAAGAAAATGATCATTAATATTTACTTTGAAAAAATTACTGCATGTATATTTTTTATAACTTAATTAAAAACAGACATATTATTAAATAATTTATTTAAAATCATATTTTATAATAAAACTTGATTATTTTATTCTTAAGATAAGTGTACTTTCTAAAAGATACTCAATTCCTCATTTTATTATGTATATTTCAATTTTCATAGTATGCTTTGAGTTTTTTTTTACAAAAACTAATCATATATGAAATCTAAAAGAATTTTATAATTATCAAAGAATACAGCATTTTGAAATTTTAGTGTTGTTGATATCAGTGTTTGAAATGCTTTTTCCCCCATTTAAAGTGTGTTAAATTGACAAACTAAAGGACAAACAAGTCAAATGACATTTATGTTTATGAAGTTAGTTTAAATTCATTAAAATGTAACTAAGTGTTAAAAACTTTTATATACTTAGTACATATTTAGTATAATGATTATATGCATGAAATCTAATAGTGCAGCTAAACATGGATAAAACTTTCCTATTTTATTATGACAAGATTTTACATCGATTACATAAAGTAGTTAATAAAGCAAATATGTGTATATCTGAAAATTATACTTACAAAAGTATAACTTACCTTAATTTTGAATATTCTTCAATAGTTTTTTATGTATATAATATTTGGAAATAAAGTTTTTTGTTTAATATATTTGATATAAGAAAAAATAATCTTTTTCAGTATTTGTAATCTCCCAATCTGTCGTTGATTGGGATCTAAAAAATGTAAGCAAATTTTCTTTTTAAATGACATCATATTAGCTTTGTTGATTCTTCTTGTATTATGATTTATCTCACAATAAAAAATAGTAGTATATACTAGTATTAAAAAACTAATGCAATCAAAATATATTTTCACACTCTAAAAGAAATTTTATTTTTTATCTTAGAAACTATAAAATTATGAACACTTTACCTTTCTCCAATTTTCCTTTTTATTTCCTTTGCAATGAAGTACGCCGCTTACTTTATCATTTAAAAGTATATGAAATAAAAATATGAAAACACCCTATAAATAAATTATAAGTGTTAATTTATTTTGTATTAATTTTATGTTATTAAATTTGCTTAGTTACATAATGATAATAAAATTAATGTTTAATATATTTTAGAAACTAATGTTAATATTTGTAAGTATAATTTTTAATTATTAAAAAATAAGCAGTATTATTTTGAAATATATTACAGAAGCTTTTTCTGATATGAAAGCATCTAATTTGATGAAGACCTAGTGTATTATATTTCAGACAATCTTCTGATAATATGATTAATTTTAACATTGGAATAAATAATTAATACTTCATAGATGATTTAACAATAAATGATTATAACCTCAAAGATATAGATTCGCTGACTTACTATTTTAACTTAAACTACAAGTGTTAGGAATGATTTTATATTGTATATGATGTCTAATCACACATTTTCTTTAATCTCATAAGAGTATATATATAATTACTTTATTAAAATATAATTCTTCAAAAATGTTTATCAATTTGTTTCCCAGAAATCCATTTAATTTATCATATTCGATGCATACTTTCACTATTTTGTATTCCATCACAATTTTCATACAGGAGATTCTCTGATTATTTCTAATATTTGCATGAATCCTACATCTACTTTACATGATCTTGTCGATATTTAGCATTTTTTTTTCACTTCTAGTTATATGCTCATTTTGCGTACTATAAAATGTACTTTTTCATTATATTTCCCATTACTAGGTAAAATTTCAAATTTTTCTTTTTTATGAAATTTGAGTGTTATCTGTAAAGTGAAGTACTATTTTAGAAGAGAAACTTCAGAACTAAGTTTCCATTTACTGAATTCCAGTAATGTTTGATGCCATGGAGATTAAACTTGTGTAACATGAAAAGCTTGATATGACTTTACAAACCTTTCCCCAACAGGGATTAGTCCAAGGTACCTGAGTTTTCTCATAAAATGTTAGAAATTGTCGTGGTAAAGAAAAGCTCAGTTACTTTGTTATTGTAAGCTGGTTTTGTAAATGAATAAATAATTTACAAAACCTACTGCAAAGAAGTAACTTTCAAAAGTTCACTTTCTTTCTATCCTAAAGTAGAATAATAAGAAAATTATGAAAATTATTTGATAATTAAATAAGAAAACTTATGTAAAGTTAAGAAAAATAGAGTCTAAAAGCGCCTTGAGTGATTGAAACAAATTCTGTGTGTAATCACTATACATATATAATTTTCACCTGCTAAGTGAAAATTATGTATAAGTGCATGAAATATCTGAATGGTCAATGGAAAATTGAAATAATTTAACATATTATAATATATAGGTAAACAACTGAAATAATTTTATTGAAAAATAGTTTAGTGTACAAAGTTGCATAGCAATCGGTTTTAGTAAAGTATACATTTTAGAACTTTTTTAACCAAAAAGTTAATTTTTTTTTTATCTTTGTCATTGTTTATTTTCTGAAAGGTGTTTTTCATCTAAAATTATAAATAAAATGGAATTATTGCTGTGTAATATGTTTTTATGTGTTATCACTTTTAATTTTGTGACAAGTTTAGCTTATAATTTGTTATTTAATATATGAGTACAGAAAATTTTATTTTAATTTAACCCTTGAACTTATATTATTGAACAGATTTAAAATTCTTTTTCCATCTACCTATATTTCTTAAAAAACTGAATACATTGCATTGATAGTTATTTTTATCTTGTTTCTTATGAACACAACAGCTTGTAAAAAGGGCAAACCAATTTTTCATTATAATGAATATGTAATAGTATTTAATTTGATTATTATTTCCACAAATTCATGATTGAATATTTTATCACTTTGCTTTAAATTCTCAGGTAAAGCTTTGAATTTATAGTCAATTGTGTGTAAGCTAGACAGTTTGCTGAAAAATGTTTATTAAATTGTGAAAGTACATATGAGATGCAAATAAATTATTGATACATTAGTTTCATTCCTCTCAGATAATTATTAACTGTGCCCTAGAATCTTTGGAATATTTTCATTTTAAAATATACAATAAAATAAGTTTACAAACGCTTTCATTTATATATATTTGCATATATAAGTGACTCTTATTTTGTAATCCATGAATTTATTGTATCCAGCATCATCTGTTTAAAATGGTTGAAAAAACTTCGTATTCAAAAAATTATCCTAAATTTTGTAAGAATGCAATTGTATATTTAAACATACTAAACTTATTTAAATTACTTAATACTTAAACTTAATGAGGCTTAGAAGAAGCACTGCAGAAACATTTCAAGAAGACGTGATACTATAAATAGTTATTTATTTAGTTTTTGTGGATTTATTTTCCATTAGAGGATGATATGAAAACATTTCTTCCGTAACATTCTTTGATGCATATATTTTCTCATAATTCTTTGGACGCAATCTTTGCTCGTAATTTAACTGAAAATATGTTGGAAGTAAACGATTTATTACTTTGTTTCATACTTAAATTTATAGCTTGGAAATGATTTTGCCAGTGGAAAACTTTAGAAAGTATACTGTAAACTTTGCATGTCTCTAGCTCTTGCTGTTTTTGATCGGATTCCTTTTATTCATGAAACACAACTCAGTGTTTACTTAGAAGTAGGCTTGCCAAATATCTCTAAAATATTCAACCGGAAAATCTCCAGTGTCGCGGATATTCAAAGGGACACAACGTTGGCTGTTTTTTAGAGTGTTTTACTGGGTGGTTTATTTTTTATGCTTTAAATAAAGGGTTACTGATTAGGAATGTAAACCGGGGGTAATGATAAATAAAACGAGCATATAAATTTTAACATTTTATATCTTACATGTTAACATTTAGTAACTTCTTTAGTGAAAAAAAACTAGGAGGAATAAAATTTTAATCAATATTTACATGTACTTAAAATTATCTAGGACTCTTTTTAGAAAGTCTTTTGGTTTTAATCTTGTAAAAATCTTCACAAGGTAATACGATATTAATTTTAAATGTCATCAAGCATTTAACTGTAGATTCCTTCATAAAACCCCATCATCAATTCATCAAAGAAAATACTCTCTCGAAATAATGTCCCAGGTAAGCTGAAGGCATATTCAACAATCTTGATCATATTGGGGACTGCTGTGTGATTCTCCTCTTAACAACCTAATAGCATGATCTATTTTTCTTAATGTGAAGTAATTACATCACTGGTAGTTTCTTGCTTCCACTGTTCCCAATTTGAATGCCAATACTCCTTATCAAGTCAAACCTCACGCATGGTCTCGATTGACGAGACGAGACAATACGATGATAATGTTATTAACAGACCTTCACTCTTAGAGTTTTCATTTTTCCCACTGTATGGAAATAAATGTCAAAGTAATTACCATAATAATCCTTCACAGGTAGTTATTTTTGAATGGTTTGATCATCTGTAAAATCAAATTTAATTTTTACCGGGACGTAAACCGGATGGGACTTCGGAATTTTGTCGGGGAACGAGGACATCTGGCAAGCATACTTATAAGCATTAGTTTGATAAATATTAATGATATGCGCAAAGACAGTAATACTGTAATGTCTTATATTTAAAGCCACAGAGGATCTTTTATAGATAATATAATCTTTTGATTTTGAGAAAATTTCCATATTTAGATGAGTACAAGGTTTGATTTTCATATGTATTCATGTGATTTTCATACGATTTTTCGTTAAACTTAGTCACGTAATTTTTGAAATAGTTATTTGGAATAATAAATAAAGCATTTGAATGGGGAATTTACTTTTATATTTTTATTTGCATAAATTCAATTTCTGAAAAATATCTACCTTGCTATTGATTTAATGTTAAATTGTATTTCTTACAAGCTTTTTCCTTTTCTAAAATAATATTTCAACCTGTATTTTTAAACAGGTATTTCAATTATAAATGTTAAAGATATGTTTAGGTTGTACATTTTGTTGGTAAAATGAAAAGCTTTGTGTTAGACACTGATGGCTGACAGATTGACTAAAAAATTCAGTATCAACAGCGAGTGACACCGCGTAACGTGCTGCATAAATGAGCTTGCAGAAAGTTTATGCGAAAGATCAAATCCTTTTTATCAAGGGAAAAATAATCTAATCTGTTTCATACATAAAAAAATTTTTTATTAGTACAGAATGTCAGTTCAAAGTTTTCTAGCTTTATCTAGAATAATTGATCTATATTAGTTTGTAATATTTGCTAAAAACTTACCTGCAATCCATTTAAAATTGTAAATATGTATGAAAAGATCCAAAGCTTTTTTTCTATGTAAAAAAGACCAAGGCACCAAGTTAATCCCAATAAACACATCACTGACATGGAGCCTCTTGCCCAGTTCCTAAAATTTGATCACAATGTCAACATCTAAATTTAATTCTTAAATTTTGCAATCAGAACTATGTTTGAATTTTGTTTTTATGTGATATAATTTTTTTTTAAATAAATCATGTATGTAGATAAAATAAGTACTTACAATCTAAATTGAAATCAAAATTTTATTAGTTGTATTTACTGCATATGTAATGATCCTCAAACAAAATTTTGAGCTTTAAGTGTAAGTTTTTGACTTATTTGCAATTAATTTGAATTTTTAATTCGATTTTTCTCATCTTTAAGCTCTAAAATATCAGTAAGTGCAGCCACTCATTATATTTTATTACATATATTGACTTTTTTCTTCATGAGCTGGTGCAGTAGATTTATGAATTTCATTAGATTTCTGTTACTATATTATATGTTCTGATTTTAGATTTGCAAATATCGATAGTTTTTTTGTATTTATGACATCCAAATGATAATCACTGCTTTCTATAACAATGTAAAATATATTATTTAGGGATAAAGTATATCTGTGCAAAAAATTAATAATTATGATGGATATGGTTTATCTCTATACTGGACATTATTTCTAGATATTTGAGACAGTGTCGCCTTACATTTTTTTAAAATAAAATCCTTGTTATACTTTGCAGCATTGCATTGTAGTGCAAATCTAATCATTTTCATATCTTACTGGCATATCTTAGGGTATTTATTTTATACATCACAAATGTTCCATACTGTTTTTAAGTTTTAAATTAGGAGGTAAATATAAAGTGTATAGAAAATTGTATTTAATTTTCACTATTAATAATTGAATGCAATATAGGCATCATGTTAAGCAACAGAGTTATTTTTTTTTCGGAATAGTTGGATTTTCTATAATAGTTCAGTTAAATTAATACAGTATAATAAAAGTTAATAAGAATGAGGTAATTATATATATGTGCACACACACACTGACCGGCCAATAAATTTGAAACCCAACATCAGTATTTTTTTGGACCACACCTTTTGCACTGATGATATCTCATTCTTTTGGGAATTGAGTTTACATGATTCTGGAGTGCATTTATGTTTAGTGAAGAATATTGGCTATGCAGCTTTTTATCTTGCAAATTAGATGGAAGGAGAAAGTTCAATCAGTTGCGTCTTTCAGCTATACCTCATTTTTTTCTTTCGAGTTACGCTCCGGACTCTTCGGTGGCTAGGGAAAGTCAGACTGGATGCTCAGTGAATAAATTTTAAAAACTTCTTACACTATGTGTAGTTTTATTATCGTCATGAGAGTAATTGTATTATCACCATCAGAGTAAAAATGCAATATTCTCTTGATCTGCCAGTATATCTAGTATTGTCTATTTACTCTCGAGGAACACCAGGAATCCATTTACATGCCAGCAGAACATTCTCCATATCATGATACACCAGACACTTGCACATGCAAGAACAGCAAGATGAATTCATTTGCTAAATTCGACGTTTTCTGTTAAAGCAAAATAACGTGTATCGTGATTCATTCGATCACATTTCCCGTTACAATTTCTCAGGTATCCAATATCTATTCCCGACACCACTACAAGCGAATTTTTGCATGTCGGGCAGGAATGAGTATTTTCTTACAGGCATCCGACTATGCATTCTTATTCTCTGCACATGATTCGAGCTGAAATCTGTTAGGAAAATGCTTGGTTGGCTATTTTTATCGTTTGAAACCATGGAAGAAGGAACATAACTTCAGGAACTTCCTCCATGTTTGAAACACGGTAGAGTGCTTATTTCACCGTATAATTCGTCGAATATGATGCCGATCACGCTCTTGGAAAACTACTCGGAACTGCAGTTACGATTTCTAGACAAGGACTGGCTTCTGACTCCTACTTTTGAAAACCTTTGATATGGCTGCTTTTGAAAACCCAGTGAGATTTGTTGTCTTCGAAATTCGGGCTCCTGCTAAATGGCCACCAACAATAAGCCCATTTTTATATGGTGAAAGATGTGTCGTTTTTCTGTTTTACTTCGTAAAATACTCTCTTACACCTTACTTATGCGATGTGTAATTCACATCATAAAAAAATTTACATATTTCATCCCCCACAAGCATTTAAATGAAAATTTCAAAGTTTTCTCATTCATTGGCCAGTTAATATGTATTATTTCGCCTTACATGTATTATTTCGCCACTAACTCGTTCACTTTTTATCCACATGCATGAGTTTTTAAGGATTAATTTAAAATAAAGTGCATTACTTGATTTTTTTTACTGTCGTCTGTTCTTTCTTTATTCTCACGCTTGAAGCTGATCGAAGAGTAAGAATAAATACCACTATATTGACCTGGAAGTAATAATATAAAACATTTTTATTAACTTTTATTATTTATAAAATTTTAAATTAAAATTTTTTAATTTATGAAACATTAAACATAATTTAAGTTTTTGAAGTTCAGCGTTTATAGGTATTGAAACTGTTTTGGAATACGTTTATGCCATTTTCTTCATTATGGAGTGAGATGTTTACTTTTAAATATTTCCTACGCGTCGAGACAGCGGCCTTATCGGCCATTAGTACTTTTAAATATAGGAATACACCCGTTAAATATAGCATTTATCTACATAATACCATTAATTATTTACTATAATAAGCGTCTCAAATTTGTAGAGTTATATCAGCTATTTAAAAAATAATAGAGAGAGTTGCTTTTATAGATTATGTAATTAAAACGGGCCAAAATGAATATTCTTTACAAGTTATTTTTCATAATGCAAATATGTATATATCGTTAGAAGTGGAGGTTATCTTCTTACGCCAACAATTTATCAGAATATAGTGACTAGTTTAGATGATTAATTGAGCGAAATTAACGAGACTTAGAAATAAAATAGCTAATATGTGAGCATTTAATAAGAATAATTAAAAAAAAGTAAAATTATAATTTGTTTTCATTGTTATTCTTATGTTAGAATTATAAATTAATAAGTAAAATTATCAATTAATAGTTATTTCTTAAGTATATTTACTCGTTGGCTAGTAAAATAAATTAATATTTGATGATAAAGTATTACCAAAATAATGGCGCAAGCTGGTCCAACGAAACTCCACATCAGGCCATTATTAGATGACAACCAACAGCTGAAAATAGAGTTGTTGCAATAAACGACACCTGCATACATACATAATTAAGTTTATTTGATCTAGTAAAAAGTGCTTAATGTATAATCTTCTTAAATATGTTTTTGAAATATCGGACCACTGATTATTCATACAGGTATAAAGTGATAAGCATACTAAGTTTTTCGACCATAGTCATCTGTCCTTATTCCTACTGATACACCAACCACCAATAATGGCATTCCTGGAATGATAAAAATACACTTATTATAAATAAATCAGACTATCGTGTTACTTTATTTAGAAATAAAGAACTGAGTATTAAACTATTAGACTTTATTTAGGAATAAAGAATTGTGAATATTTAATTATTATTATAGTATTTAAAATTTATAGTAATAGATTCTGCTGTTTGATGATTAATCTTTATTCGCAAATGACGGAACTCTTGTAATTTCTGCATCTAAATTTGTCTTAAAATTATATCTAATATTATGCAGTTCATTATTATATAAAAGAATGAATATTTGATTTAAAAAATGAACATCTATTTCATTATCTAATGTTATATTGCTCATTTTTATAAAGAACTTGAAGTTGTATAAATAATCATAAATTATTTATATAAAAGGAAATTAATAAAATATACATATTTAATCAATGAAATATTAACTATCATATGATACTCTAATGATTTTAATTAAAATACATTAAATTGTATCGTCGCAAATGGTTTTATATATTAAAAAAAACTAAAAAAAATTGGCAAGATAATCTGAACAATTTACAGTAAAAAAATTTTTGACTCAAAGATACGTTATAATACAAACAGAAGGTTATCGAAGTAGATATAATACAAGATAAATATGCCGAACCTTATACAAAAATAGATCCATACTTTTTGCGTTTAGAAAGAAATATGAATATTAATGTAAATAAATATTGATAATTTTATTGTTTATAGCTTTCAGAGTATCTAAATGCGCTGTTGTCATTTTGAATGTTCATAGTATGCCTTCATAAAATTTCTTTTTCTATTACATTGTGCGCTTGTATTTGTATACAAATACTTATTTCATATGTATATAGAAGAAATTGTTTTTTAATAATATTTTAAATTAATGCAATGAAACATATAATTTTTTAATAAATATAAATTATAAATATGTAAATTTTTACCATAAGCAAACAGGTAATAAATTTTCACAGGTGTTACGTGCCCACGTTCAAATACAAGTACAACCATTTTATATAAATGATATCCTTCAACAAGCATCCAACAGAAGGCTGATAAGATCCAAAAATGAATGAATCCAGCTATTGATGCACATAAAATCTATGAATATATCAGATAATAAGTCTTTTTCTGCAATCATTGAGGAAAAAATTAAAATTTTTGTTTTATGAAACAATTGTGAACTTTAATTCAAATAAATTGATAATTGGCTGTTTCTCACGAAAATTGATGTTACTAAATTCAAACCACAAACAAATCTAATTATTTTAATTAAAATATTTTTCTGGTGATGCCTCAATAAAAAAAATGTTGGTATTTTTTAGTTTCAAAATTAAATAGTTCTAGATTTTTTATTTTTGTATTAAATATTACTAAAAGTTTCTAAAAATTATTGAGTTCTAAAATTTTTACTCATTACAAACCTGAAGGTTTTAGAAAAGCGCTAATCATTTTATAGTTCAAAGTTATTAATATTAATATATATTTTATAATAATACACTAAAGAACGGAAATCGTAGAAAGTTTAAAATTATTTTTCCGTTAAAGAAATTCATTGATGAATGAATAATTGTATAGATTTTCTCCGATTGATATAATTCAGATTATAGATCGACTGCAATATCAATATAAGAAATATTTAAAATTAAATAATATATGAACAGTTTGAAAATTTTACGTATGAAAACATTTGATAAAACTACTTAATTTTTCGTCTTGTTATATTTAGTAGCTCGAAATCACTGATTTAAGAAAATATATATTTAGAAATATGTCTGCATTTTTAAAATTTAGATTGCTAAATTATAAAGAATGCAACTTACTTAAAAATGTAATGTACTTAATAAAATAATTCTAAATTACAATTCGGAATTTAAATTATTTCATAAAAATGAAAAAATTAAATCATTCTAATTCCAACACAGTTTCCAGTAAAATATACTTAAAAGGAATATAATAACTTATCCACATATAGAAATTATATATATAAGCGCATGTCAGAAATGAAAAGTAAAATTTATTGTAAGAATTATATTTCTAGAATTGCCTGAAATGTGTGATTTTATAAATTTTCCATAAAACATAGATTTTTAAACGACTCTTAAACTTTAATATATGTTTCTAGTTTTCTAATATTCACAATTTAATGAGGATTTTAATAAATAAAAATGTGATTTACTTTTTTTATGAAATTTCTCGATGCTTATTTTACTTATACGTTTTCTTTACGATCTTCATAAAAGTATTTTCAGCTGCTCTGAATTTCAACAATTGCACCAGCTGGTTATCTTGAAGCAGAGTTAGAGAGATTATCTTCAAAATGATAAAAACTTTTTTTCCGCTTTATCACTTGCTTTATAGAAAGAGGTTCGCATTTATTAAGGATGAGACTGAGGATAACATCTTGATCATACCCTCAGCTCATCTTATCATTTATTATTATTCATTAGCTTGATAAATATTTAAAATGTATGCTGTTATATACATTGCAAAATGGTTTGAACAAAGGTGTAGAAGATTCTCTTGGAGAATATAAGTTTCAATAAGTTGATTTTCCTCTATCTCGATTTATTGTTTTTTTAAGAAAATACCTTAAAAAATTTTATAGCTACACATATTTTTTAAGGTTGACATACATTTTTAGCAATTGATAAATTAACTATACTTATTTATACACAAACAAAATATTTTCAAAATACATTTTAAGATATTGGGAAAAACAGCAAATATCGAAAATGCATCTTGAATCGTCTTAATTGTAGCAATTCAATATTATCATAAAATTACAAAATTTCATTCAACTTTGAATTTTTTTTTATATTTATAGCTCAAGTTTATTGATTTACATCTTGCTGTCTGCTTGAATGTTGTGATCACAATTGTTTCCAACACAAACCTATAAAACAAAACTCTTATTCAAAATCGACACTTGAGTTGTTCTTAAAATACTAAGCTATCTGAAATTCTAGGTAGAACTTTTACAATCTTAAAATGAGTAGAGATCTTTAAATTGACGTCAGTTAACTAAGAAAAGATAAAACATTTGGAAGATAAAGAATTTCAAATCTATGGACTTGAGTAATGGATTTTAAATTATTCTATGAAAATAATAGTAGCCTTTACTGTTCTAGAACAAAACGAAGTAACTGTTTTTTAAAATATACATGATATTATACTTTCTGCTAATAAATATAATATCAAAATCAAACTGATTGATATATAAATAAGAGCTGAGACTGTTTTCTTACCTTGTATTTCGTTTGATCTAACCCAAATAGTATAAGTAAATTAGTTATAAGTAGACAAAAGCACAAATTGCCAGTGATAATGCTCCTTCTGCCATGTAATGCTCTAGAAAATGAATTTAAATTAATAATTGCAATATTTTTCTGTGCCAATATCGTTTTTATCAAAAAAATTATGATTCTGTGTGATTGATTACATATACATACATTATATATATATATATATATATATATATATATATATATATATATATATATATATATATATATATCAGCTTTTCTTAAAAATTACTTTTTTATGATTTTGTAAAAATAAATAAGTGAATATGGAACAATTCATATAAGATGTGTTTCTATGTTTTAATTACCTTTAAATTCAATAGTTTTTTAAGCATAAAAATTTCAAATTGTGGAATATCTCTTTTAAAAATTATATAAAAAACTATTTTTTTACGAAGTATGATAAAAATAATTTTAAATTGTTATAGTACATAATTCTGAAAAATGGTCTGATAGAATTGTTAAGTGCATTCTGTTCGTTACTACGAGAAGAGCTCGTGTGTGCAAAGTATTCTAGTTAGAAGCGGTTGCTACAGTAACAAGAACCGGCCATTTCAGATAGGGTTTAAGAGTGTTGTGAATTGGTTGTATTTATGGTAGTAGTATTATTCTCAAGGCATTCAATAATTCAAAATTAGTGCTTTTCTTCTGCCTTCAACTGGCGAAAATGGAACGTGTCTTGTTTCCGCGGCAACAAACAAATTGGTGGTAGGCAGACAATGGTAGAGTTGATATGTTGCGAAGACGGTTTGCACAGTTTATGCTCAAGCATCTTTTAGTGATGTATACAATCATAATAAATATTAAACAGTATTCTTTTATTGATCTATGTTTACTTTGAAATGATATGAATAAAATTCGCAAAATTAAATACCTCTGCAATTACAAAAAAAGTATTTTTAATAAATTATGAAGACAAAGGAAAAATATTTTAGTTATGATTGTAGATCTTCACTAAAAGAATGTAACTATATATGTGGAACTATTTATTGCAAAAGAATGTCAAACAATATACCAGAATTTTCTAAGGGCTACATTCCAGATCTTTAAGTAATCTATACCATATCTAATCCTTATGATGTTCATTCAAATTCATAGAAATGTAATTTGTTTTACAATTTTTCCATTCAATTAACTACTCAATGGATTTATTTTGAACAATAAATAGTATGTATTATTGATACAATTTAATGTTTTATTATCCATTCTATTCATTGTCATTTGAAATATTAATAAACGAACCGATGACGGAGAGGTTATTTGTCTTTCTTTATCCCTTCACTTTCTGTCACATAGCTGTCACATCCATTGGGTGCCCCTCTGTATAAGATGCCCTAATCTTCGCTCATTATAGCACTGAATAGGTATATCCTATGGGTTACCAGAAACAATTATCTCTTAAACTAAGCGATATGATGGAATTTAGAGTATTACTGATTAATAAAAAATCATGATAATTTTATCTATGGTTATCTTGCTATACTATATCTACTAAAGAATTAAGAGTCCCCAGCTTCATGCGCTCTACGCAGGGGATGAGTCAATTCGTTTTTGGAGAACTCAAAGCTCATCAGCCAAAGGTAATGTTTTTCTACATCAACTGTTACACTGATGTTTCAACTGGACCAAAGCGGTTTGTGTTGTCAATGAATTATCATAAGCAGTTGGGCATCCTTTTGGATTATCCCATCGAAATTAATTTCGTCGAATTATTTTTATTGGTACATTTCTATACGCTCTTGGTTAAATTCCTATTTCATGTAATATAGTACGATTGTTCTATTAGTCTAAGTTTAATACATCTGCTAAGTTTGTTTCACTGCAAAAATTATGAATGCAAAATTTTGCTGTGTGGATACTCCACACTCGTTATACTTATGTTTGACGAAATTGGTCACCTATTCGGTATCGACTAACATATCATTTTTCTGTGCAATCTGGTCCTTTAGGTTTTCAACTCTAGGCCTTTATAACATAGAATAGATTGTATCTAATTAAAAGCTTTATTTGGTTGAATTTGTACGATTGCATGAAAGATCATCTCTTACAGCGGATTGTGCGGTTCTTCTACATTATAAATAAACAAGATATTGTTTCGCTTATATGTGCATCACACCAAAATTAAACGAAACGATTTTTTTATGTTGGTAAAAATTAAGGAATATGCACATATATTATTTTGAAATAAATATATTATACAAAATATAATTGAATAAAATAAAACAATATTTCAATTATTTATGTTTTGTTTATATTATTTATCATATTTTACTAACTGATTATGCAGTCTTAGTGATGTATTAATAAACAAACAAAATACAGGCACAACACAGTAAAAAATCCTCTAAATTACAGTGTTGTAATAAATTTGAAAGATAATATTTACTTGCAACCATCAGATGATTTAACGTTAAAATAATACAAAAATTTAATATATTTAATTGTATAGATTTTACATTGCTTGCAAAACAATGTAATATGTCATTCTGTAAATCGTTCAATACTTGTTTTTATTATTAAAGTTATGAAAATATATTAATAACTAAATTAGAGATAATCTTTGGTAAAGTATTAATAGTAAACCATTAACCAACCTTATGGCTAGGAAGCAAATCAGTGTTATTACAAGTGAGAAAGAAGACATTCCACAACAAACATAAGTCATTATTGATAGTATTTCGTCTATCCCTACCTAAAAATTAGAAAATAAAGGTATTAAAATATAACTTATACTTCAAAAAACTTATTGTTATAGTATTTATCTTTGACAACCTGTATATCAAATAGTAACTAAATTTTTTAAGAACTAAGATCTTTATATTTCAAGAAATCTTGAAATAAAACAACAAAACTCACTCTTAAGTACTTTTATAGTAAAATCCAATCATGCGCTGAAAGAAAATTTTATATTTCTTGATTAGAGTATAAAAGGCTGCGGTGTATACCAATTATGTATGTGTAAGTTTATCGTATAACTTATTCCATTATGTATTTTAATTATGTATATTATTCTTTTTATAATTATTCTCTCTTTTATATGTTGTTGCTGTTGTTTCCAATTCTTCAAAGATCTAGCGGCAGCTAGATCAGATCCATGACACCATGAACCCTCTCGAAGTCGAGCACCAGCAGTGTACTTGCGCAAACATCCGCCAGAGCGAACCCCAAACAATCCAAGATATGATCGGGGAAAAACAACTTCAGATTGCATTTTGAGCACAATGAAAAGACCTTGGCTCCCAGATTCGAATGTCATGCTTTTCAGATGCCCACTAATAAATCTTGAGATAGCCGTTTGATCATTCTAACACAATCCCCGAGGTCTTCCCTCTTTTATATGTAGTATGTATATTAATCACGCTCGCTTTAGCCAACTTTTATGATCTGGCAACAAACATTTCAAGAGCTAAATTGTTTATTTAAAAAATTTTTTAAATAACATGTACGATAATACTGACTCCTAAGCACTTTTTACGTAAATTTAATAAGATACTGAAAGAAATAATTACTTTTTAATAGGTGTGTGAAGAACTAATATATATACCAACTAATATTATGTAAACAAATATATATATATATATATATATATATATATATATATATATATATATATATATATATATATATATATATATATATATACACACACACACACACACATTATAGCATTAGATAGAATGCTATAATGCATATTATTCTTCTTTTAAGTTATTCTTTTAAAGTACTTATTTTTAAAGTATTTATATTGATTAAACTTTTAGCCATCTTTTATGACGGGATAACAAAAATATTTCAAAAGCTAAGACCTATATACCACGAAATCTTAAGAAATACATATACTAACAAATTAATAATCAAATTATTTTTAAACAAAAATACACTGTACAGGAAGACTGTACAGGTGCTTTTTGATAAGTATCTTAAGAACTGAGATACATATTATTTAAAATTATCTTGAAATTTTTCATTTAGTTACTACTCTATTATATATATATATATATATATATATATATATATATATATATATATATATATATATATAAATTTTTATTGAATTTAGCTTATATTTTTGACATTCTTTCTCCAATTTCCATCACATAAATATAAAAGTAGAAAGCAAAAATTTATGCACAAAAAATGTTGAAGTGTAAGATTATACAACATCTCATTCACAATTGATTACTCTAATTATTGTACAAAATAAATAATATTTTTAGCTTGTTGATAAAAATATTTGAAACGGATATATCAACAAAGATTATTTTTTAAATTTTATAAATTATCTAAAATCGACGATTTACTTACATTATCATTAACATCCATTAGAACTGCAAAATTAGTTAAATGATTACAGGAACATACAATATGAGTTTTGTTGGAGGTAACTCTGGAACAACCTGAACTATCCCATTGTCCATAAGTTGGCCTTTACAAGAGGAAATAAACAACTTAACATATAACACTATATATATATATATATATATATATATATATATATATATATATATATATATATATATATATATATATATATATATATATATATATATATATATATATATATCAAATGTATATGTATATATATATGTTTATTTATATATATATGTATATGTATAAATATTGTTTTACAAAGCATAAGTTTAAAATTATTTTCAGTATCAGTATAAATTATAAAAGTAAGTATACTTTATATTTTTGATATTGTGTGTATGTGTGTGTCCACACTATTCGTAATTAAATTAATCCCAATCATCAAATTTATCGAACTGTTGAAACAGAAAATTACGATACTGATAGTGATAAAAAAATTAATGTATCTCGCAACTGATATCACATAAGTATATTGTTATTCAATTTGATTTATTTTACATGATACGTTATATTAAATGATATACTGTATCCTGAAAAATTGTGAATCGCTTATTTCAATTGCTAGTTATAAATATATTTTATTGATAAAACAGTTTTTACAAATTAGAATACATATTTGAATAAAAATTAGATTTGATAAGATGGTTTTTACAAATTCGAATACATGAAAATAATTTTAAATAAGAAATTTCTTTAAGAATTACGAAATCACTTTTTTAGTTTCCATCTATCTGTAATGATATTTATTAGAATTCTATTTCTATGTTTATGTGTATTTGATAAAATTATTTGTTTATTTATAAATTCCTGCAAGTTATTTCCCTTCATAAGATTTTAGGGAATCAACAGAAGTTAAAATGACTTGTTATTTTCCTGTTTTATTGTCTGTAATAAAAATTTTGGCCCAGTTCAAAAGTTTGTGAGTTGAATTCCCATATCCGTATGTTGGAATTCAGCTGAAATAATCAATATGATGTATTTTTTAACTTATTCATGATTTATTCATTAAGCTACTGCGAGCTACTGTTGTGCTATATGATTTATTTTACAAAACATAAGTTTAAAAACTACTAGAGAAACACTGCTCATTGCATTAATAAACTAAATATGTTTAAATATGTAAGATTAAGTAACTCAATTGAATAAAAATATGTAAACTATTCATTTCTGTAAAAAAGTATGTTATTAGATGTTAGTAAATACATTTAGTGTACATTTTTATTAAGTTTTAATAGTTTGTCACCTAAAAAACATATTGACCATTGTTAACAAATAATTTAATATACTAGAGAATATATCATATAATATATAAAAAGTACAAGAAAATTTGACCAACTAGATTTTGTTTGTCACTATAAACTCTCACTTAAAAAAACAGATTGACCATTTTTTGTTGACATAATTTAATATACTAGAATAAATCATATCCATATGTATAAAAGTTCTAGAAAATTTGGCCGTCTTGATTTTGTTTGTCACTTTACCACCATTTCTTGTACACGTGGGTTAATTCAGTTCGCAATTTTAATTTTAATGGTCTTAAAACCATTGCCAACATTAATGTTCGAGATTAAAATGGAACCGATGAACAGTTGAACAGAAGGCTAGAGCGTTAACTACTCGATTGCCTACAGATCAAAATTGACCATGAATATTTTTAAATTTTAAGTTTAACTAAATAGTGGCATTTATTATGAACTAAAGAAAAATGGCTTAAAATCACACAACTTAATATCATGTACTTGTCTCAGTTTCACAAAAAAATTTTAAAATAACCTTGTTTTTCATTCCAATTCTAATCTTTCTTAAATACTTCTAACCCTTTTTTTTATTTTAATATTATGTGCTCGTGTGTGAAGGATGAAAATTATTCAAAATATTGTAGTGACATAAGGGCAGTACAAATATTGAATTAGTTTCTCTTTAAAATATATATTAATATGTTCAAATAATAATCAAATGAAAAGGTATACCATTTAAAATACTTTTCTTATAAAACTTCATCAATGACAAGTTCATGCAAAACTACAATTCCCGACTTTTCTAGACACTATGCATGTAGAAAGATTAAAACTACAACTATTAAATTCTTCCAGATAATTTGAATCAAACAATTTTAAGATTACTTAATTTTAATAAAATAAATAAAGCAATCCTTACTTCGAAAAATTCCAAAAAACGCACAGCAAATTTTCGTGTTTGTCAGTTTGATGCAAATTATGTTGAAGAGTGATTTTTACTTCCTTTCCTTTCGGCAATGGAAATGACTTCGTGTTGTTATTCATGGAAAAACTTATAACTTTTGTTACAACTTTTACACGAGAACTTGATCTGAAAAATTTAGAATGGAAACATCAATAAGTTCGAAAATAATACTTGAAGATTAATAAATGATATTGATATTTGATATTATTTGTTGTTTATATTTTGTTTTTAATCAAGGTAAGGACATTGGTTACTTTAAACAGAGGATCTTACAAGTTTGCCTCAGTTAGAAAATCTCCCACGTGATTGTAAAGAACACCAACTGCTGTGTCGTGATCTTTGCAAGTTGAAGCAGATCTCCGCCATGGTAGATTTGCGGGAACAATGAGAGAGTTATTAATTTCAACACCTTTTACCTTTTGTGGAAATACTACTTTATCAGTTATCATTTCTTCTTCTCTGTTTATTATAAATGTCTGCATTCCTGAAAAATCAAAATAATTGCTTAACATTGGATTAAACTAGATATTCAAAAATATTTATTTGGCATTTAACCGCTTAAAGATATGCGTATTTTATCATTAACTATGGCTTTTAAATTACTGTCGCAAAATCCCGGCCTAGCCTTCCAGTAAGGTTTGCATTCTTTGAAATACTTGGCGAAATGGTAGAAATTCTCACCTTATTCGTTACTGTACGGAAACCCAAGAGAGTGGCAGGATTTGGCACAAAATCATTCATTTGGTGGCACTTGGCAAGGAATTTGACGGCATTGTTCAGAAGATTCAAGAAACTTTGATGTATTTTTCAAACTTCTTTATTAACATTTTGGAATCTGGGCAAAATTAATAAATAACATCCTCTTGGATTAAATTAAATTAGATAAAAAGGAGAGGTCGGAATTACTTTGTTGTGAAGCTATATACGTTGTTTTAGCCTGAAGACTTATAACAAATTGTTTTAGTGTATTTTCTTTTACGACGTATAAAAATGTTTTGGAGTTTTTCGGTGTTTCTGAGGAATAAAATGTGTTTGCCTACTCATTGATATTGTTCATTCCAAATCTTTGAATTTGATTAAATGAAATTCAACGATAGTGAAGTACATTTATTTATACATCCAAATATGTCCAAGTTTCAGTCAATGTAGAAATAAGCTCACCCTCTTTTTTCTATGAAATAAAGTCTTAATGTATATGCTATGATGAAATTATGCCTGTCTTTGCATATATAAAACAACTAGCATTTTTTATTAAATCTTAGTTTTAAATTATGTTCTTATAAAACGTGTAACGATTTTAGAAATTCAAATTACGTAATGTGTTTTTCACAAATTTATTTGTATTTCACAAATTCATGTCTGAATCTTTATTATTAATTCCCACATAAATAAAGATTTTATTTGTACTATCATAAAATGATATCATTGAATTCAATCTACGGTCTGATGCAAAAATGTGGAGTCTAAAAGCATATGAGAAGTGCAATCTAAAGTTCTTACCAATGTTTTCAGCGGCTATTGTAAATTGCAGTTTATCTTCAGACTTCTTGATACAACTAAGATGACTGCCAATTACTGCGACAATTTTCAGAATCTTGCTCGCTGCTCGCGTTTGATGACTCTAATGAACCAATAAAAGAATACGACTTTCATATCATTTATGACATAAGCGATCAAGAGGAAATAATAATCATGATAAATTAATATTTTCAATGAAAATGTTATTAATAATTAATATATTTCATTAATATTTAAACAGAAATTATAGGCTATATTCATAAAATATCATATTATTAATTTATATAATTTATATTTAATAGCTTTTACTTGAGCTTTACTTGCATGTCAAAAGTTTATTCAATAAGCTATTGTTTTAGTATTTAAATATTTATAGGCCTCTCTGTGGAACATTTATAGACCCTAGTGTAGCAGATCAATGGTTTCATAAATAATAAGTAAAATGTACATTAGTATTTCATGTTATTTCAAACCTTAAAAATTAACCGTTAATAGGGACAGTAATTATGTGCTCGGATGTTTTAAATGCAATAAAAAGGATAGATACGTTCATACATAAGTTATTTATGAAAGCAAGATAAAGTTAAAATGCAATAACGACTAATGAAACTGACTGTTTTCAATTTACATGGACATTTTAGTTGCAGACTGGTGTTTCTTAGTTATGTAAAGAATTGATGAGAGCCTGTGTGAAGCATCTTTTAATTAGAAAATGTGCTTAAGTATTAAATATTAGAACTGCTTTTGTAAATCAACGAAACGTTCGAACTAAAACGTCTTTTCCGAAACATGATATGTGGCCATCTGTCTTCAATAAATGTGTATCGTTTAAGGTATAGTCAAAAAATAAATATAGTTTAATGTGCTAATTGCTTAAGGTCAATTTTTTCTTTATGTACAATAGTCATTTTCTTAAAATTATTTAGTTTCATACTATATAGTCTTGTCAACAGCATAAACATTTTACTAATTTTCGAGTGCTAAATTTATCTAAGCTTTTGCAACAATATTTAGTAACAGTAAATGATTTTTTGTATTATAAGAAATAGCTATCCCGAACTTAACAACTTAAAAGGCATAATTTTTTGAATTACTTTCATTTAAATAAATTTCAAATGTTTTGTTATTTCAAAAGGTTGATTTATTTTAATAACTGACAATACTCTTTTATTCCACTGGTATAATAATTGGCTTGTTTAGGTTTAATTGTCCTTTATTTCAATTTGATTAGTCATATTTCAGTTTTGTATATTCGTTATAAACTTGAGATAGCTTATTTGTATTGTTGTTCATCTAAATTTATTTAATAATGCTTAAAAATTGGCGAAAAAATTTTGAATGAAAATCAAGGGAGAAGGTACAAAAAATATTTGCAAGAAATTAACACTTCAACTTTTAGTAATTTCACTCAGATTCTCAATAACAAAAAAAAATTCTTTAAACAAAAACACTTTTTAGTAAAACGGGTTAGTGTGTGTAGTGAATATTATTTTCTTATAAAAAGAGAGAGAGAGATGACAAGATATTTATACAGAAAAGTCTAAGAAATCATGGAATATTGTGCATATAATTAAAAGAGAAAATATCAGCTAATATCAACTAATACCTGTATTTTATAAAGATGCTTTGCTGAAGTTGTATTAAATTGAATTCAAAGTTTGCGGGCTATACGGATTTCATTTATTAGTAGAAAATAATTTATAGCACTAAATCCACAAATTTATGAAAATAGTAATATAACAATCATTAACTATTAATAGTTCTATCTTAAGTTAACATGTTCTGCGATAAAAAAATGAATTCATCCCTAAAGTTTTGTCTTTAGAAAATTGGAGCGAGGAATTTATTCTAAAGTTTAATAAGTTTGTACGCTCAACCTATTTGGTTTAATTACTTTAATCGAAACCTTATTCTGTTGTTTGAGAAATATGTTTCATCTATGTTAATGTTTTTTGAATTGTTTTCGAGATTTGAAAAAAGACGGATATTTATTATGGTGAAGTAAACACACAAAAAAAGAAACAGCACATTTTAACTACATGAATTTCATTCGAGAGCCATCATGAGCACCAGAAAAATGTTGAGAAACAAAAGATAGTTGAAGAAAACCTTTTCTTAAGCTGTTATGAAGATTTTTCTAAAAGAGAAAAGTGCCACTTTTTTCACACACACACAAGATGATAATAACTTCTTTCCATATATGCGTAATTGTAAAAAACTATTTTATTTCCACAGAACTTAATGCGAACTTGATTTAAATCAATTCTTAAATTTATCCTATCGAAAACCACGTATCCTCGCTAAATATTTCCAAGAATAAAAGCAATAAATTTATCCATCTTCAGCTTAATATAAGATTATAGAAAAATATATACTATGTACTGCTGCAATTCTTTTATTGAACGAGAAATGTTTTTATTGGAACAGAATTTAGGCGTTAGTAAAATCTAAAATGATGGCTGTAGAAGTTACGGTAATGTGCAACACATTTTTAAATATAATGAATGATAGCCCTTTCATTTTGAAATATTAAATTCAGTATTACAAACATTGAAATTCTCTTGTAACAGGTCACCCATAATCACAGTTTTATATGAAAATGGACCCAAAAAATTTAAAAACTAATGCAATAGAAAGTAATCATTGGGGTGGGATTATTTCTTTCACTGGAAATAAACAATGAGATCCTTTATATTTATTTCTTTAACCGGAGTGCTGATAGTTGAACTGATATCAAGTTTTCTTTTCTCGCAGAAAAAACCCAGTCTATATTAGATTTTATGTGAGTTTGCTGTTCATATTCTACAGAGCTCATGTCTAGATTACCAATTCACTAAACATGTAGTTTTCTAATCATGTAGTTATTTCTCTCCTTCCGTACTTCAAGAAAGAATAGCATCAGAAATAAATATTGCGCCAGATGAGTTAATGGGCTCCTCTAATAAATTACAACAGTAGATTTTAATAAAAGGAATGAAAATATCCTGAGTTAAATAAGGACAAATTGCTAAAAAAAATCGAATGTTTTCAATAAATATTTTTCATTTTAGAAAAATTACTATTTATTCATAAACGTATGTTAACTATTAGTATTGAAATTTTCGTTTTATTTTATCAATTAGATAATGTTTATTTAAATTTTACAAGTAGGCAAATGTATTCAGCTACAGAATTATCAAATATGGTAAATAAAAATTAAATTATCCGTTACATGACAAGTTATTGTATGACAAAATTAAATATTTACTGTTAAGTGTGCTAATTTAATAATGTCTTAAAATATCTTGAATGCAGTTAGCTGTTAGATAATATTGTTTTGCTTCTGAAAAGAAATTTGTTTAATATGCACGAAGTTACATATTACTGATTAGAATTTCTAACGAAGTGAAGAAAATCTGAAAGGCATGGGAATCTTGGTTTCATTATCAGTCTATGCATTTTTTACCCGAGGACTGATTGTATCGGAACTCAGAGCATTAACTGTTATCAACTTAGCCTTGTTGAACTAGAACAATTTATATTAAAAATTTAAACTATCCCGAATTTTTATTGATAAAAATATTATGCCTTATATATGCAGCATTATTGTGTTACATAGTACTTTGTGTTAAATAGGATTATTATTTTACAATTTTCAATACTGTTTTCAAGAGCTATAACTATAATAAATTCATAAATATATTTGAATAATCTTTATTCATTTTCAAAACATCGATAATTATGTTTTTATATTTTAAAATATAAACATTATTTTTCAATTAATAATTATTAAAACATAAAGTTTTAGTCGTAGATTAATATGCACTCTGAAAATTATAAAAATAAAAACTTTTAAATGGAATATTTTTTTTAAATTATAAGATGCTTAATTTTATACTATGAAAATTAAAAGCTTCTTGCATTGAAATAAAACAAATTATTTCAAGACTTATTAGAAATTAATTCAGTTTCTTGTATTCACAAAAGACAAATTATTGAAATTCTTAGCAATGATTTTTCTTTTAAAAAATGTAACTAACTTTGGTTTGTTCATTTATCTTTCAAAAAATTAGTGTCTCAAGATATGGTAAGCGAATATTTTTGGTAGCAAAAAAAGGTACTTTTTTGTGTCATCAAGATTCAGCTTAAGAATTTAACTCGAGACCAATCATGCATTACGTATTTCATTCATATGCATATTGTTTTCTTAATTTCGCCAGATCTTGGTGAATATCCCTCTTTATAGAAAATCTGTCGATCATTTTTTGTAAAACAAATAGCAAGGATATCAAATAAGGAGTGTCAAAGAAATTTTAGCAACATCACAAACTAGTTAGTGCTTCGGTTTCCGAGTTGGAAGATTTTCCTGTTCCTTGTGATGAGGTTTTAAGTAGTGCAACTTCGCAAATGCACAAAAATAGTTGGAATTTTAAAATGTTTAAGACAGTGTCTCATTTGATAATCGAACTGTGATTCATTTCTAATTAGTAAAACTGGGTCTACAACTATTGGGTTGTTCGGAAAGCCATTTCGTTTTTCATGAAAATGAAAAACGCGCAGCAAATAAATATTGTATTGCATTGCACATTGTTCATTCTAGTCCAATAGCTTTTACCCTCTTTCTGGTAGTAGCACGATTCCACAGTCATAAAGTGGTTGGTTTTTGCTAACAAAAAGCTAATCCATGTAGGAAAAACGAAATTACTTTCCGAACAACCCAATAAATAATATGCTAAATATAATGGTATGATCGTCCTAAAGGATCATGTAATGCGTGTTGTTAACTAAACTCAAAAATTGTTATAATAATTCAAATTAGAAGTATAGAGTCACCTCCTGTATACACCAGATTTGGCTCTCAGTTACTATTTCTTTTACACAAAATTGAAGATACACTCATTTGAAACAAGAGGTTTTTTAGAAACTGATTCGAAATCAGATATTGAAAAATGGTTCAGTGGGCAGAGACGTAATTTTTGACAAACTGTTTTAATTGTTGCTACAAACTATTTTAACTATTGCTACAAACTGTTTAACTGTCACACATAAATACAGATAAATATTTATCTAGATTTGGTGATTATATGGGGAAATGTAATTGACAACTATCCCTCTTAATTCATTTTTGAAATTTTTGTCGATTGCCTGAAAATAGTTTCGATTAATCTAAGGATTTCTTTCGATCCAGCAGCATATTTTGTATAAATATCTTCATTGGGTTATATAACGAAGCATTCAGAACATTTTATGATCATCAATCAAGGAATCAGACTTTTAAATTCTGGATTTTAAATTATCTTCGTTGAAAAAATTTTGAATATTCTTGGAAAACTTACTTTAGGCAAAATTTCCCAAGCATCTTTAATTTCCGCTCTCAGAATGTTGCTCATCGAAGATACCATAGACTCAGTAAAGTTGAAACGCTTCGGTGGTTCAACATATTCCATTTTCTGCTCTGAAAACAAGTGAACTATTTTCACGGAGAGATCCACCAAAGCAGTAATATCCCCATGAGACATCTTTTGCTTCTTAGTGTCCTCGGCTAATTTTGATGAAATGTCCACGGCATTTTCTCCATCTTTTACCTAAGGAATTTCAACTTTTGAGTTATTTAATTACCTTTAAAGGATATTTTTATGCAAATAAATGTTCTTCGTAAATTATCAAAGCTTTATGTGTGTGTAGATACTAAGTATACATCGCAAGGAGACTAAAGAATTAAAAGTAACATTTTTGCACAGGTAACAGAACAGAAAATTTTATGGAAATAGAAACAAAATTTCACGGAATGCGCGCTATATGGATAATATGGAATTATTTTTTTAGAAATTCCGAGGTGTCCAACATTTTTGGGAAGAAAGGTGTTAACTGAAAAAAATTATGCGTGCACCACTTCCAACTTTTCCAATGTACTAAAAAATATTTATACGAAAATACGTTAGTAAATGTTACTTATTGGCAGGTTAAAATATTTTTATACAAATAGGATATCTTTCCCATGTAAGTCTGAAAAATGAAGATTTAGAAAATGAAATAGTAAATAGAACAAACTTAGATTTTATTACTAATAATCCTTTTGAAGATTTAATCAGGTTAAAAACAGAATAAAAAAATAAATGAGCAATTTGAAACATATTTAGTTCTAAATAATGAATACAAAGTCAGTTAAAAATATAGCTTTTGAATTTGAAGTTTTCCAATTAAATCATGTTAAGATTGGTTCTTGAAGATGCTAACAAAATTAGATGTTTTAAATTTGTGTCAGTAAAGAGACATTTTTTAAAAATTATTTTCCACATCATTGTTCTGGTGTTAAAATAACACTACTCTATTCAGTAGAGAAATTTGTATGAATCCATCTCTTAAAGAAAGATTTTTACGAAATTTGACAAAATTCTTGAGAATAACATTTTTTATTATTTTATTTTTTTTAAAGATGTCACATGCTAGTATTAAGATTCTATCGCACCACATAGTGACATGTCTGCAATTCATGTATATATTTATTTGTCATACAGGACTTAGATTATGCACGCTCAAAAATACATATTTATGAGGAGTTTACATTTTTAAGGACTTATATCATATATATATATATATATATATATATATATATATATATATATATATATATATATATATATATATATATATATAATATTATACTTCATATTCTATTTCTTACGTAATATCTCATATTCTACACATTTATGAGGATCCTATTTTTGAGGATATAATCCTGTAAAATTATTATCAATTCTAGTAAAAGAATATACACTTTTCAGAATCAATCCAATTCTTATAATCGACTCAGTGTAGTTTCATTTGTTTTGTTTTCACTCTATGGTTAGTTTTAGGACGTGAAAGTTAATGCGACAAGGATCCAGTTAAATGTGAGTTCCCAATATCTTCATCCGAGGTAGAGTTCGCATTCTTGCCACAGAGAATCAATAAACCCAAAGAAAAATCACTGTGCATAAGCCCTCTCAACATGACTCTTCGACTGGGTCTGGTATTAAACATTCAATCGCGACAGTGTTGTCTTTTTGAAGTACAGGTAACCCTCCTATAACACGGTATCTTATAACACGGTTTCGCTATAACACGATTCGTAAATTGCGGGAAAATTCCTACAACACGTCATCCTATAACACGGTTTTGTTCCAATGTTAGAGCTTGTTATCGGTCGGCGGAAACATGTTCACTCCTTACTTCTTTTCTAGGTTAGCGGCGACTCTCCGCGTCTTTTCTTCCGTCTGGGTGACGCCCCTTAATTACCCAGGCCGACGCATGAGATTTCCGCTGTCCAAATCTTGGCGACCGTAATGTATTTCTATGAAGTTTTTCGCTAATTGCCTTGCGAAATAAAGGAATTTAAAGCAAATTTTTCAGAATTTTTTGCTACCGAACGTTGGATTTAGACCATAAGATTATTTTGTGAGTCATTAAATAATGAAAACGGCAACGTTTAAACCATTAATAGTCGAAACTTATTTACTATTTTATGATGCTTAGGGTTTGCTACCTACGCTGCATGCCACCCACAAGATTTGACTCATCCCAACGTCAGAATAGTGTTCCTACCACCTAACACTACTTCGTTGCTCCAACCATTGGATCAAGGTATTATTTATACCTTTAAAACGCGTATTATATAAGATCCTTACAGTGGATTTTAGACGCAACCGATTCGGAATCAATTAGCGTAATGGAAGCTTGGAAGAAATTTTCAATCAAGCACTGTATCGAAATCATATCTTTGTCGCTGAAAGAAATAAAAACATCAACCTTAAATGCGTGTTGGAAGAAGATATGGCCCTCTTCAGTTGAAACAGAAAACATGCGTGAAACATCAGAAAACGAAATTGGTGCCATATTAAAAGTCGCTAAATCAATCGGAGGCAAAGGTTTTGTGGATATGGCCAGCTGAAGACATTCAAGAATTATTAGTGGAAGAAGAAGTTGACGAAGCGGATTTGATGGAAATGGCATCCCGGGATGCAAATCAAATAGATTTTGAGGACGCTAGATCTGATGAAGATTGTGCAGTTAAGAATTTAACATTAAAAGAATTACAAGAAGGCCTATGCTTAGCGGAAAATCTCGAGTCATTTTTCTTGAAAACAGACCCTTCCACGGAAAGAAGTCGAAAATTCAAAAGGGAGCTGCAAAACTGTTTAACTCCATACCGCGAAATTTACAATGACCTAGTAAGACCTAGTCAGCAAAGTTCGATTACAGATTTTTTTAAGAGGGGAAAACATACAAAAACTTTAAATAGAGAAAAAAGTTCTGAAAGTGAAGGCGATATCGTTCCACCCAAAAAACGTTCTCGGTTGATTGTACTGAGCAGTGACGACAAATAAATTCATTAAATTAGGGTTGCGTTAGATTAAAATATTTTTTCTTACTTTGTGTTGGATATACATTTATTATTTAATAAAAATTAAGTTGTTTATGTCGAATTAAGAAAAATATTTGTTTTTAATAAGTTTTTGGAATGTAACCCCCCTTTTTGTACTAGTTCTGGGTCTCATACAACACGATTTCACACAACACGGCATTTTCTAGGAACCTAACTACCGTGTTATAGGAGGGTTACCTGTATACACTTGCCATGATTTGTGTTTAATATTCGGCTGTATTATGTTACCATTTCATAATGTTCTTTTTAATAAAATTTAAAAAAAAATAAACGTCATATGTCAAAATTGTTCATATGACATTTCATTTTCCCAACGTATTAAACGAGTAACATAATTTTAGAAAGTTTAACAGAATAAAACTTTGACTCATTTCATTTTTCCGAATTATTAAAATGTATTTTTAATAATTCGGAAAAAATGTAACTTTTAGGTTAATAAATACCTTATTTTTACTATAATAAGTAAAATTATATATATATTAACAAGGTCCTGTTTACTTTGAAGAAAATCTTGCTATTTTTATGAATATCACTTTTGATTTTTCGAAATAAATATATAAAACACGCATTGTGATTTTTATTATCTTTCCTTCCTCTGGCTACTGCAATTAACACATACATACATTGACATTTTTTAAATTTAATTTGAAAAAAATAGGTTTTCTAAGAGTTAATTTTATAGCATTTATAAAAGGATAGTACTTTAAAAAGTAAATTAGCACTTGAAAAAAATTAATTCACGTTTCCTTTTTTCACATTTTTTATAATGTATTTAAAATAGTGAGCTCTAATGTATATATATAAATATAAATTCTGTAATAGCAATAATCCTATTTTAACTTTTTTTGAAATCATGTAGGGAAGCAAAACTAGCTCAAAATATGGATGTTTACGGGTTTTATCTATTGTTGACTATATAGGCTGTCATAAAACTCCTATTAACATGATCAGAAAGGTGAAAATTAGTCCGGGCTAACTCTCATCTTTCTTATAATGTTAATAGGATTTTTATAACAACTTAGCTTGTTATATAAGTTTTAATAAAAGTATTCGGTCACATTTTTTTCCAATTACTTCACCTATCTTTCAGTAAACGTAAAATTACTAAAATAAATTACATAAGAACACACTATATTAATTACTCATTTTATAATATACGATTCACCATAACACATTATATAAGGATGATGTGCATGTGGTCCATGTAATTATACTTAAAAAATCTTATGAACTTACATTATCTTCTAGTTCTTTTATCCAAATATGCTTGCAATCTTGAATGTGTGGTTTTTCTGGAGTAAACTGTAAAGTTAATTTATCGCATTTCCATTGTGCATACCCTAAAACAAATTAATTTTTAAGAATATATTATTAACATGTATACAATAGTTTCCAAAATTTAACAAAAAATTTTGGAAACTATGATTGGAACTTTTCATAATAATAATTAGAAACATTAATAAAATTAGCGTAATGTTTCTAATTATTATCATGAAAAGTTATACAATGTATGCAAAAAAAATTTAGTAGAATCTACATACAAAATAAAATTGCGGCCATCAGAAGACATGCGGTCTAAAACTAGGTTTTAATTTTTTATTTTTTGTTTCTGCTTAAAGAAAATGCACAGAGAAATTCTAAGTCTTCACATCACATCTGAGAATTTAGGATTGCGTGACATTAACTGGATAGAAATGTGTTTCCGTGTACTCAATATCATTATAGTATTCGATAAATATATCGCTTATAGATTGTTGAGTGTAAGATTTTCTGAAGCTTATCAAAAGCTCTTGTTCCGTTTCTCATAACAGAATTTTACTGTAAAAGTCACTGCTGAGAAAGGCTTCAGAATTGGAGCTTAAGGAGTTCGAGGCTATCATTTTTGAACAGCGGGAGATGAGTCCTATGCTTCTGCTTTCTAGATGCGCAATTTTTGTAGTTGTTGCTTGGAAGTTTTTTCGAATTTGGCTAGTGAATACAGCAAATCAATATTTGCTTAAAGTAAACTATATGTGGAAAGTATTTCCGGAAAACAGTAAACTGCTGATGTTCAAGTGCTTTAATAACAGCCTTTGGCTGTTGTAAGGCAATTGAGTAGCTTGACCATCTATAAGCATACACACATTTTCACTAGTTTTGTCATCGCATTTTTCCGTAGTTTTATTCATTGAACGGTGTCAAAATCCGTGAGCTTCTTCGAACAGTCTTGATATTGCAATGAGCTGAGTTGGCTGAATAAACACTGTTATTTTAGGCATGAAATTTCGCTGCCGTATCTATATAACAGTGAGAAACAGTTGCTCACTTCATTGGGATGGTCGTCATTAAAATGCTTATTTTACTTACATTTTCCACATTTTCAAGGTGAAAAACCAATTTATTGAAATTCTTAGTTTCTTATTCAAGAAGCACTTTTGCTTATTATTTAAGTCGGATTTTACGATAATATTTCTATAAACAGAGATTTTAAAACCACTACTTCTTTCAAAATTTTCCTTCATTTTTATATACAGTATCTTCTAATATTTAAAAATCAGTGCAAGAAAATAATAAATAAATAAAAATAAACTATAATATTTTCATTTAAGAAAGTTAACTTGAATATATTGCTATTTAAGACACTATCCTGCTGCTTTAAAACTTACTATTATTTTATACGTAACAATGTTGTATAAAATTTGACAAAATAAAAGCAATTATTAAATATACAGGGTTTTTATAACGTATTTCATCAATTTGTGGTTTTCAATATATAAAAATAACTCGGAATGTGGGGATAGTAGAAGAAGAAAACAAGTGGTGTAACAAAAGTAAAAAATATAAGTCAAAAGTTCTATACGTTATAATTGTAGCATTATGCTACGTAAAAAATAGCTTGAAATGCAAAACAATGTTTTTGAAAGCGAAATGCATGAGAGAAATTAATATACTCAGAAAAAAGGCGAAACAGTGTATGGCATATACTTACGTGTACGTGTTATTCTGGTACTTCTGTATCATCGCTTTAATCATAATTCAATAGCAACAGGTGTAATTATCAATATTTAGCAATTTTTAGGCTATTCGATCAATTTTACCCGACAGATGTGTGAGAAGTTCTGATCTTAATAATCAGCATTTTAAAATATCTTTACTGTATCAGTACTTATACTGTGTGATTGAAACAAATGTATTCAAAAAATTTGGCAGCTAAAATAGTATAAAGCAATCTATTTTATATAAAATCTTGAGGGAGAGAGGATTATAAAAAAGTGTAACTACTCTTTTGTAGTGAGAAAGTTACTACTAAATGGTACATATTGCCGTTTGAATTCTTTTTTAATTTTTAAAAAAATTTCTGCACATTATAAGACCTGATAGAGTCTAACCAGTAACTCCGTTTTTTACGGAAGAAGGAATTCAATTATACAAGAACGTATTTTGCTTGTTTTGAAAAGTACTTCAAAGTATTTCGGAGCCAGTTTTAATATAAATGATAATTACTCAGAATATAATTGCAAATTTATTAAAACAATGGTAGATGATTTTTATTCTTAGTGATTATTTTCTGCCAGGACTACTGAAGGACATGATTTCCATCAATAATTCTTACAATACTGAAGAAACTTGAATTCATCCATCAAGCATGTCCATTCACTTATTTTGACAAGATAAATGGTTGATTTTTTCTATCTGTGTGTTTGCGCATCGCATTTGAATCAATTTTTATGTAACCTTCTAGACTGCTTAAAGAGGAATTTTTCCTCAATATATTTATCGAGATTCCTACTTTGGCGTAAGCTAGTTGATGTTTAACTTTTTTCAAAAGGCATTTTTTAAAATAAATAACATTTATTGCAGACAACACAAGTTACATAGGAACAAAGAAATTTAGGAGGACTGAAACAGCGTGTCCTTTTAGCATGAGATTTAGAGAGCAAGTGTTCTGTGTTCGGTTCAGATCTCACTGAGAGAATGAATAAACCGCGCCTACAAAGTGTGCTGATTGGTTGGGTATATTTTATGAAGTTAATACCATTGGCAGTTAATACTTATTTAATAAGTTAATACCATTATGAAGTTTTTAGTTTCACTCGTAATTTTCAGTTTTACTTCGCGAATTCAAGTGTTTTGTAAAAGGTCAAGAGTTTCTCAGAAAAGATGTGATGAGTCACCTCAATTTCTTGGAAAAGTCGTGATGAGTCACCACACTACTTTATCTACAGTCTACAGCACCACCGTTACCCTAGTATTTAAGCCAAATTTTGAAACTTATGAGTAAAATATTAATATGTAGAAGGATGTTTGTCACATTCTTCTATTAATCACCATTTCAAACCTGTCCATTTTAAAATTGGAAAATCCTTCACGAAGCATCTTGTAACAAACATCAGTAATCAAATGATAATAAGTAATTTTTCACTTAAAAACACATTTTTACTGGTAGACGGTAATAAAACCAATGTCACGAAAAAATTAATAAAGCTTGATAGTATATTTCATTTAAGTTTTGGCAACACAGTTCAGAAAATTGAATTGAAAATAATACTAAGAGTTGTCATTATTAAGAAATTAAAATGTACGCAAAATTAACTATCCTTACAAATTGAATATATTAATATTCTTTTTTATAAGAACCCGCTGTATGCTTCTCATATAAAATATTAAATTATTTTTATTTGACTAAGAATTCACTTTGAACTGATTAAAAAGTTAAAATTATCAATAATATATTTAATAAGGAATTAATATAATAAATATTAATATTAATATAAAATAATAAATATTTAATAATATAATAAATAAAACATCAAGTTTAATAAATTTCTAAGTGCATCATTATACCTGTCATTCCTTCTGGACAGCTTTTATTAGCGGTTTCACCAGCCAAAGTATCAGGCCATTTGATTCCAGCTTCTACTTTTCCTTTGCAAAATCTGCTGACAATTGTTGCCATTGATGATACGCTACAATAAAAATTTTGAACTTTTGATCGATATTACTCTCATATATTTTATAATAATTATTATTTATTGAGCTGATTTTTCACAATTACATTATTATTGCAGTACAATATTAGCAATAATAAAGTGATGTATATACTATATAGAAATTTAGAACATGAATATATTATGAAAAAATGTATTTGCTATCAGGAAAAGAAAATATATGAGTTTTAACTTAAAATGAAAATGTGAAATATATAATTTTTTTGTTTTACTTCATTTTACTTATTTAAAAGCAAGTAATATCACAGATACTATAAAAATTGAGATAGTTCATAAATATTTGTAAGCTTCAAAAAAATACTTGTAAACACGTTTCTATAAAAATTAATCTTAATTTGATGCATAGTTTTGTTTTAATAACAAAAATTATGTCATGCAACAGTCATACTAGGCAAGAATGCTCATTTATTATACCACAGCACATAATGATATAGAACTTAACAAACAAAATACATCGCATATAAAATTACTCTAATAACGTTACAGGATGTTATGAGATTAAATGTAGAAGGGCTTTTGTATATAGTTCTCTTTTCTAATCCTATTGCTCTCTCAGTTCCACATCTTATTGCAAACATGCGAAGTAATAAATTTCAATGAAGTCGCCGTGCGATGAAGATTAATCGAGATTCTGAGCAATGCAATTTCCAATCTAATTTGTGAAATAATCCCCTCGCACTGCTGAGAGCGCCATCTGTAAAGAAGAGATACTTAGTTGATGATTTGTATCGAATGTGAAAACACGCGATCATTCGATTCTTTTACATAGTGACATCAGCTTAAGGAAGTGCCGTAATTTCTGACAATTTCAGTGAAATGGTAATGTAAGTGAACAATTGTGGATTAACCCCTTCGTCAACGTGTCGATTTCTAAAAAAGAATATAAAAGTGGTAAGTACTCTTTCTGATATAAATTTTATAATCAGTTGAATTAAATTTTTATATTGTCGAAATAACTGTTTAAATATGGATGAAAAAATATAAAAAAATTAAAGAAAAAATGTACCGCTCTTAGAGCAAACACAACAAAATTGACGAAAATCAAAACCAACATTAAATCCCAAACTGAAAATGTTGAAATGTTGGAAATTTTACTGGAACAATTGTTGCATAAAGTGGACAGCTTAAATGCATTTAATATTGAGATTGAAAATCTGTCGAATCTAGAAAACATTGGAATCGAAATTGCAACTTATGATGAATATCAGGAAAACATTATCCTTTGGAAAGTTAAGCTATAGCGTAAAATAAAAGAATTGAGTACGAAATTGAAATATAGTTAGTAGAAAAAAGAAATATTGGCCAGACTTCGGGAATTGCAGTAAATGCGGTTGAAAAGAAAACCAAAACTGTAAAGCTTCCGCGATCGAAAATTCCAAAATTTTATGGAAATCCTGCCCAGTTTCTTGAATTTTATTCCCAATTTGAAAACGCAATTCATAACAATCCGGAACTCTCAAAAATCGACAAATTCAGTTATCTGAGAAGTTCTCTTTCTGGTAATGCAGCAGCATAAATTAGCGGACTCAACTTGAGAAATGAAAATTATGATGCCGCGATGGATATTTTAAAGGAAAGATTTGGCAAAAAGGGTGTTTTAATTAATGCGCATATGATTAAATTTTTAGACATTAAGCCTGTAAAAAATTCAAACGATTTGTATTCTCTAAGATAATTGATGACAGAGCAAAAACGCAAATCCGAAATTTAAAATCTTTAGGTATTGAATCTATAAGTTATGGAAATCGTTTGAGTCCCATATTACTTAAACTTTTCCCATATGATATTACTTTGCAGTTCAGTAGAGAAAATAACGATGAAATGATGAACGATTTCAGTGTAAAGGAGGGAAAAAAACTATTTTTTACAAACATGTTCAGCATTTGTTAAATATAAAAAACAATCAGTAGTTAGAATTCTATTAGATACAAGATCATCACGCTCCTATTTGTCAACAGACTTACAAAACCATTTCAATTTTCCTGTTGTTAGACAAGAATGCCTGTTCGTCTTTTCCTTTGGTACGGAAACTCCCCTTACGAAAACCTTTGATGGTCTTAGGTGAGACTTGAAAGCGGAAGAGATCCCTCTGCTAATCAATGTAGAACTCTTGATAACGGATCACAAAACTACCTGACCCAAATTCAAGCATATTTAAAACAAAGTACTAAAAAATCTGCAAATTGCATATTCTGGTGTAAATTGTTCAAATGACATAAACGTATTTATTGGTATCGATTATTGTAACGAAATCGTGACAGGAAAAATTAATCGCTTGAAAAATAACTTTGTTGCTAGTGAAACTCTGTTTGGTTGGTGCTTGCAGAGTGGAAATGATCAAAATTCCACGTTTTAATTGAAGAAAAAGACATTTCAAAGCAAATTGCAAATTTTTGAGAATTAGAGATTTTGGGAATGAAATCTAAAACTGAAAACACTGACGTAATCTTAGAGGAGTTTGAAAAAAATATTCGATATGAAGATAAACGCTATACGGTGAAATTACTTTGGAAACCGGAACTTAAAGATTTACTATATGATAACTATGAAGTTGCATTAGAAAGGTTTCAAAAACTTAGTATGAAATTTAAGAATAACCCCTAACTGTTTTCTTCTTATAAAAGTGTAATTGATGACTATTTATGTCAAGGTATTATTGAACCAGTAGACAAAGAAAAAAGTGACCAAGCAGTTTTCTATTTACCGCATTGTGCTGTCCTAAGAGAAGATAAGGCTACTAGTAAATTGCGAGTTCTTTTCGATGCTGCGTCACACGCCGTAAGGTATCGTATTCCAAAATCTCTATAGATAATTACACATATCGAGAATCTAGATTGAATAGAATAACAATTGGTGTAACACTATTTGATCGTAGAAATCTTTTCCTAAACTGAGCAAATTTACTCCAAACTTAAAATATTCTTGTGTACTATAATCAATAGTTTAAAACATACAACAAAACATTCTTTAATCATTTCGTGGACAAATTAACCTTGATAATCGGATTCCTGTGGCAATGACAGTAGCAAAACATAAAGCAACTGTATTGATGCATACATTCATTATATCCTCATTGAAATTAAAATATAATAGTTCTTATTGTCTTTCATAGTTTTCAAATAACAAAGTTGTCATTCTTAATAACAATTCGCGCGGTTTTCTTATACTCTCAAACTATAACACGATACTCAAAGAATGTTCCCAAAAATTTCTAAAACGAAAAATTTATGTATAAGTTTATGTGTTCCCCTTTTAGTCTCCATCCAGAGAAATATCATCATCATAAGATTTCCACATAACCGTACTAGAGCTGTACAATAGGTTATGGACGATAATACATTCTAATACTTAAATGGAAACAGTAACCAGTAAATTACAAGTTGTTTTCCGATTACGATCTTTTTTCCTATCCAGTGGGTCTAGATTCCACTGTTTTAAAACAAAACAATATAAAGTACTAAAAAATTTTACTTTTATAGACCCTCTCAAATCATCTTCAAGTACTAACAAATAAATCTGCAGATTCTGCTCACGAGAATGTCATCTTCAAAAGACAAATAATTACAGACTTAATATATATATGGATCACATATCTATGAATCTGGTTAATACACAAGTGAGGAATTGAAAGTCTTAGTAAAAAATTAAATTTTACAATAATATCAATACTTATTTCATATATTTACCTTGTGATATCAAAAGAAGCTGTTGTAGTTTCTATAGAAGAACTTGAAATTTCTGTCGATGATGGAGAACTTTGTGAAGTCAATATTGAGGTTTCAGAAGAAGATATTGTTCTTTCTGTAGGTGACATAGTAGTTTCAGTAAATGATTCTACAGTTGTCTGAGTAACTGTGACTTTCTCTGATGAACTAATTTCAAACTCATTACTTTGACCTAAAGTTCGGCCTATGTTAGTCGGTAAAATTTTATAATCATTGAAAAGTTCTCCTAATTCTTAGAACTATAATATTAAGCATACTATACGACAATAAGAATTTAACAATGAATCATTATATAAATAAGTAAAAAATTATTTACAAATATATATATACAATAAAATATGAGGAATATATTTATATTTGATGAGCGAAAATTTGGCTCAGCTAAAATTTAAAAACTTAATTTTAAGCTTTTTAAATAAACGTTTTCATGTGTTTTTTAAGTAAAAATGTGTCTTTAAATGTTCCTTTATCCGTAGAGAGTTATTCAAAAATACAGAAAATAAGCAATCATTGTAGAAAAGACAACAATCAAGAATATGAAACCTATCTTACTTAATAAAGAAATGAATGACATTTAATAAGCAAGATGATTGAAATGTTTACCATTCCTGACTGTTGTGTTGTAAAGCTGGTTCCGTCATAACGCGCTGGAATGTGTTGAAATCAATTGCATCAATCTCACTTCTAATGACCAAAATCAGGTTTTCCAATGAATCAGAGCATTTATATAGATTCTCTTCTTGATGTAACCTCACGAGAAGAAGTCACACGGATTTAGACTCAGCTTTGATGCCTCTCTATTCTATGCCCCACGAATTTCTCTGCATCTAGTGCAACAAAATGCTCACCAAACATAATTTAAACTCCGTAAAGGTGTCAACAGTTTTATGGAGACGAACCCCATCCTGCATGAACCAGTACCGGCGTGTCAGGTTGCGGTGGACCGCTTGAGGGCCAAAGTCACCCACTAGCAACTCTAGATATGTTGTTTCTGTGATCATACTGACAATGAATATTGAATCAATAACCAACCACGTGGCTAACACAATACTAGGTATGCTTTTTTCCTATCTCTGAATTGCAAGCCAATCGAACGGTGACATTATTTCGGTTCTACACAAAAATATTTATTCATATAATTGTTCTTCCAAGTTCAGTGACTCTTTATTGCATATTATTTATTTCCTGTAATCAAGCATTCTTCAGAAATATCAGTATGTATGCTATCACAATATTGAAAAATTATATATATATCAATACATTTGAAATCAAGAATACTTTCAACTTGGTTTTGGACCACCCTGTTCTAAGTAGAGTCAAAAGAATCTTCGTATATTAAAATATAAGGAGAATTCAAAATGATGGCTGAATAATAAGATATTAGTCCATATCGAATCAAACATAATTATTTTTTTTACCAAAATTTCAATTTTACGAGTGTAACTTTCAGCCGATTGATAGGTTAAAAATTCATGACATCTATTATTGCATTATTCACATTAGTGAGCAGTCACATCCAAACAACTGAGCCAAGGAATGTAAAGGATGATTATGCCGAAACAGAGATGCCTGGACTTATCAGTATGAAAAATTACTTCGACACATTCTGCTATGCTCGGGTCGATTCTTCATCGAGTTTCGGCTAAATATTTTAGAGTCATGTTATGTCGCAAGAGTGCAAGCTTTCTGTGGATCAGAGCTGAATAATGGATCTTCATTCCATATTATACTCGTTGTAGCAGTTAATTAAGAAACTCATACCCAAAACTCAGAATACGAAGCAAAATCATGTATTATAATCTCAAAATGAAGCATACAACATTGCACCAAACAAACCAAATAACCTTGCATCTAATGCGATTTTTATTGATATCGAATAATAAAGACACAGAGATGTTAATTCTCTTTCTCTATGATAAAATTTTGGGAAAAGAGCCATTCCTTACCCGATGCCAGATTCTTTACTGTATAAAAGTGGTATATTACTTGAAAATGACAAGAATTATCTTCATATCAAAAATCAAAATAAACATGAAAGTTTGTATTTAAAATTAAATTGAAATAAAATGTTTACTTTTTGTTTTTATAGTTGTCTCTTCGGTGGATGGTGTGGAATTTACAGAATCACTTGTAGTCTCAAACTCTGGCGTTGTTTCATAAATTAAATTCAACGTGCTTTCATAATTTGATGTAGATTCTTGAATATATTCCTCTATAGTAGTTAGGAACTCCAATGTTCCAGGAAAAACGAACTCACATATACCTGCATGATAAGAGGATTGGTCCTAAAACAAATTTACGCAAAAAAGCTGATTAAGTGTTATCATAACTTCAAATGTATTATGTATAACTAAAAATTATGCTTTCTCTTAGAAATATAGAAAAACTTTCATTAATAGCATGATTTCAGTTTTTACTTTCAAATAACTCAATTATTAAAGTTTCAAAATTGAAAATTTAATAGAAGTTGATACAAATGTAAGAGTAGGACATTGTGTTGGTGTATGCTATTCGAGAAACTAGCTAGCAAATTTGAAGAATATTTTAGTTAAGCTTGTTTTAATTTATATAATATAATATCCTGGTATAAATATATACATAAAATAATGAAATATAACTGAAAAATGACAGTATGATGAAAAGTATATTAAATGAATATCCTAATCTCCTGAATCCTAATGCAATACATGTAGTCAGAATGATATTAATGGACCAAATCAGGTATAGTGTGAAAAAAAATTTCACATTTTACGAACAGATACTGTAAATAAATAGAGTATCAACTTGGTGCATATCATTCATTTGTGAGTGATTTAAATTTCCATATTGATGGTCTGATACTGAAGCTATTTTCTACCTATTAAATTAAGTCTTGTAAGGTAAAGGGGCCGCTGATACAAAATCTCTTTTTTATCAGTTCTACAGTTTGATATGTATTGCGAATCATTATCTACTTTTTTATGTAAAAATATTAAAAATTTCCGTGTTGTACATTTATATATCATTTAAATTTTTATTATTTAATATTTAAAATCAAATTTTGCAAAATTATACAATATTTTTATAGATAAAAAATTTCACACCATCAAATATACCAATGTTGTATCAAGTATAAGAAATTCGGCCACCTTGCACTGAATTCTTGAAGTTCCCTGAAGAACCTTGAAGTTCCTTCAAAAAGTAATTCACTGTGAATGTTCCAAAAATTTACAAAGACACAGCTTTTTAATAATCTCTGTGTGTAGTCCAATAATTAGAGAAAGTACAAACGTATAAATAATATTCATTAGGTTGCGAATATTAAATGAATACACAAATTGCTAATAAATAAGATACCACAGATAGAAAAGATAATTGATGTTTATTAATCATTAATGAATGGGGAAGCCTACAAAAACGATTAATGTTATAGCAAGCCATCACTTATCCTATATACAACTTTAACAATTGTACGATATGTGATATTTTATAAGATCGATTGAGTTACTCTTCAAATTTCATCATCCTATGAGACCATTTTTCATTAAGATAATGTTAGGACCATACGATTTATATACCTCTAGACTACCTATAAACTTTGAATATTCTTTCTTAGAACATTAAGTTTCCTTTAAACTTTGCCTATCAAACATTTACTTAATATAGTAAGCCTTAAAAATTGGGATCTAAAATGTTACAGATACAAAATACAACTTGATAAATAGCTGACAAAATACATTGAAAGATACTACTTGGTATCTTATTTGAAACTTCTTAATGGTTGCATACATATTATCCTTAATGGATACACTTGTTAGTTCCTTGGAGGTAATATGGTTAGAGATACATGCTTGTGTGTATATCGCATGCATCTCCACCAGAAAGAGAGATCTCCATAAACGTACAAAAGGTGAATTCACCTTTTGTTCCTTTGGATATTCAATATGCAACTGCTAGTTAGCAATGATTAATATGATTTAGAAAGTTAAATCATTTCATTATATGTATATGAAGCCTATAAATATTTATCATGTGGTAATTTTAAGTTTGAGTCTAAGAGTTTTGAAGTAAATCTATTGAACAGAAAAGTCTTGAAACCATTACCCGTAAATTGTACTCCTCGATCTGTAGAGACACAGAATGTCTTAGTATCAACATAATATTTATTAGCACAATCTGTATAATATGGAGGTCTTTTCACACCTGAAATTTTGTTCAATTGTGCGCATAATAATTTTTATTAATTTTATTCCATAGAATACAGTAATAAAGATATTTTTTGATAACTACATCGTTTACCTTTACAGGTTCTTTCACTTTACACTATTTTATTGTTAGCATCATAACAATCATCTTTTAAAATCAAAGCATTATTTTCAAAATATTGTTTATTGACACCATCGTGACTAGCGCTCGGATCCACAAGATGTGCGATTGATCTATTCTTAGCATTATAAGCCTCTCCATTGACCGTTAAGGCATTATTTTCAAAATACCGTCTATTCACAACATTTTTCTCAGATTTCGGATCCTTAACATTATTTATCGTTTTACCTTTCGCATCAAAATTTCCTGAGTGAGGTGAATGTAGTAAACTTATGTTTCGCAACTGTGGTCAACTACTTTATCTACATAATTCCTAGTTGCAGAATCGGACTGCTCAACCGGATTTAAAAGATTGCTAATTCTTTTTCCTTTTGCATCATATTGTCGATTATTTTCTGAAAGAACTAAGCTTTTGTTGGACAAATCTCGAATGGATGACCTCAGATTCTTCCTACATCTGTCTACGTAAAATTTTGTAGTTACGTCATTATTTTCCAAAGGTTCTCCAGCATTCCTTAATATATTTTCTTACATATCATAATTACCATCATGTGTCAGTTTAAACCCTATTCCTGGAATACCAGGTGACCCTTTGAGTTCTTCCTCAAAAAGTGGATAATATGCTGTCATTTAATATGAATAATTTCAATAGTCTTTCAACTATTAAAATTAAAATTCAATACCATTTATAGCTTTAATGTTTTAATCGTAGTAATATCTTGATTCTTTATGTTTAAGTAACATTTCTTGCGTTCTCGTAAGATGAAATAGAAGACATAGTTCTTGGTGTTGTTGTTTCTCAATCTCTAGTTGAACTCTATAGTCAGGTTATTCGTGTCTGTATAATTTTCATGGTGAGCTAGGTTGAAGCAAATGATTAGATATAATTTACCGAAATTGGAATACTTGACCATGCACTCTGTTTCTGATGTAATGGTGTTGAGTCCAGATTCCAAAAGAGCTGTGTATAGCTGATTGTAATCACCTTTCTCAAAATCCCTCATGTAGCTAACAGTTAGAACCCTTACACTATTAACCATCAGCCAACATTCCATCATATCTAAAGTTGTCGAATAACATGTTGTTCTGTTTTGCATTTTCATATCTTTTTCAGTGTATTGTGGTATGACGTTCAAAGACAATACTTCGTCTGAAGTAGCATTTATGGAATAATACCCGCTTGATTTCTTTAAGAAAATATTCGATTTTACAATGCTATGTTGGTTCCAATTTATTTCCACGGGCTTATTCGATAATCTTAACTCATTAAATTTGCAGCAGCTGAATTCTTAAATCAAACATAAGGAAGCCAAAGTGATAAATCTTACACAACAATTTTGTAATCCCTATTTTGCTCATCTGTGTATAGCATGTTCTGACTGTGATTTCTCTGAAACTCAAACTTAATTTGGAATCATGTTATAACTTTTTTATATTCATCGAAGAAATCAAATACATATTTTAATGGGATCCATATAGTGACAGTTTTTCTATTTTGAGTAAATTCACACCTTTCTTTGTGAATCCTTGATTATACTCTTCGTTAGTTCCCAATTTTTCGAAAAATTCAGTTATTTTAATTGCGTCTACCAAAGTCCCATCATATTTCAAGGGTTTTCTATCAGCTGTATCTGACGTATCTACGTAGAAGATCATATTTGTAGCTTCAGAAGTAAAATAATCTGGTGTGAAATGAATTAGACCTAACATATGTCAAATGAGAGCAGAATAATTAATGTTTGTTTCGATTTCAGTGTTGCCTAATGTAAACCTATTGGTAGCCACCAGGCGCGTCGGCAGGTGGTGGATCGCCGAACGTCCTGTAGGAATGACAGGATAGCCTTGAATATAGAATAAGAGGCCGCGAACCAGCTCCCGTAAACCCTGGTGTTATGCGATCCGTGCCTAGGGCTAATTGGCACCGCGGTATTGGTGTCTTAACGGAGCCTCTAGTTGCCTGGCGAACTTCTAGAGTAAATTGCCTTGCCCAGTAACTCAGGCAATGCTGGGTGGACTGTCATATTACCTGAGCTTATTAACTGTTATTATATGGCTGAAAAGACATTAAAAATAACAAACATTTCTGCTTTTGCAGGAGAAACTTCTGAAGCAGACCTTTCTGAAAAAGACAAGGGAACTCAGAGACAATCTAATGAAGGGGTAGCAATGAAACCTTCACAGGAGGTAGAAATGACCTCCAAACCATCTTCTTCTGGTGAGAGTCAGGAAGCTATCTCTAGCATGACTGACTCTCTGACCAGAATCAAGCTTAAAAGAGAATATCTGGTGCCCAGAAAAAGAAGCTGGTGAAGGAGCGCAAAATCGCTGAGGGGACTTGGGTTGAAAAACCCAAGGCAACCAAAGGCGAGAAGCGTCCTGCCAACCGGATGAACCAGGGCAAGGTCGGAAAGGCTGCCAAGAGAGAAGGACCTGAGGGATTTACTTACAGGGCGGCTCTCACGGCGATCAAGATGGCCGTGCTCTTAGAAGGTCATCCGAAAAAACGGTTAACAGAGAAACAGGCCTATGACCTGGAACTCTTGTTAACCAGGAAAATAGGAAGGAATGAGGAGGGTTTTGCCCCAACCTTCCTATCCTGTAAACTTGAGAACGGGGCTCTTATTATCAACTGTGCAGATCTGGAGAGCTCAAAGTGGCTGGAACAGAATGTCAGTGATATAAGCCCTTGGCAGGAACATAAACTCTTGGTGGGTGAGGCAAGGAAACTTGTCAGAACCACCAAGATAATTGCAAAACTGCCAAAAATATGTAGTGAACTGGAACCTAAAGAGCTCCTGAGAAAAATCGAGGCTCAGAACGGTGGGGTCACTCCAATGGAGTGGAACGTTCTTAACATTAAGAACGACCCATCTGGGCGGACCATCGTTCTTAGTGTGCCTGAATTAGATGCTGCCACACTTCGTGTAAGGGGATATAGGTTTCATATTGGACTTCACCAAGTGCAGGCTAAAGTACTTGACAAACCTGCTCCTGCTGATGGGGGTGAAGGTAGTTCAAGCCAACCTCCACCACAGTAGAAGTGGTACTACTAACCTCAGTAAGAAGTTTCTTGCTGGGGATATACACCTGGCCCTGATTCAGGAACCCTGGTTGGTTAAGGGGAGAATCAGTGGTCTCAAAGGAACTAAAGGTAAGCTTATCTATTGTACTAATGGTAACGCTAGAACTTGTATACTCTTACATAAAAACATTGAGGTTCTTCCCCTCTCTGAATTTATTCTTAGGGACCTGACAGCTGTGAAAGTCAGACTCAACATAGAGGGTAGGGACAGGGAAATTGTTTTTGGCTCTGGATACCTGCCCTATGAAGAGAAGGCTCCACCTGACCATTCTCTGCACAAGCTCATGAACTTTTGCAGAGATAACAACTTACAGGTAGTCCTAGGACTAGACTGTAATGCTCATCATGTTGTCTGGGGAAGTACGGACACAAATAAAAGAGGTGAGTACCTTTTGGAATTTATTCTAAACTACGGGTTAGATATTCTAAATGAGGGCAACGAACCAACTTTTATTACTTCCAATCGATCTGAAGTAATTGACATTACTATAGCGACAACGCTGATTAGTAAAAATATCAAATACTGGAAAGTAGATGACAGACCTTCTGGTTCAGATCATCAAAACATCCATTTTGAAATTCACTCTAATGTGTGTCTGGATCGCATATTCAGAGACCCAGTTAGGACGGACTGGAAGAAATTCCAAGAAGAACTGACTGGGTTGATTGAGCTCGGGAACAGACCTATTAGAGACAACTACGATCTAGAAGTTACAGCAGATCTTCTGCAGAGAAGTATTCTAGATTCTTATCATAACAATTGCCCCATTCGCACTAGAAGAGCTAAACTCCAATGCCCTTGGTGGAATGACTCTCTAGCTGCCGAAAGAGCAAATGTTAGAAAACTTTTTAACAAAGCTAAGAAAAATGGTGAATGGGAGAACTATAAAATGGCCCTCACTATTTATAACAAACTTGTTAGAAAAAGCAAAATTAACTCCTGGAGGAAGTTCTGTGACGAGATAGATTCTATTTCTGAAGGAGCTAGACTCCAGAAACTCCTTAAAAGGGATGAACCTATTTTGGTTGGTACTCTAAAAGACGAGGAGGGTAATTTTGCTGCTTCCGGAAAAGGGGTTATGGAAATTATGACCAGGACCCACTTCCCGGGAGCTAGAGATATTTATAGCAACGAAGGGGAACATTGCATTGGCTCTTTGCAAAGAGTCAATAGCAATCAATGGACCATCGCTAAAAATATCATAAACTACAACATTGTTAAATGGGCAATTTTTGCCTTTAAACCTCTAAAATGCCCTGGGCCTGATGGAATTATGCCCATCATGATCCAGAAGGCAGAGAAGGTTGTCATACCAGTGCTAACTAGAATTTATAGAACTAGTTTGGCCCTGGGATATATACCAAAGACATGGCAAAAGACTAGGATTGTTTTCATTCCAAAACCTGGCAAGGACACTTATGACCAGGCCAAGTCATACAGACCAATCAGTCTTTCTTCATTCTTTCTTAAAATTATGGAGAAAATCATTGATCGGCATATTAGAGATTACTTGGGTAGAAATAGTCCCTTGCATGCTCTTCAATTTGCCTATCAACCCGGCAAATCTACTGAGACTGCTCTACATCAGCTAGTTTCCAAGATTGAAGCCACTCTGGATCAAAAGGATATTGCCTTGGCAACTTTCCTCGACATCCAGGGTGCTTTTGATAATACTTCCCATCCATCCATCCTCAATGCACTTAGAGGGGCAGGGATTAATCAGACCCTGTGTACTTGGATTGAGGCCTTAATTTCGGATAGATATATACAAATGAACATCTTCGGTGAATCATTTGAAAAAAAGACTACTAGAGGTTGTCCTCAAGGAGGTGTTCTGTCACCATTACTTTGGAACCTAGTTGTAAATAGCCTTATAAAACATCTAAATGATAGGGGCTATTATACGCAGGGATATGCTGATGACATTGTCATCCTTATCCTTGGTAAAGATTTTGACATAACTTGTCATCTCATGCAGGATGCTCTAAGTTATGTAGGTCAATGGTGCATGGATAGGGACCTGATGGTTAATCCTCAGAAAACCTACCTTGTACCTTTTACACGCAAAAAGAAACGGAAAGGTTTTTTCATACCAAGACTTTTTGATGTTGAAATCAATGTGGCTTCAGAGGTGAAGTATCTGGGCATCTATTTAGACCAGAAACTCACCTGGAATAAGCACATTGATGATAGGATCAACCGAGCAAAGAAAAGCATTATGATTTGCAGGCGAATGCTTGGTAAAAACTGGGGTTTACATCCAAAACTGATGTTATGGATGTACACAGCTTTTGTCAGGCCCATTTTCACATATGCCTGTGTGATCTGGTGGCGTAAGGTGGAACAGAAGACTGTGATTGACAGACTGGGGGTCTACAAAGACTAGCCTGTCTCTGCATCACAGGAGCAATTTCCACCACGCCAACCAGAGCATTGGAGGTTGTGTTGGATCTGACTCCCTTGGACATCTTCATCTGCAGCGTTGCAAGAGTGAATGCATACAGAATGAAGCTGCAAAACCACTGGTATGACCAGCCTGTTGCCAAAGGGCACAAGGGCATCACCAGGAAAATTCAAGACCCTACTTTCATGATGCCATCTGACATCATGGAAAAAACATACATGTTTGATAGGACATTTGATATAGTTTTTCCAACTAGAGACGAATGGGATAACAACATGTTTGAAACTAAAACAGGAGATCTAATCTGGTACACAGATGGATCACTGAAGAACAGCCTCTCAGGACTGGGAGTTTGTGGCGTGTCACCAAGAATCAGCTTGTCTGTAAGCCTTGGGCGATACGCTTCGGTCTTCCAGGCAGAAGTTTTGGCCATCAACCACTGTCTGCGACTGAATATGAAGAAGGGCTACTACGGTAAGCGGATTCTCATTTTCAGTGACAGTCAAGCCGCTTTAAAAGCGCTTAATTCCTTCGAAATCAAATCTAAAATGATTCTGGAGTGTAGAAACCTTCTTACAGAACTGGCAACTAGAAACAGGGTGATCCTTGTATGGGTGCCAGGGCACAAAGGTATCGAAGGTAATGAAAGGGCTGATGAGCTTGCTAAACAAGGATCGTCTTTTGTTCCCATTGGTCCAGAACCTTTTTGTGGGATCAATTTGAAGACCGCAAAAACCAATGTTCTTAGATGGGAAAAACGGAAGATGTATGAAGCTTGGCTCAAATCTCCTGGTCAAACCCATGCTAAAAGTATGATCTGTAGATCATCAGCGAGGATTTCCTATGAAATTCTAAGATGCTCTAGGCAGAAGATACGTTTAATCGTAGGCTTCATAACTGGGCACTACTATTTCAGAAAACATCTCCATAAAATGGGACTGTTTCAGCAAGACCCTATCTGCAGGAAATGTCATATGCAAGAGGAAACGGCCAAGCATATCATTTATGAATGCGAGGCTCTAGCCCTCCCTAGATTAACCTCTTTAGGCATCATCCATACTAGAGAGTTACACCTAGACTCCATTAAAGGATTATCAGACTTTATTAATAAAGTGGGTGACCCGAGCAACTGGAACTAAGAAACATTGGGTTTGGAGTAAACAGTACAAAATGCTGATAAAAGCAGAGGTGCTCAATGACATACAAACCCAACTCTAAGAAGAAGAAGAAACCTATTGGTGTTTATTAAACCACCTCCATTCACGAGAGTGACATTATCATCCGCTATAGCCGTTCCATTACTGTTAACAATTCTTAGCTTTTGTTGTAAATAGCCATTAGAATACAAGATATTGGAGTTAGTGTCTTGTATAAAGAAATGGTAAGTGGCGTTCTCTGTAGAACTATCGCTATTTTCCTGCCTCACTTCTCTATACTCAAAAATTTCGATGTCATCATCGTAATAATATTCGGTGTTGTTCAAATCAAATATTTTGTTCATTTATTATATATATAGAAATAATTTTTACTCTTCTTAATTTAATAGCTATATTGCTATTAAATCAAATTTAAAGAAACTTTCTTCTTTGGAAATATTTCGTTAAATTTTTCATGGACAAACTGTTTCACACTTAGCAGCATTAGCGCATCTGAATAGAATCCTCTTCCTTGTATCTTCTTAATCTTCCTTTGAAGTCTATATTTATTCATTTCTTTATTTAGAGGGTAATAAAATTGTATTGCGCTTCTTGGTTTTTCAGGGGAATTAAATCACCTCTATGGTTCGTTATTCTCATTCTGATTCTATGAACACTTTCTATCCGAACAGGAAAGAATAGAGATTTTTCAAATGACTTTATGATTTGACTTCCTGGATGATTAACATTCGTAAAGGAATAGATTACGTTTGAGGAGTGAAAGCCGTTGATGAAAGCTCCCTCTGTGACATCGCAATGTATATAAATGTTCTCATTGCCACCGGATAAGTCATCAATATACTTACCTATTTGTTCAGACTCGTCATATATTTTGGGTTCGAATCCTAAGAGTTTAGACAGGTTGTTGCCTTTTGTTAAATCAATCTTATACATATCTTTCAACTTGATGGCAATTCTTTGCCGTTCCTCAACTATGCCAAAATAAAATTGGCGGATCATTTCCAAAAAATTTCAGCATGTACCGGTTCAACCCTTTAACAGTGTAATTTCCATATGGGAGCGACAGGATCTAACCACTGATGGCCATCATAGTATGAAAACTTCTCATCTTTGATATTATCCCAAGAAACATACATTGAAAAAGACTGAAGGGCGATCTGCTTAAACCTAAAAGATCTGGAATATTCAATTGTAAAGTCGTCCGACTTTTCAGAGTTTTTCGAATCCAATATTAACAGTACCATTTATTTATAGAAAACACTTTTTTCATTATAGTCACTAGGGCTTTGGGTAGAGGAATATAAGATATCTTCAACAAATTTACCTTTGTTTCTTTCATTAATATATTTGATACAACAGTAGCCACATTTGACAGAGGCTGGGTGTTGTAAAAAGCTTGAGTTATACCCTATTTTTTTCCCAGAACTTTGTAGATATTTCTTTATACTGGTAGGAATTTTGTAAACATGTTCTCCAAAAGGATCAAAGTACTCGACGAAATTGTAATTAGGATCGTTATAGTAACACACCCAGTGGTGTACCAGGTCTCGTAACAATGTCCAAATTAATAATACCATTCTCAAACCGTCTCATTTTTTTAGGTAACAGATCCGAAGTGAAGAACCCCCTAAACCCTTTTTCATGCTCCATATTGTCTTCAATTACTTCATTGAATATTCCCAGTTTTGATAGACTCCCTTTCCACGGGGCTGTTTTTGAGCACAACCCGATCCGGAAATTTTATCCAAAGCTTTCTTTGCTCCCCATCCAACTGCTCCACTTGCGGCACCTAAAGCCAACGCCTTAGCTCCGGCAATTAGTGCGGGCAAACAAGGAGCTAGAAAGGCTAGAAAGCCACCTGTTTTCTTGAGCTGTGTCTTGCTAATAGTAATTCTCTTTCTCTTCCCGATTTGAGCTATTTTGTTTGAGTTAAGTACATGTCATCGTTAGAAAGTTTTGTCCTATCTATTTGTAAGGAACTTCTTCTCCTTTCTGGTATGCAGATTTTAATTTAGCAATCTGATGATCACTTCTCTGTATTTTGTTTTTACGTAGTTACTCATTTATTTAATAAACATTTTTTATAGTATTCTTTTACTTGGTCGTTGGTTAGAGTTCCTTTTCTTAATGCATCCAGTAAATCAACGATTTGAGTATGCAACTTTTTACTCTTGGATCCATTGCATACTTTATCGGTAAATCAAGCCAAAATTTCCAGTTTATATTCCACTCCTTTAGCGAGGTATATTTCCTTTCTGTGTAAGTCCCTCAGCCGCTCTTGATAATCCTCTAATGTAATCATGTGTTCCCTTAAATAATCAGCTTTAGATTATAGTTTATCCTCTCTTTCCTAATCTTTTTTGGTCATTCGAGCAATTTGACTTATAACGTTTCCTTTTTGACGAGCAAATTTTAAGTAAGTACTCTTTACTATATTGATAACTTCTTGCAAACCATCCTTTCATTCATTGTATAACTTTGAGGGCATAGGAAAATTATTTTTCTCTAAAAACTCTACATCCAAATCTTTATCAAAATAGAAGATATCTGAAATTGCTGGAGGTGGTTCAATTGCAAAAGGAATCTTATCAACAGCATCTTTTACAGCCTTAAAATGTTCTTTTCTAGTAACATCTTGTTGTTGAAGTTTCTCTGTTCCAGGCTTGGAAAATTCAGACAATGTTTTCTGGAGACCTAATTTTTGTTCAAGATATTGTTCGTTTTTATTTCAAATCTCCACCTGAATCTTAAACACTTTCAGGTCATTTTAAACTTCTTCTCTTAGCTTCTTATTTCACTCTTTTTGTAAAGTATTCATTTATTACTAAGCAAATTATTTTTTGCTCGAAAAAACAATTTTTTACTGGAAGCAAATTTTTTCAACATTAAATAAAGATGATTCCAATTGAAGATTATACAGAACCAGGAGAATTAGCCGACGCAAATCAGCATTATTTATTACCGAAACACCCTTTCAGACTTCTAATCGCTGAGCTTCAGCTACCGGTAAAACGAATTTATTGCTGAATTTTATTTAAGATTATCTCGAGTTTGATAACCTGCTCGTTTGCGCTAAAGATTTGTTTGAACCCAAGTACACTAAGCTGAAAAAGAAGTACACTATGTTTGATGGTGTGGATATTAAAGATATATATTAACAAAGTATTACAAAAAGAAAAAGAAAATTATGATCGAGTTATTTGAAAAATACACGGCAAGAAAGGAACTTTATTCTCCTCTGATACAAAAGACTTTATAACAGTGGACGACCTGGACCCATCTTGCAAAAATGTTGTTGTCTTTGACGACTGCGTGACTGATAAGGACCAGAAGAGCATAGAAGATTTCTTCATCAGGGGTCGAAAGAAGAATGCCTCAATCATTTACCTTTCGCAATCGTATTACAGAACTCCGATTGTTATCAGGAGAAACTGTAACTATTTAATACTTTTTAATCTCCAGCAGAGGGAGATTCAACAGATCATAAGGGAAGTAGATGGTTATCTAACGAAAGAAGAGTTCAGTCGATTGTATAAAAAGTGTATGCAACAACCATATTATTTTACTTGATTTAGTCAATCCGGCTTTGAGATACCGAAAAAAATATTTCATCCTAATAAATAAAGATGGAAAAATACTTAAGGAAGAAAATTTACGTGTATAGAAAGAGCTACCACCATTATCATAAGATAAAGGTTTCGCTATCCATTACAAAGTTCCTTTGCAGTTCATTGGGTTTATCCACTTTTGTGATGGTACCCTTAGCCACGCTGAGTTTAAGTACTGGTTTAGTTGAAGTTATTGAAAAATTTATGAATATCGTGGAAAGGAACGAAGAGTATAAGCAGTCTTACAAGTTTTATAAGCAGCTGCTGAGTTCATTCAAATCAAATGCATTATCAGAAAAAAAGGTGTACAGTAGAGAGGATGAATTTATCAATAATTTACTCTAATTATCCAGAGAAAAATACATGAAATAAACCCAACTGAACGGCTATGAATATGTGAGTAAATAACTTTTTGCATAGAAATAAATTAACCGTTGCAAGAAAGGAAAAGGAGTTGTTAACTTTGCAACAAATAATTTACCATTTAAAATGCATTTGCCTGGTCACCAATTTACAGGGCCAGGTACTCAATTGCTCAGAGGTAAAACTAGATTAAATCCCGATTTAACATACAAAGAATGGAGAAAGCCCATTAATAGAGTCGATGGAGATGCTTATAAACATGATGTGTGTTACCTAAAAAACAAAGATGCCAAAACAAGAAACAAGGTGTGCGACTCAAACATGATAAAGGAACTTGAGGATATTCCTAATCCAACTCGCCGTGAAAGGTTAGATAGAGCTATTTTGAAGCCAATTATCAAAGCAAAGAAGACATTTGGAATGGGCTCAAAAATATACTGCCTAAAATGCAAAACCCATAAAGAGACTAAAGATATATAGCACGCTACATCTAAAAACGGCAGACCTATGATGAAAGGAATGGATTGTGGTTCTAAAAAGAGTAGTTTTTTCAACTAAAGGGGTAACTGAGGACCCCAAAAAGTTTATTACGATCCAGAGACTGGATTTTGTGGTATAAACGAACTCAGTAGAAAAACGGGTTTAAGTCGAAAAAAAGTCACAGATTTCTTACATCAACAAGATGTTTACACAAAGCATAAACTACTCATCAGTAAGTTTAAAAGAAGGAAAACTTATGTGTCACACATTAATGATCAATGGCAAGCAGATTTGTTATTTTTAAAGCCATTTTGAAAATCTAATGATGGCTACAACTACTTGTTAACAATCATAGACATTTTCAGCAAATATGGGTGGGCTGTCCCCATTCACAGAAAAACAGGAGAAGAAGTAACTAAGACATTTAAGAAGATATTTAAAGCAAGCGTTCCTCTTAAAATCCAGACTGACAAGGGGACTGAGTTCATTAACAAAGAGACACAGCTTCTGTTCAAAGAGAACAATATCCACTGGTTCACAACTGAAAACGTAGAAATCAAATGCTCCGTAGTAGAACAATTCAACAGAACTCTAAACGGTAAAATTCGGAAATATTTAGCAGCTAATAATACCAATAGATATATAGATGTATTAGATCAGTTAGTGAAAAATTATAGCAACTCTTACCACAGAAGTATAAAGATGACGCCGGTAGAGGCCAGTCTAGAAGAAAACAGTGGTGAAGTTTACCACAATTTGCTTAAAAAGAAACATAAACCCAAATACCAAGTAGGAGATAAAGTCAGAATATCAATTTACAAAACAACTTTCAGAAGAGGTTATCAAGCAACCTTTACAGAATAAATATTTGTCATCTCTGAAGTATTAGAAACTGATCAAGTTACTTATGGAATAAAGGATTTAAACAATAAATATGTAAAAGAAACCTTTTTATGAAAACGAGCTGGTAAAATATGATAAGAGGGACAATGTATACAAAATCGAAAAAATTCTCAAAAAGGTGGGGAATAAATATCTGATAAAAGGGTTAGGTTATCCAGAGAGTAGCTGGATTGATAAGAAAGATTGAGTGTTTTAAATTTATTTTTAATAGCTGACAAAAGCTATTAAAAATTATACTTGATGGTCCAATTCAACGCACTGAAGACGGTTTGACATATTTCTTCATTCTGATCAAGCGTTTTCTTCATTTTAGGTAACTTAAGCGGTACCTGAAAATCTCTTTTCCGCAATAGATGAAATAATATATATTCTTTGCTGATTAAGTTTTTCCACTCTGGGAACAACTCTTCATATTTATGGATAAATGTACAGAATTCAACCAAAATATCACATCTTCTAAGGGGATATTAAACCCATATAACCATTTAGTAAGATTTTTCACTCTGCTTTCACTCCTCTGTTGCATCTTCATCATCAAATATAATTGCCTTCTATCTGGAGAACGTTTATTAGGATTGTATCTCAGCTTTTCATGACATGTCATACAGACATACCAAAAATCATCATTTTTAGTAACAAATTTGTACTCACATTTTTGAGTTTTATTTTCCTTTGATTTGTTTTGACCAGAGACTTATTACTTCCATCATTTCTTCATCCGACATTTACTATTACAGGTCTTCTATTTATAAATAAAAAAATATTCACCATTAAAATTGAATGAACCCTCTCAATATTTCAATCATTTAAAGAAATACATTTATTTTATAAAGATATGATAAAAATGGAAATCGTTCAGGAGTTGAAAAAAATAATATTCGAGGATATTCTAAACTTAAGAAGGTGGAACTGATAGTCCTCATTCAAAATCATATCGGCTTTTTCAGTTTCTATAAGGACTTGTTCAGCAAGCCGAAGAAGAGGGATCATAAAATCAGGTGTTACGGTAAATTAATTAAGGAATCTAGCATAAATAAGCACTTACAAACTAACGCTCATTTAAACTATAAACCAAAGAAGGCAACCACCCGCCAGGAGGATGATTTTAGCAACATGAAAGGGCTGCATCATGTGACCCTTCCTCAACTCCATGAATTTTGTCGAACGCATGACATTGCTGGGTATTCCACATTACAAAGGAAGTCAGACATCATCACATACATAGAAAGCGTATTGTTCAACCGCCGCTTCACCTTTAATTCCGACCTGTTTTCAGATTCATGACTGAGAAGGCTATATACCCCCATGAAGTTGAGACGGCTTATAAATCTCTTTTGAAGACGTATGACATCCAAAACGAGCACAATCTGATGCTACTCAAAGACATTTTGAACAATGTTTCATCACAAGTCCGGGGTTTTATCACTAAACATCTGAAGAGGTTGCATGGTCTGAAAAGGTTAATTTCCAGTTCATTTGCGACTATGAAAAAGGGAAGGATGAATCATTGATAGAAATGGAGAAGAACTTCAAATCAGAAAGTCATCTTATAATCAACTAATTTGGTAGCTTTTTACAGATCGGTTATTCAAAAGTTATTGAAAGAAATGGGGGAGTTTGTTGCAAGGGACTCTGGATGGACGCCTCCTAAAATCAAAAGCTTTGAGATAAGGATCAATAAATACAACCCACTGAGAGGATCATCCTACATCGACTTGCCAAAAGTGATTAAAGCTAAAAAAGCAGTCAAAAACGTTAAAAATGAGGATGAGAAGTGTTTCATGTAGGCAATACTATCTGCACTATACCCAGCGGAAAAAAGGCGCTCAAAGAGTCACCAAATATAAACAATACGAAAATTATCTAAAGTTCGAAGGCATTGAATTTCCAGTAAAAATGGAAGATAGGGTACTCGAAAGGTTTGAAAAAATGAATAGTATATCAGTGAATGTATATTCATACAAGACTAAAAACAAGGATACATACCCATTGAGAATAACTAACAATAAAAGAGATAAACATGTCAATTTGCTTTTTATAAAAAACGAGGAAGGGGGCAGTCATTATTGTTGGATAAAGGACTTGTCAAAATTAGTTAGTGGACAATTAACCAAGTATAATGGAAGACTATACCCATGTGAACGGTGCCAGTTATTTAATCACTCTGAGGAAGGTCTTCAAACTCATGAAATGGATTGTAAGAAAAATAAGGCCGTAAAAATAGTAATGCCTTAAAAAGATAACTATGTAAAATTCAAAAATTACCATAAATCATTGCGAACACTTTTCGTAATGTACGTAGATTTTGAAAGCATGATGACTAAAATAGATACCTGTCAACCCAACGATGATAAATCCTACATGCAGAAATACCAAAATTATGAACCCATGAGTTTCGGCCTCTATATCAAATATAAACATGGAGACTATAAAGCACCCATCATCTATAGAGGCCCCGATGCCACTAAGGTATTTTATGATACATTAAAAAGTGAGGCCTTAGCGATAAAGGAAATTTATGATAAGAAGCAACCTATCAAAATGACCTCTGAAAATGAAGAACACTTCCAGAGAACCCATATATGTCATATTTGCGGGTTGAATATCAACGAATCACCGTCGCCGTATTCAACCGAGAAAGATCCAGATTTCGTAAAAGTCAGGGACCACGATCATTTATTAGCCCCATCAAAATACAAATCAAACCATAGAGGTCCGGCACATAATTTATGCAACTTAATGTACCAAACCCCTCCTTTATTCCAGTTTTCTATTACAACTTGTCTGGGTACGATTCTCATTTATTCATAAAGGAGCTGGGGGGTAATAAAAGGGATATCGATGTCATTCCAAACACTGAAGAAAAGTACATTTCATTTAGTAAAGAAGTCGGGGCAAAAATGGTGGATGTGGGCGAGGGGAAAAAGGTCAAGTAGCTGGGGGTAAAATTGAGATTTTTAGATTCGTTTCGGTTCATGGCCAGTAGCATCGATAGTTTAGCCAAGAATGTGGATGATTTTAGAGAAACTGGTAAATACTTTCCCAAGGATAAATTAAACCTCGTTACCAAAAAAGGTGTATATCCCTACGATTTTATGGACTCATGGGAAAAATGCAAAGGTACCAACAAAAAAGAATTTTACAATAGAATGACCGAGATCGATATATCACATGAAGACTATCAACATGCCAAAACAGTATGGGAAAGCTTCAACATTAAAAACCTGGGTGAGTATTCTAATTTGTATGCGAAGGCTGATGTACTGATCTTGTCTGACATTGTGGAAAATTTTAGGGATGTCTGTCCGAAGACCTACAAACTGGATACCGCATGGTACTTCACAGCTCCCCGGGCTATCATGGGATGCTATGTTAAAATCGACTGGTATCAAATTGTAGTTATATTAAATGAATATGACGTGATACTTATGCTAGAAAAAGGAACCAGAGGGGGATCTCTCAGTGTTGCAATCGGTATGGAAAAGCCAATAAAAAATACATGAAAAAATATGACAAAAGTAAAGAATCTATTTATTTAATGTACCTGGATGCTAATAATTTATACGGTTGGGCAATGAGCCAATTTCTACCATATTATGGCTTCACGTGGGGGTATACCGATGTAGATGTAACCACGGTCCCCGGCGATTCAGATATCGCCTATATCTTAGACTGCAGCTTGGAATCCCGCATATTTGCATGATCTCCATTCGCACCTCCCACTAGGAGCTGAGAACAGAGTTCCTGATGACTCAAAATAATCAAAATTACTGACAACCCTACATAGTAAAGAACATTATGTGGTTAATTATAGGGTTTTGAAACAATTTTTACAGATGGGAATTAAACTGAATAAAGTCCATAAAGTTTTACATTTTATACAGGCACCTTGGCTGAAGAAATATATAGACTTAAACACTAAATTGAGAACCAAAGCAACCAATAACTTTGAAAAAGATTTTTATAAATTGAGGAATAACTCGGTGTTTGGGAAAACAATGGAGAATATTAGAAAAAGGCTTAATATCAAACTCTGTTGTGATGCGGAGAAAGTTGAAAAGCTTACTGCTAAATCCAATTTTAAAGTAAGGACCATTTTTGAAGAAAATTTAGCCGCCATACACACGCATAGAACCAAAGTAATCTTTGATAAACTCATATATGTTGGAATGGGTATCTTAGACCTATCATAGCATTTAATGTACGACTTTCACTATAATGTGATGGAACCAAAGTATGGAGGACATATTAAGTTATTATATATGGATACGGATAGTTATATTTATGATATAAAGACCGCGATAATTTTTATGAAGATATGAAAGAGATGATTGATTATTTTGACACCTCTGATTATCCGGAAAATAATAGATATGGAATGCCGCAAGTAAATAAAAAGATTTTAGGAAAAATGAAAGATGACAATGTGGGGGAAATTTTGAAAGAATTTGTGGGGCTAAGATCCCGAAATGTATGCTTGTAAAAACTGAAGAAAGTTTAGTAAAGAAATCAAAAGGTGTGAAAAAGTGTGTTGTTAAAAACAAGATCTCCTTCGAGGATTATAAAAGCTTCTTGTTCTCACAACAGAAATTATACAGATCCATGAATCTCATCAGAAGCACAAAACACGAGATTCATTCCATACAAGTGAATAAGATTGCCCTATCCGGGGAAGATGACAAGCGACATATATTACCAGATGGTATGAACACTTTAGTCCTCGGTCACTACACAATAACAAATGAGGAATAAAGCGAAACATGTAATGACCCCTTCAATGAACCATGTGGGGAAAACAGAAATGTATTTTTCAATAGTTTTCGAACTATAAAAGATAAAGACTTGGAATTCTTCTATCTTGTATTTATAAAACAGTTGTTTCCTTCAGCTCTCATCAAGACTCTTAATTATTTTTTTTAACTTTTCTTCTAAACTTCGTAAGCATTCGATTAATGCGTCCCTTTCAGATGATGAAAGTATCATTGATTGAAGCTTCTGAAATTCTGCTCGAAAGCTATAAATTAATGAGATGCGAGTGCATACCTTAATCATATATATGTTTTGGGGTTTTCATTTTATTCATTTCCATCTGTTTGTTTATATATTTGTTGTCTTTAAATACTTAAAATATCCCTCTAGTATATACATTCATATCCTCTTTGGAGAAAAAGAGGGGTTTTAAAGCCATTGTTTTTGAATGCGGCAGCACCACCTTATCTGAGAAAAAAGGGGTGCTCGCCGAAGGGGTACCTTTCCGTCTCAGCGACTTTTCGGGACCGCGGTTTTAAAAAAATTGTTATGGTAGCCATCGCTTTTCTAAAAGTGGGTGGGGAGGATTGTGACTATTATTTTTAAAAAATTGTTATGGTTGAATGATATCCATCCCTTTTCTAAAAGTGGGTGGGGTTTTAATGGGTTTTTTTTAATCTATTGTTTTTTAAAGGGGGTGGAAAGAATCATGGCGTTTATCATACGATTGTTCTATAAAAGTGGGTCTGATTTTTATGGAGGTTTGTAACTACTATTTTTAAAAAGTGCGTGGAAAAAATTATGGGTACAGGATATCATTCTTTTGTAAAGGTGGGGGTCAATTTTTATGGGGGTGGCTTATGGTCTAAACGTCACTGCGCCAGCTCTCTCATCTTCACACTACTGTTTGCTTACATATTTGTTGTCTTTAAATACTTAAAATATCCCTCTAGTATATACATTCATATCCTCTTTGGAGAAAAAGAGGGGTTTTAAAGCCATTGTTTTTGAATGCGGCAGCACCACCTTATCTGAGAAAAAAGGGGGTGCTCACCGAAGGGGGTACCTTTCCGTCTCAGCGACTTTTCGGGACCGCGGTTTTAAAAAAATTGTTATGGTAGCCATCGCTTTTCTAAAAGTGGGTGGGGAGGATTGTGACTATTATTTTTAAAAAATTGTTATATTGAATGATATCCATCCCTTTTCTAAAAGTGGGTGGGGTTTTAATGGGGTTTTTTTTTAATCTATTGTTTTTTAAAGGGGGTGGAAAGAATCATGGCGTTTATCATACGATTGTTCTATAAAAGTGGGTCTGATTTTTATGGAGGTTTGTAACTACTATTTTTAAAAAGTGCGTGGAAAAAATTATGGGTACAGGATATCATTCTTTTGTAAAGGTGGGGGTCAATTTTTATGGGGGTGGCTTATGGTCTAAACGTCACTGCGCCAGCTCTCTCATCTTCACACTACTCCATAAAGTTTTACATTTTATACAGGCACCTTGGCTGAAGAAATATATAGACTTAAACACTAAATTGAGAACCAAAGCAACCAATAACTTTGAAAAAGATTTTTATAAATTGAGGAATAACTCGGTGTTTGGGAAAACAATGGAGAATATTAGAAAAAGGCTTGATATCAAACTCTGTTGTGATGCGGAGAAAACTGAAAAGCTTATTGCTAAATCCAATTTTAAAGTAATGACCATTTTTGAAGAAAATTTAGCCGCCATACACACGCATAGAACCAAAGTAATCTTTGATAAACTCATATATGTTGGAATGGGTATCTTAGACCTATCATAGCATTTAATGTACGACTTTCACTATAATGTGATGGAACCAAAGTATGGAGGACATATTAAGTTATTATATATGGATACGGATAGTTATATTTATGATATAAAGACCACGATAATTTTTATGAAGATTTGAAAGAGATGATTGATTATTTTAACACCTCTGATTATCCGGAAAATAATAGATATGGAATGCCGCAAGTAAATAAAAAGATTTTAGGAAAAATGAAAGATGACAATGTGGGGGAAATTTTGTAAGAATTTGTGGGGCGGTTTTAAAAAATTTGTTATGGTAGCCATCGCTTTTCTAAAAGTGGGTGGGGAGGATTGTGACTATTATTTTTAAAAAATTGTTATGGTTGAATGATATCCATCCCTTTTCTAAAAGTGGGTGGGGTTTTAATGGGTTTTTTTTAATCTATTGTTTTTTAAAGGGGGTGGAAAGAATCATGGCGTTTATCATACGATTGTTCTATAAAAGTGGGTCTGATTTTTATGGAGGTTTGTAACTACTATTTTTAAAAAGTGCGTGGAAAAAATTATGGGTACAGGATATCATTCTTTTGTAAAGGTGGGGGTCAATTTTTATGGGGGTGGCTTATGGTCTAAACGTCACTGCGCCAGCTCTCTCATCTTCACACTACTAATGGTGAATAATGAATCTCATAAATCAAGAAATTTCGATACCATATTTAAGAATTTTAAAACTTATTGAGCGGAATCGATTCGTTTGAGTGAAATTAACTCTATTTTCAAAGAATAAAATGAATTTCACTCAAATGAATAGATTTTTTATTTAAATTTTTTAACTGAGACATGACTAAAATCGAAAAATTTCTTAAAACGATAAGGCTTTGATTTTTGTGATAATTTTCTTGATCTTTTCACCGACTGAAAAGCCACATAGCATAACCAATCCCCTCATAATTTTGAATTACATAACAATGAAATCGAATATTTTGAAGCTTTCGGTTGAATATATCTGTCGGCCAAAGTTGCTAAACTCACCCACCAACTTCGTTTTTTTAACAGGCAGATGACCATGTCTACTCTTAAGCTAATGCCCATCTCATTATGCCAAGCCATATAAGCAAAATGACCGTGGACCACATTTAATACTCATTGGATATCTCAACACATTGATTTATTCTGGGTCAGGTATTGAACCCATTACATTTCGGACACAAGAGCGATTTAATTTCAAACCAGCTGGTATATATCATGGGCCTTGAATCTTAAATACAATGTTAAAGGAAATTTTAAGAATCAACGAATAACATTTTGCGATAAAAACATAGATATCGACTTTATTTCCCTGTAAATGTAATTTTCAATGCATCTTTTTAATTTGACAAACATTAAATAAAATATATCAAACATTTCATTTTGATATTTATCAATTCAAAACGTATGTATCAAAAAAAAACCTGAAATAACCGAATAAAAACATAAAATATTGTAAAATAGTACCTGAAATTCGTATGTTGTTTCAGAAATATCTGCAGCTGGTGATAAAACTAGAAACTTGCAATCTTGATCTTTTTCAACCTTGTCACTGGAATCTATAAGTTTATCTCTTACCCATTCTGGAAGAGGTCGATCTGATGATAACCAACGTGTGACTTCTACTGTTGATTCTTTTGAGACACTTTTCGGACACTTTATGCCGCTGGTCCATACCTTTCTTGAAGATTCTAAAAACATTTAATATTTCACTCTAGGTTGCTTGTTGCTGCCGAGAAGCTAGCATTATGGTCTATAATGTCTTCAATTAAACAATTTAAGAGCTCAAACCCCACAACACCTGACGATGTTTGTAGTGATTCAGAACTTATTTTGAATTTACGATCAAGTTAGACTTCGATTGTGGAAAGTAATTTCTGAGAGATAAAACAATTGATCTGGTTAGATGCTTTTATTGGGCCATATGGAATCATTCATTTAAAAATATTTTACATTTGAAAAACTAAATATACCTATACTATTTAAAAAGTACGCTTTTTTTAATATTTAAAGTAAGAATAGTATTTTAATATTCATACTTTTTGAGAGATTTTTTCAATATTTTAATATTATATACATATATATATATATATATATATATATATATATATATATATATATATATATATATATATATATAATGTTCACACACAGGTTCAGAGAAAAACTAACTTATCACGCATTTCGATTAAAATAACTACTACCTCTTTGCTAATAAATTATATAGGGGATTTGTGTTTCTTGAAAGTTTTATCTTCACTTGTTTCCTTTTTGCTTGTGATAGGACACGTTTTTTAAGGTACAAATTATTAAGACCGATTCCACACAATCTCTGTAGAATTATAGAATATTGGTGATTCCAATATCTATAGAATTACAGTATATATATTGTTGATTCCAGTCTCTATAGAATTACAAAATATTGGTGACTTCAATCTCTATAGAATTACGGAATATTGGTGTTGTATTTTTGTTTTTTAAATGGAGACTTATTGGGGTGGGTGATCTGGGCTTCAATCCTCGTGAAACTTGAATGTTATCTACAAATCTATAGGGAAGTATTTCCGGGAGATATACGAATGTTTTAAAACGGTTTTCAGCTATTGGGTTATACGCTATGATTTGGTGATAAAGTTCCGTGATTCTGAGAAATATTTATTAAAGTATTCTAAGAAAAATCTTTAACTGCTGATGCGACATGTTATGACAAACAATAAAAAAAGTTAACTGGCCTGAGGAATTTTCTGCCTATATTGTAATTTTTACTAAATTTTCATCGTGTTAAAAAACCATATTTATGTGATGAATAATGAAGCTTCATCTAATTCCAGGCACTCAAATTCAGTTTTGTTAGCAAAATATTTTGATTGCAGGTAAAATATTTGGCTATTATTTCCTTCCCAATTTATTTCTATTTTCTATAAGAATTATTTTATAAGGCTCTTCTTTAAGTCATAAAGCAATAACTTCCATAACATCTCACTTCTGTGTTACTAAACAAATAACCAATTTTGCTTAAGAATCAATATATAATTTTCTGTAGGATGATCATATGCATCAAGCAAAACAAAAGTTAGGACATTTTTATGGTAATTTCAAAGTGATTCTATATTTTCCGGAACTTACTAAATAACACTCTGAAATAAATTGAAATTTTAACGTCTCTTGACATTCAGAAAATATAATATTCCCTTTTTTCTATGAACAGAATTGAACAAGAAAACAATAAATTCTCCATATGTAGAATATGAAATATTACACATTTTACCCCTGAACATTTGCTTTTCTGCTTAGGACATGAAAACAAGGACTTCTTTCGAATCCTCTTCTGGTTTTGGTTTAGCAAATTCCAACCTAAGAAGACAAAATCCAATCTACTGGATTCGAGTGAGCGTTATTTTACGCAAAGGGACATTCCCAATTATATTTAGGAATTTTAGTTTTAGTTTACCCTTTTATAGTCAACTTTTGTTCGGTAAGGCTAATTCGACTAGGAATTGTAATTAAGAATTTATTCTGAACCACTTCATGCATCCACATTTATAATGGGAATTTAGAAAATGAAAATATATAAATTAACAACCATAATAAGGGCTGTCAAATCAACCAACTTTAGAGTCACTGAGGTTTTTTTAAACGGTGCTCTCAAACAATATCTTGATAAATATCGACCTCAAACAATTTACTTTGTACAAAACTTTGATGAATGTTTTAAGCTTATATTTGTTATTATATGTAAAAAGACGAAATTAAAGAATGATAAATCCATTTTGTTAATTTTAACATCAAAAAATTTATCTGTGAATAAGGTAAAAGGCTCTTCCTGTATCACATTTAAATTTCCGTAATAGCTATTTTCTGTATTAAGCTTTATTTTCTTTGCTCAAACATTGTTAAAAGAACCCGAAAGTAGAAAAAAGGCGCCTTTATTTTACGTATCTACACATGTTTCGGCACTAGAATTGTATTTTCCGGTAGATAAAGAGTGAACGGAAATTCGACACACATAAGCAATTAAAAAGCTCTTATAGTTTTGGTTAAACAAGTATTACAAGTATGTTCACTTATCTTTGTGAGTATTATTACAAAAATATTATAAAATTAAATGGTTGGCACTCTTTCTTTTTTTAATGCGGTGTGGTTTCTCTGATCGCTAAAATACAGTCTACTCTTGTTTCATCAATAAATGAAAAGATTTGAATACCGTATTGATAACAATAATAGCTAAAAATAGGCACTTATCAAATTCCAATCATTTAACGAAGTTTTTGAAAATGTATACCGTTATTAATTTTCATTTTTAAATATTCTTATTATTTATTTCCTAACTAATGATATTATAAAAATAAAAATATTATTTGAAGTAAAACACCTAATAAGAAAAGGTTGCTTTATAATAGTATTAAAGCACTTCTCAATTTTTAAATTTTTGTCTGCTGATTTTTGTATTATTGAGTTAATGTAATTACCACTGCACTTATTTTATAAATTGTACAACTTTCATAATTACATTTTTCAACAAATATTTTTCATAAATTTATATTTATTTTACTTTTTATATTTTTAAAGATTTAGATAAATTTATTGTTCATAAAATAGGCGTTATTCGGTGAAAAATAAATAATATAAGGAAAATTTATTAAGTTTATATAACTTTTTAATTTGAATATTTTATAAAATCAATGCCATTTATTTGTAAGAAAATAACCAATGAAATGGGAAGTTGTTTTATTATATTAAATTACTATGAAATTGTTTCACGTTTTTATCTCTTGTTTTATTAGAATATTTCCATATAATAACTTATTGCAGCAACTTTTATCGAATTATAGATTATAAAAAATAATTAATTATTAACAAGAATAATTTAACCTTTTTTAAATAATCTTTATTTCGCAACATTTTATTCATAATAGTTAAATAATAATTTTAATCATACGACAAAATATTTAAGATTATAATTAATTATATTATAAATAAAGTCGTAATTTATTGTAGCACTTTTAAAGAATTGCTATTGGTACTCATTATATGATTGCATTGTACTATAAGTACACAGTGAGCTATCGGTACTGGCCTGAGATGAGTCTTTAAAACCTGAACTGGTACTCCTTTCTCAACTTTCACGTCAGAGAAAAAATATTTTGGCCTTCTATCCGCATTAGGATCGAACCCGTTACATTCTGGTCTCGAGAGAGGCGTAATAATTAAATATGTACACGGCCTCTTAATCGAACAAATAAATCAGAGCAAATGTATTTTTTGCACAAATATTTTACAAGATTTTAACCCTTACTCTCAAGAAAAACTAATCGAAAGATTCCATCAATATATAAATTATTGCTCATAAAATACACAAATTAAGAATAAAATTCTCATAAACTGATTAAATATTATCATTCTATAAATATACAGATAAATCAATGCAAATATAGCTTTACACAATATATATATACATATATCAATTTTTCTTTTACAAACTTATTCGATTGTTTAAATTTTATAAGCACTTTCTTCCAGTTACCTAGGTTTAAAATTTAAATTTACTAAATTCATAGGTACAAAGACTTTCTCAGTAAACCAGTTTGTTTCAAGTACCAATGTAATGACATGAATATTGATTGGAAACTCATTTTCAATCTTATTAAAAAGAAAAGAAAAAGTATTGAAATTAAAAATAAATGAAAATGTCGAGTGTTTTAAGTTGCATTTCAGGTCAATGTCCACATCGCATTGTCTTTGTTGAATTCTAGTGCTTCGCTGTGATAGTTAATTCAAGAAAACTTCATTGATAAGCGAATTCAAAAAATAAGTAAATCATTAAAATAATGCCAATTCCAGTATATTTAGAATCATCTCGTCATTTTAGACTTATCGACGTACATAATGAAATTTAAAATTTACCCTGGAACTAACTATAACTTTTAAATAATAAACATTAAAAACAATATGTTAAAAAGGACACCATACAGGATAATTTAAAAATTTGATTGAAAATAATTCTATTAAAATAATTAATACATTATTATTTATATTGTCTGTGAACTATGTACCATAATTCCTAAAATAAAGCCCCAATACAGTGTCTTTCTATGAAATATTAAACTTGTGCTACTGGATAGTTTCTTATAAATATTTTTTTCAGTTATAATATTCTATAATTTGATGTCATTTCATTTGGGATAAGCGCTTAGAAAATTTGTTTCAGGTGTTTAATTATTTGATGTTATAATATCAAATATATTTTTTGTTATATATATAATAAATAGAAGAAAAAATTTGTTGTTTTTGTAAGTTATTATATAATTAAGAATGTAAAACACCCACGTAATTCTAATTCTTCTTGTACCATTTCTGAAAACACTTTCAGATCGTCTTCATTTTGAATTTGAAAGAGGTCCACCAAAGAAGGCCAATCAGGATATTGTCCTTGACAGCGTTGTCGCACAGCTGCCCAACTGGAAGCCCTGTGTTGCACGATGTAACAAGAGTTGTTAATGCAGGTGTTTTTTTCACAGCATTCATCCCATTTTTGTTTCACATTTTCGATATCTGAAAGACGAAAGATTATTTTAGTTAAGTAGAAGCTTATTTTAATTTATTTGCTCTTATATTTGTTCAATGTGTGCAATTATTGTGAATAAATATTGATAATATATAACGCTTGAAAAAAAGATTTTATTTCCACAAAAAGGTTATTTTCCAAAATTATAAAAAATGACTGTGTTAATAAAAATTATAACTTAAATTCGATATAAATATATAAAAAAAAGAAATACATTTGTGAATGATTCATAATTGGTATTATGTAAATAGAGAATATATATATAATCAGGTTATTTGATTTTTTTAAATCTGTATGGAAAAATCTCTAATTGAAATTACTTTACAAGTAATGAGAAAATCGCACTTAATTTCCATTACTGTTTTTAAAACATGTAAATTTAAATATAATTTTCATACATTCTCTTGGATTATTTATATTCTTATTCTTATAGTTTGTTTATTTTATTCAAACCTATTAAAATTATCTGCAAAACACAATATTAATTTTATTATTTTTAACGTTTGTGAAATGTGTGTTACTTTCTTTAAACTGAGATCAATAACTATAAGATAGCATCTTATTGGAAATTCTTTAATAATGTATTTACTTTTTAAAGAGAAAAACATAAATATGAAAACTCAATAGCGAAAGCACTTAACATTTGTAGCATTTTGTGTTTATAGACTAATATTTTAATAACTATAAGTGATATCTAGACATTTAGAAGAACTGTTTAATTTAGCATTAATAGCTGATGTGGCATTAAATTTCTAAAAAATCTTTTTTTATATTCTTTTGGATATAATGTGTAAAACATATTATATCTGAGAATATAAAAAAATTTAGTGCCATAAAAGATATTTGTATATCTCAGGTATAAAAGAAAACAGTGTGGTATGTTTCATACATTATAACAGCGTGATATTAATGTAAACATATAATTAAACGTAAAGCATATTACTTTTTCACTTTCACAACTATTTTCACATTGAAAACATGGCTATGAAAGTACTCAGATATTTTTGCCATTGTTTCAGACATGAAATATTTATCTACATACTTCAACCTTACGATAGTATTTTTGAGATAATACTGAAAATATTTCTCATCGAATATACCTATATTTAAGGGTTTAAAGCTCTCTATTCTGATAAGATAAAACATTTCTCAGAAAAAGATAACAGAAAGATTTTTTTCCTTGTAACAAAATTTTTAATTACATTTTACTATTTATTTTTCTAAGAAGGTAGAAACACTTCACGTGTTTGTTTATGACAACATCAAATGCAATTTTAAGCGGAAGATAGAATTTATAGTTTAACAATTTTTATTTTTCTTAAAATATTATACTGAGATAAGATAATTTTATAGGTACAGAGATAATGAGAGGAGAGTAGAGGAATACTTATAAAAATACCGTGTTAAAGTGAATCATAAAAATGGTTGGGAAATCAAAATTTTTTTGCAATTCTTTCACAGAATTATTGCAATCGTTCTTTAAATAATTAACATAGTTCATATGTATATACACTAGTGAACAATTGCTAAGGATGGATAACACTATCATCCATAGCAACCACAAAATGAAAGGAAGCAAAATGTGGAAAATTAGAATAAGTGTGGGATATAGTAAGAAGAAGTATGCGTACGCAAATTTTTTTTCCACGTCTGTTCATCACTTGATAGCTTTCATAAGAGCTTTAAAGGTTTTGACGCGTATGGACAGTTGTTGCTTCAAGTCAAAGTTTTACAGGAAAGATTTAATAGACGAACTTGAAATTTTTGGCATGTCTTCCCGACATCACTTAGATGATTTTATGCATGACCGAATTATTGGAAAGATCGAAGAAGGGCGAAAAATAACAGATGTGGCCAGGGAGTTTGACATCGCTCACAGCGTTGTTTCACGGCTGTGAAAGTCATTTAAAACTACTGGAATTTGTAGTAGATGGCACGGTGGAGGTCGTGTTAGAAGCACGACGCCTACAGAAGACAGATATATCGTCCTATCAGCAAAAAGGAACAGACGCTCCACAGCTCAGCAGGTGGCAAATCAGTATCTTACTGCCTCAGGAAAGCAGATCTCCCAAAAAATTGTTGCCGGACGTTTGAGGGGAGGAGGACTATACGCCCGCAGACCTATTGTGTGTGTCCCATTGACCAGACAGCACCGTACTGCCCGTTTGCAATGGTGTCGTGAGCATCGCAATTGGACTGAACAAGACTGGGAATGCATACTATTCTCAGATGAGAGTAGGCTCAGTCTGTCATCGGATTGTAGACGCCAACTGATCTGGCGCGAGAGTGGTACTGCTTATCGTCCAGAAAATATCCAGGAAAGGGATCGATATCCGACATGCAGTGTCATGGTGTGGGCCGGCATCATGATCAATGCCCGCACGCCCCTACATGTGGTTGCGAATGTGACTATGACATTCCAACTATACATTAATGAAGTTCTACTTCCTCATGTTCGTATTTTCTGTGGTGCTGTCGGTGATAAATTTGTTTTTATGGACTGCAACACAACATGTCTTCGAACACTCGCTGTTCAGGATTGTCTAGACAGCGAGGGTATTCAACGCCTCGTATGGCCATCACGTTCTCCAGATCTAAACCACATTGAAAATGTGTGGGAAGCTTTGGGGAGGCAAGTTGCTGGTCGAAACTATCCTCCGACAAACAAGAACACCCTCATCCGTGCACTCCCAGAGGAATGGGATAAATTGCCTCAACAGCTGCTGGATAATGTTGTGCAAAATATGATACGACGTGTGGAATGTTGCATCACACTCCATGGTGGACATATCCCGTACTGATACCTTTCTTCAAGGTGCCTGCTGACTTTTAGATGCATTGTTCCATTTTTCCGTATGCAGCATCAAATGAACATTTTTTTCTTTCAGATGTTTCACAGCTTTTGTACTTTCCAGAACAATAAATATTCTTCATTCTAATGTCTGAACAGTGTGGCAACTATATTTTATCCTACTAGGCTTCATGTCTCGCTTAATGATATGCTACATTGCAATTTGTGATCCGTCCTTAGCAATTGTCCAGCAGTGTATATATATATATATAGATATATAAGCTCTAGCAAGTATATATTGCAAATTTTGTTTTATATTACATCATCCCCCGTTAAATCTCATGGTAATGATCTTTCACAGGGGTAAAGTGTTATTATTAAAATTGATTCTTTCCAAATGATTGAGATTCTTTCGACACCACGTTATGGATAGCTTTACATTTGATGACGGCATATGTCTTATTTTGCCATTTGGGAGGATTTTTAATATATAGTCGTTCATATTCATCAGTTGAAAGGAGTAAACTCTGAAAACTCCCAAGCATCTATCCCGATGGATATGGATACAGAAAACACAAACAAGACTTATCTTAAGTTCTGCGACATTGATTGGGAAGAAATTTGGATCATTCCAATTCAATAAAAATAGCAATTAAGTTTTGTGATTGACATTTAAAATTTAAAATTCATAGGAAAGTGTTGAAAACTAATTTCGTAATTGGGAATATACCATGACGTTGTAGTTAGCAATATTGAACGAATACCACTCTACGATCTCATCTTCTACGAAATTAATTAACATAATATTTTTATATAATTATTAGCATAATATTTTTATAACTATTAACATAATATCTTTAATAAAATATTAGTTTAAAAAATGAATAAAAAATTGCTTTTAGCTTTCTTTTTTGAAAATAAATTTTGATTTAAAACTTTTTCCGCCAAATTGATAAAAATAAGAACAGATATATTTTAGTTTAAAATACATTGCTTTTTATTTTTATTAATTTATTTTTTCAAATACTAAATAGTGATTTTCTAGCAATCAAAAGTATCATTTTCAGATTATAAAATTAAGATAATGATTTTCTCAGTATACGAATATGCTGATGATGCGAAACCAAAGCAGTTAATGTTGAATTTAAAATTTTTACTGTAAAAACTATTTCTGTAAAATTTTTCTCCCAATGACGTTTTCAGAATAATTAGGCTTAGTGACGCAAATAGAGTCGAGTTTTTTATTCTAAATTGTCACTTTCATTTTATAAAAAAAATCCATAAGATCCAGAAGAAATCCATTCGTGAGAAATGTATCTTTGATACAAAACTAAAATTCTTATATATTAATTTTCAGATTTTCCATTTCACACTCCCAAAAATCCTTTAATATTCAAGTTCAAAAATCTGAGTTAGTTCTCATAAAGAAAAAGTGACAAAGCATGACCAACAAAATCAAGATAAATATTTGCGAAAACTCCACGTTACATTAATTATCACCAAATCAATACAACCATATTACAAAATCATTTAAAACTCTGTCGCTAGATTAAAATCTACCATAATTTCTTTTGTGAGTCATTATATAGTCTTATTTGCTTATGAATGTATATATGTATATATAAGGCAATCTGTTTTTTTTTTCAGATTGTTAACTTCTATTTGAAGAAAAGGTCGAAGGGATGTCTAATAAGTATTGAAACCTTTAATTTATGAATTCAATTTTAACCACAAACATCAATATTTGTCGTTGTTTATTACTTAATTATTAGCGAAGTAGTGTGGGCATTTTATAACTTAATGAATAACCTGAATGAAAGAGAAACCTGAAATATATTTAAATTTACTTCAATTTATATTAACTATCAATGCAATGTTAGATGAATGTCATTTCTCTTTGCATTTTTTAATTATGTTTTTAAAATGTTTCGTTTTTTGAAAATTTATATGGGCACAGCTATACGAGCATAGCTGTACCGGCAAGCCCCAGGTGGTACGTTAAGGTTAATGGATTTGGAATACTCGCCCATCACCAAGTAACTCGTAATTTTGAACCACGAACAAAGGTCAAGGTCCCATATTGACCCCTGACCCACTTGACTGGTCAGGGGTCAAAGTCACATCTGAGCTGGTACCCTACTCTCCACATCTATGCCACACCAGTAAAAGGATTTTGGACAACACAGATTAAAGTGGACACATCCCCAACCCATTGGTCTCCAGCAAACTAGTGAGGGAGAATGTGGTCACTGTCCGCGGGAAATGATACTTCTCTCTGCTGATCCTAACGGGAAGCATCGTGAAGCCACTGGAGCTCTGGCTCAGCCATATATAGAAGATAGTCGCCAAACAATTAGTATTTTCCCCCTCTCTTATTTACAATGACTGAATAAATATTTTCTTTAACTTTCTGAGACACACTGTCTAGTTTTGTCGCATAATTGTGATCACAATTCTTTGTGTTAAGAAGTTTGATTTGCAGATTTGGCATGAATGTAAATATAATGGTTAGGAACCTACTTTCTTGAAAAATTAACCGTCGAATACAAAAAGTGAGAACAACCAGACAAACCAAGCACGTTTTTTGCAGCTGTTCTGGATAAGGATAATTGTTTTGAAAATCAATTTAGCAACTGGGTTTTGTTTCCAGTGGGAAACGCACCTAGCTTTAGAGAAAACATTGAAATATATTGAATAAAACACGATATTTTCTATTTCTTAACAATATTTTATGTTTGCTAACGATATTTACTGTTTACTTGGGCATATTCAAAACACTGTTTTCCACCATAAAATGGTGTCTCGCGTATGAACAAATAGAATGAGGTACGGTAAGTTCAAAAATTCTTTTTTGTTACAAAGTTATTGTTATTAAGTATTGAATTCTGAATTCTTTTCATTCCCGTTCAGAAACATATCCAATCGACGGTGTTTAAATCTAAAACACTTTCACAGCAGTAAGCTAAAACAATGCTTTTTCAAAAATATAAAAAATATTAAATATTGTTACTTTTTAAAAAAAAGTCATATCATGATAATATAAAAAGAAGGGGTCCTATACTGCGCATATTTTTATTTACCTCAGATCTTGCGCTTATAGAAGATAGTATTAAAAGAAAGAAAGAATCACAGACCTCCGCTCTTGAAGCAAGCATAATTCCGGAATGGTGGGCATTACGGCAAACACAACTTTACAGTGAGTCCAAATAGGCGTTAATAGCCGTTTAAGTTCGTTAGAAAAGATAAAAATTTTGAAATGAAACATAGCCTATATTTTAAGTTTGCCAGAAGATCAACATCTTGTTAATAGTCTAGTTCCATTTCGTGCAGCCGTTTCAATCCCCGGACAAATATTCGGCTCAGGTGAAGAAATTTTAAAACTCTGTATGATTACTATTTTAGAAATCCTATGAATATCATGTGCATGAGATACAATACATATTGTCAAAATAATAGAAAACCGATTTTCTAAAACTTTACTATAAAGCAGTAGCTTGTGATTTAATGTAATACTTTTTAAATACTAAAGAAAAGTTATTTAATTTTGTCATTTATAAAAGAAATGGTCCCAGCTATTGGTGAAGACCGATGAGTTTGCTTGAGTTAGCAGCTTAAAAAACATATCACTAGATAATTTACTATTTAATAATTATTAATAAATATTAATTACTAACGAAATGGCATAACTTTTATAGCTATCAATTTTAATTCACTGCATGAAAAATTATGACACTAAAAACCTATTTTAACGAGGCAAATTTTTTTAGGGTTCCAAATTTGTATTTATAAACACACACACATAAATTCTATCAACAATTGAAATTGCCGTAATTGTCAACATAAAAATCATATTTCTTAAGAAAAATACCTAATTCAATTTTTAAAATTAAAATAGCTTCAAGAAATTTGTATTGTCAGAAATACAAATATATATTGCTTTTTATCTAATAAAATTTAAACTATTATCATTAAAATAATCAAAACATTTTTGTCCAAGAAAAAAAATCCACAATTTTACTGAATAAGTATATTTATTTAGTTTTACATTTTAGATAATTTTATTCACTTACCTATGTTCTTTAGTAAATATTTATTTCGTTGCAAAATAACCTAGCAAAGGTCTGAAAATGTAATGGATTGATTCGGGTTTGTTTTTTTTCTCATGATCCATTAGCGCGCGCGATATCTAATATAAAACATAGATAACTTATAACGCACATAACTGATTAAATTTAATGTAACTCGTCGAATTTATTTTTATTTCAAGTTAAGTTCGTTATGGTATTAATAATTTAAATAGAATTTCTTTTTTACATGATAAATTAATTAAAAAAATATACATTTAAAATAATATAATTAATCACTTACTACAACAGATACTACATATTCACACACAGTAATTTTCTTATTTAATTAACTCACTTAATAGACTGAATAAAGAAATATTGAATTTTTTTCGACTACATATATGCATGCGAATTAAACCTTTATGCAAAAAGTAACGTATACAAACTCCTTTTCAATTAGATTTCTTTTAAAATTTTAATTTTTAACATGGATATGCGCAACGTAACCAAGAATTGGGAATATTTTGTTACTAGAACGCTCAGCATATATCGGAAAATTATAAATATATATAGTATGCAATACACGGCACATGAAAAAAATGCAATACTAAGTAATATATATTATTGGCCATCTAACCAACATGAAGAACAATGAAACAAGACAAAATTTTAAAAATCACTGACAAGAATAAAACTAAGCTATACAATAAAAAATATGAGAAGAGCATAGGAACCACGTCTTCGTCACGAAGAAGATAGTCAGCTATGCTAATTAAACATTCTTTTCTGGTATGCACGAAGCACATATGTCTAAAGATCTTCGAGTAATTCCCCCGAAGAGTGTTTGTATTAAAGAAAAGAACCATAAAAAATATTAATATCAAAAATTAAAGTAAACAGTACATCAAGGTAATATATGCAAATCCATAGTAGAAAGAGGTAAAGGTATGCATTCAAAATATTAATGCTAGCAAATCAAAACACTAATATTCTGATTTGCGTAATATTATGAACAATAAGCATGAATATTATAGATAATTAACATGAACAATAAGCAAATATTTATTATTCGTATGGAAATCATCCTCAAACTTTATTTAATGTTCTGTGTGAAATGGGTTATTTAATGTTCTTTTTACTGACAAAATTAGAATAATAATTAAAAATATTTTACTTATCGTGATAAGGTGTATTTATTCCAAAGTTTAGAGTTTACACTTAAATAAAATGGTACAATTTATTGTAAAACATAGAACACTTATGTTTTGATAACAAAACTAAACATATTGTGATTGGATATCGCAGAACAATGACGTCAAGTAATATTTAAGTGTTTCTTACTTAAGCGATATCATAGAAAGATTAAACGAATCTAGACTGGATTCTCAATGAATTTGTGACTCCCAAGTTACTATCAAAAAAATAAAAATAATAACAATGTATACTACAAAATTTGGATGAATGTCAACTACAGATAAAAGAAAATTCAATTTACTATACGTATACAGATGTCAAGTATGAAAAAATATCCAACATTAACCACTCCATATTACAAATGAATAGTTTTTTGGATTGTGGGAATTTTTTTTATCAATAATTTAAATGAAAAGACAATAAAAAAGAGCAAAAAGTTAAAAAAAGTAAGTATTATTTACTGCCTCCCCTTTTTTTAATAAACCAATTAATTCTAGTAGTTATATAAGCCACTTAAGAGTCCTTCGCTTCCAGCTGAAAACTTATATCTAATTTTGGGGTAAAATTTGCGAATTAAAAAAACAATGCTATTTATTTAAAGTATTTTTAATGACATTTACAATTTACTTGGATTTGTTTACACTTCTGTTTTGTACCGGAAATGAAGATGCGCATTTAAATCAGTTAAAAGTAAATCGAATTAGGTGTAGAACGTTTGAAAATTCTTTTCAGTACGAAGTTGTTAAATATTGAAATTGGGAGTCCTTTAATTTGTGTACCAATGCATTTCTTATTGGCAGTGCATTGGAAAAACAATAAACACGTACTCTTCAAAAAGAGAAAACATTTTTTTTTTCAAAAATAGGAAAATAAGTAAATAAATATTGTTAGTTAAAAAATAAAAAATAAATAAAACTACACTGGGGGAATGTTGGAGGATGGAGAAATCCAGTGCCGAAAATATTTTTCGTAACTTCCAGTGACTATGCTTGGATGACAGTTTTAAATGGGTAAATAACTACATACCTCCATTAATGAAGCGGAGAAAGTTCCGGTGTGAAATGTTACAACTCTAAAATTACTTACTTAGCGGGAAAAGCAATTTTACAATGAGTTCAAAACAGCATTAATTATTGTTTAAATGAATTCTGATAGCTGTAATCAGAATTTCATAATGAAATATAGCTTTTATTTAAAGTTAGCCATTGACCAAAATCTTTATGTAATTTTTATTCCATTCTGTACAGCTATTCCCCTTTCAATCGTGATTCAAACTTTGGCGGATAAACAGTATAAGGAGGTGATTTTATTTACTTAGTTACCTTTCTCGATTTCGGCTGCAATATGATATTCTTTGCCTCACTCCAGCACAAATGAGTACATATTTCATACACAGCTAGTCTACTAAACAACAATCTCAAGAATGCTCGGTAGGAGTAAATATGAATGTCCTATTTTTTAATTTTTACGGAATGTGTGAAACTGGAATGATTAGTTTCTTAATAAATAAAAAAGCAATAAACTAAATAAGTATGAAAAAAATTTAAGTTTCAGTATTAAATTATAAAAACACACAAAGGATGTAACCTGTATGTTAAATTAACTTTATTATCATATAAAGCTTAATAAAGTTAACTTAATATCTGTAGTTATTTTATCCATGCACTTCCATTGCTCTTACAGATAAAAGCTTTGCTTTCTTTCTCTTAATTAAGGTGAGCTGGAAGATGATTGGCCCATTTTTTTAGCCTTCAGTTCAGTAGTTGAGGTGAGTTAGATTCCCACTTCTTGTATATCTTAGATATTTGTAGTGCTTCGGAATCCATTTTAAGTTGTTGATCTAAATCTGAAATTATTCTTTTAAGTTACTGTGGAGAGATATAAGCAAATGAAACTCAATTATTCTTCCAATTAAAGTTATTTATCAAAGGCTGGTATGCACATTTGTTAAAACTTGAGCAAGTAGTTGACTTTATGATGCAAGAAAGCAATTTACCTGGACATTTTTTGGCTAGTATGAAGTGGATGTTGCCCAATCTGTGAATGATAAATAATTCTTCATTTTTCAGAAAAGAAACATCTTTTATAATACTCAAATGGAACTTTTTTTAAAAAAAAAGCGTAAACTACCGGAAATTTTTGCGTTAACATTTAATGAATCCTATTTCTCTTTTACTCAATTCTACCACTTGATATACTTTTTGCTAAGTTTAGTTTGTCGCTTTAAGCCCATTTTTTGCACATGAGGTATGGTTAGTCCGTAGCCATCAGTATATATAAAGTATATATTTCAACTTCTACAAAAGTCTGCTTCCGATGATGGAAAATGAGTCCACGAATTCCTAAACTGAAAATCCTATTCTCAAACAACGCAAACACTCATTTGGCTCGTTTTCGCTGGTATTACTATATTACAGATGATTTATGATCTATACTGAACATTTTTTGCATATTCTTTCTCATTTTAGGCTTACTGGGGCTTGGTTCTAACTTTGGCTTCTGGGCTTTCTGGGGCTTGGTTTTGGGCTTTGGCTGATTTCTTTAGAATAGATGATCCCAGACTCGAGCTCAACTACTGTTGATCCCCCGGTTTCTATAAACATGCTTTTCGAGATGAGTATTTGGATGTTTTTTGAAATGTGAATGCATCCTATTATCTACTACATATCCTCCTAGAATGCTTTTGATAAATAATAGGCCGAGCTGTCAGCCGAATGGTTAGCACTTGGGCCTTCATTTCAGCAATTTATGGGTTCGAATCCCACCTTGGTCATGGATGTTTTTAGTGGTTCAGGATCCACTTTAAACTGTAGGTCCTGGTTTGATTATTCTTCGTATGCAAAAAGTGACCAGTGAGCGATGAACAAACCAAACCTTGATAGATAATAAGAAGAATGCATATAATGCAGAGTGAATGTCAAAATTGTATAACCGCATTCGATAATTAGGGTATTCGCTTAGCAGTGTTCAAATTCTTTATCGCTTTAATTCGTCTGCCAAATGCAAAATAATAACTTAGAAAAAAATGTAAAATAATAATAATAAAAGAGAAAGAATAAGCATTTAAAAGAATAAGAATGTAATAAATAAAAGATATACCCCCAATCATCCGTCTACTTTTGGATATTATATGAACCAATGCATTCATGTAAATATCAATTCCAACATACAGCATAACATTATGATCGGAGTATATGCATATTTGGTTGTCATCCTACAGATTATCATAATAGATCTGCATAAAGATGACATTATAATATACTAACTTTTCGTTTTTATCTTAACTATCAAAAACTTGCTACAAAATTTTCGTACCTTGTCATTAGTAGATAGTTAAACTTTAATCGCACAGTAATGTATGTAATTTACATAGTATCTGAAAATAGAAAAACCAACTACTACATAATGTTTATGTAAATTTAATATATGATATGGTAAACTATGCCCTAGATATGAAAATTTAATAATATTTTTACCAAAAATATTAAATTTGTTCTACGGTTCTATGAATATATATAATATAAACAATCTAAAAATATAAGATTTATTATTCTAAAAATATTAATTTAAATTCTCCTTTCAGCGATTCATTTTTTAATCATTTACATAATTTACATCAGCGTAAATCTAATTATAAAAATAAATTTTATATTTGGATAAATAAATCGAAAATCAGCATCTCAACATTAATGAGGTTAACATCATTAAGTCATTAACATACTTTTCTCAAGAGGGTCCATCGTTTGGTGTACATAAATACACACAAACACACACACATATATAATATATATATGGTGTTATTAAAAATAGATAGCTATTTTTAAATACCTATTTCATATTTTGTTGAGCTATGATATTTAATCTGTTTTATTATATAGTGCACAGTTGTATGTAATGAACATAAATAATAAATGTAACGATATATTTATTATTTATATAGAAATTATCTAAATAATAAATATAATAATATATTTAGTATTTATATAGAAATTATATTTAAATATTATTCTATGCTCAACGAAAGATAATCATTACTGGTGAATTTACTGTAATTTTAATTCGAAAAATTAATTATTATATTATCTTGAGAAATTAATTTATGATACCATACTTTGACAAAATAATTCCTGACGTTTTTAACCAAAAATATCAAGTTTATTCAAGGATTGTTATGAATTTATAATGCAACCTAAATAATCTTTAAATAGTTTATAAATATTGCTTTAAATTCTACTAAGCAATTCATACTTTAATCATTTATATTTAGTATTGTTTCAGAGTGAAATCGAATCCCAACAATAAATGCGATGTTTGAATGAGGAATTCGAAAATCAGCATCTTTATGATAATAAGGTAAACATCATTAAGTCATTAGCATACCTTTTTCAGGAAATGGTGCAAGCTGCACTCCTGCACAAGTAAAGGCGAAAAGGGTCACAACCTTTACGAAATGCTTATGCATGCTCATAAAGTAGTCTGGCTTTCCCGATGGTCGAGACAAATTGGAGCTTTGAGAGCATGTTCGACAGCAAACCGTTTCATGACAATTTCACACTTCCTTTGAAGTTACGTACTCAGCAGTCAACACTTTCTTTTGCCGCTCAAGGTATGCGCACACTTACCAGCGACAACTGCAAGATAACGGCTTAGATCAAACTCCGAGCTGGACAGGTAGAATGATAAATATTGCAGTCGCAACGCATTTTCGTCTCGACATACAAAGTAAAGGTTTTCAACGTTATTTGTTTCGTTCTAAATAAGATGGAAGTGACATCTTCCTCCTTTTTTCTTGTTTACAACACGATGGCGTCAAATGTCAAGTCTAAGTGACACTGATTTATTCCACAGGTGATGCTACTGTTGATTTTCCAGGAAAGAAAAATAATGAGTGGCTTATATTTTCCCTTTCATATAAAAATATCAGGAATGAAGAAGATATTTTAAATGATTCATAAAAATAGTTAAGTTGAGACTAAAAAGAATGTTTGAATATTGATTTACTTGGAGTTACTTAAATATATATCGCATTTTTATTTTGTGCAGTGAGCTTAAAAGCATTTTATTACAAATTTTAATTTTAAATGAAATCACAAATTCTATAATTTTATTAAAATTATATGCTTTATTGCATAAATGAAATGCATAAAAATGAAGATAGTTCACCAATATGTCAGAGTTAACCACAAAATATATGAAAGTGAGCATAGAAAATATTCTACTATTTTTGCTCGAAAAATTCTGTTATTTTACATTGCTTTGTAAGCCATGATGCTTTTATTTTGATAAGAATTTTCGTTTTTTAAAAGTACGATGAAAATAAAATTGGTTATAATTTCTTATAACTGTCGATCTCTTTTATTTGTTTAAAGTGATAGTAGCTTTTCAGTCCGATGTAACGTTGTTGTATCAAGTTCTCATTTTTGGAATCGTAATGGCTTCAATGATCTTCATTTATGCTCGTAAAATAATTTTAAGTATCTTTATCTGTAATATATAAATTTTACTTCTAAGAAATTAAAGAAACACCATTTTTTATTTGCCATGACAACTTGGGTCAAATTGTCTTTATGATAGGAATCAATGCAATATGTGAACTCAATACTTCCTTAATATTTAGAAGCATTCCAATGTTATGAGTTACTTCTAAAATGACCAATCAGGATATCTTAGAAACGAGCACGAGTAAACAAACGAATTTCGCAAAATCAGACTTTTGTTTTACAAAAATGGCAAACATTTTAAGGGTTTATATATATATATATATATATATATATATATATCATATATATATATATATATGTATATATATATATATATATATATATATATATATATATATATATATATATATATATGTATGTATATATATATATATATATATATATAGAGAGAGAGAGAGAGAGAGAGAGACACGTCATTTTTACTTAATTGGAGAAGCAATTCCTAAAGATTTAAAAAAAGCTTTGTTTTGTATATTTTTTGTATAAAAATGTACGTATATGAAATCATTTAGTGAATTTATTTTATATAGAAACTTTGATGTCTCAACAGACTGATAAATACATTTGAAAAGGGAAAATGCTGCTCAAAAAATTTTGAAAGATATTGAAATCAAGCTTATTTCACAGATAACAAGCAGTCTTTCTCCACTTGCAGAAGTTCTTTGTTAATTCAGCTAACTAATTAAAAATACTCTTTTCTGTACATAAGGAAGATGATAAAATTAATAATAAGTGTTGTTTCCACGATCATAGTAACAGTTGATGAATATCACAGCGCTGAATATATTATGCTTTGGATATATTCTAGAGAATCAACAGTCTACATGCTGGACCCATATGAAGTCAAGGTTGATCTAATGTATCAACGAATGCTGAATTCTAGGATTGTCGTTTCACAGTCTATAACTATTACAGAACTATGCTTCCTTGTTCCTAGCCCTGAATTGGGCTCTACCAGTTACATGGAAGCAGCCAGGTAGTCTTCATGATTTCGAAGCAGCGACCAAGCAGAAGACCCACAATACTTGACCTGCCATCCCCAGAGGTATCATTTCACTTGGAGAACATCGCGACCATGCCGCTTTTAGCGAACACTACGGATCTTCGGTTAAGCCGGGGTTCGAACTCACTACCTTCCGATAGTTGGAATGACGCCCTAACCAACTATGCCACCACGGACCCAGTCTGTAACTCTAATGTATTCCATAAACTATAAATCTGAAGTACAAGATGCCATGGATACAAGACAGTACGATGGATTATAAGGGTAGTTTGGACTCTGCAGTCAATACTCATTATTCTTTTGAAATATGCCTCAGGAAAAGCCAGGAGTAATTAAGAAAAACTGCCTAAAATATATCACAGATTTGGATCTGACACGATAATGTATTGGCAATACGTACTAAGATGTCAAGTAGAGTGATCTTATACCTTTATATAAAAATCTATATAACAAAAGCACGACTAATTTGACAATTTAGCAGTATATATAATCTGTTTTCAAACTCTAATACGAATATTATTTTCTTTTAAGTAGAAATGTGGGATTCTCAGAAAATATGTCATATCTTATGAATGTACATCAGTCTCACACCACTAATTCAGGTTTATCAAATTTTTATTTTTATTACATTTTTTCTCAAACTATTACTGGAAATACATTATGCATGGTACTAAATCTTGATTCTATCAAACGAAATTCCTGGTGTCATGTGAATGTTAAATGCCCATCCCAAGTAGCTCAACGATAGTGGCCATTATTCTATTGTTGTCGGCCAATATTGTAAACATCATTGAATGCCGAAATCTGATCTGATGTTAAATAATGTTATTTGATATTCAAAAAATTATAAGCAATTTAGAAATTATAATGAAAGGAATTATTTCAAAAGATTATGATTCAGATGTATTTTTTTACAGTTTATTCATGTAAATTAATGTGATACACCAATTTTTTTTATCTGAAATCTTCTCAACACTGAATAATATTTAAGAGTAGTAATATTACACTCTTAAATAAATCGAGTGGATTTCACTCTTTCATTTTCACAAAACTCAACCATTCTTTAATATAGAATTTTACTCTTTTGAAAGATGCGGGTAAACCACTCCTTTTAAGGGAAGTAACGACAAATCGTTTAAAGAGGTAAATTAGATAGAAAAAAGAGGGAATTTCAATCTTTTATAGAAGTATTGCTGATTTTCTTATATTGATAATTTATTGCAAATATTAGGTTTTAAATTCTTTATTTTAAGGATTTATGTTTTTTTTTTTTTGACAATTACAATAAAAAGATATGATTTCTTTATTCAATAATATAACAGTACAATTGAGTATGACATTTTAATTTATTTTAATAATTATAGTGGTTTTTAAATTACATACTACAATATCAAGCAAATTGTTCAGCCATTTATTACATTATTTATATCTATTTAATTTTACGTGTGAGTGTGTGTAGCACTCTCAAAAAATTGTCGCACTACTTATTTTTCAGTTTAGTTTACTGTGGACCCACATTAAGTACAAAATTAACTTTTACAAACTTTATTAGTACAACAAATTATACACAATTTAAAAAATACATAAATATTTTATATAAGTAAATATAATTTAAGTTCTTTTGAAAAAATCATTTATTTATAGTATAGCTAAATATTTATTTTTGAATATTGTAGTATGCATTTTTGAAGTTACACGAGGATAAAGACAAATATTTACATATTATTTTGTTAAACAAAACTGACTTGTTTTTTTGCAAATAAATCTTGTTTTATGATATATTTTCCAAGTTTAGTTTAAGCTGAAAATAACTTCAATGAAACTAAGAATGATATTAAGTAAAAATAAAATGCAAGATTATACAAAAAATCATTTATTCAATTTTTAATACAGAAAAAAATTAAATAAAAATATGTATACGGAAATTCTTATGTTTATGATATCAAATTAATATTGGAGCATAATTTCTTTCAATTGATAGTTTAATAAAACAAAATAAGAATACTATTAAAATAAGAATAGAAAACATAGTATGCATTTTAATGCATTTATTTTGCGAAATTTAGGTCTTGATCGATTATAGTAAGAATATATTTCTTTCAATTGAAGTCCCAACTGGACCATTTTTTAATTTGTAAATCATATAGTCCATGAAAGCATAAAATACACTAAGTTTATCATCATACTTAACATTAAACATATGATGACATTCATATAAAATATTGAACGCTTTTTAATCTTGCATATCTGACATCAATAAATACAGCAAAGAAAGTGTAGTTGACTACTTTTGAGCATTGTTTTTCTTCTAAAGATCTCTTCACCTAATTCGTAAAATAATAATAATACAGCATAATAACTAAAATTTTTTAAATATTTGTATTCTCATTAGTGTCTATATAAACTTTAATACCAAAATTTCATTAGAATAATACTACAAAAATATAAAGCCTTATTAAAATAAATAAAGCTGCAAAGAATCAGATATCTACATAATTATATTCCATATTAAAATTATATTCAGCCTAAAAAATACTATCATCCTGAATTCTCACATATTTATTCCATATTATAGAACAAGAACAAGTTTTTGAACATATGATATTCTAGAAGCATAGAATGCAGGATATTTAATGAGAAAAAAGTCAGCCTCTGGATATCAAATTCCAAATCTATCTGTAATAAAGAGAATAATCATTTATATTAAATTAATAGAACTTTTTACTGTAATTTAAAGCAAGTGTAATTTGTTAAAAAATGGTATTCTCATTAATTAATTAAAACTTAGTAACTGAAGTTCGTAAATTAATGATTATCTAGTAGTTTTTGAAAATTTTTACAATGTGGCAAAAATGATAAATTATTGATATACAATGAAACAAATACAAAATAATTTTGGATTTTATCTTTGTTATGAAATAGATATAGCCCCTATCATAATTTACAAAATGGATTGTTAAACATTAAATAAAAATACATACATTCATAAATTTATTTTTAATGTTAAAGCATTTTTAAATCAATCAGCTATAACTGAAAAACTGGTGAAACTTAATAAATATTTTTTTTAACAAATTACATAAAAAAAATTTAATTGAGACTGTTTTTGTGTCACATATACTAATATTCAAATACATTACAAGTAAAATTATTTTTAAAAATACAAGATAGAAAACTACAATATAACAAAAGACATAAGCAATATTGCATATTTTGTAAAATATAGATTTTAATTACTTTCTTTTGGATCATGTGCGATCATTAAACAAATATCAAAATAACAATGAGATTTTTCTTCCATTTTTATATGAAAAAAATCCTTTCTCAGCAAAATTTTAACTAAATGTGTTTGGCATTAAAATAATTTAAAACATCTTATTCACATGAAATAAAAAAACTTGGAAATGAATGCACAGCATGTTTCATGTTCTACCTTTAAAAATCCAGATACACAAATTATGTAAGGAATTGTAAGTTTTGGTGTGCTTAAGTCATTCTGGCATTGTTAGAAAATAATATTGATATAAAAGTTTAGTACTTTCATGAATATTTTAAAATTCGTCCTCAAATATGCAAAAAATACAGGTTTTATACTACCAATGTTTTATTAAAAGCAGCCTATTTTTGATACTTAGAGAAATAAATTCTGTTATGGTATAGAACAATAGATGGTCTAATTTTCCTCACAAAATGTTATTTAGTTCTAAACATTTTCTTCATACGTTCAAATGTTTTTTCTCAATGAATTTCATAAAACATTTCAAATTGTTATCATTTTATCTCAAAGGAAAAATACATACATAAACATATAATGTGTTTACTCAATAACATCATATATATCAAAACTAGTTATGGTCAAGTGAATTATAAATACTAGATATTTATTTTTTAAGCAATTAAATTTAAATTAAAAATTTAGAAAATTTTAAGCGATTTATAAATTTATTATAAAGTTAATTAGAATTTGGTTTTAGTGGTAAAAACCAATAAAACTTTATTTCAAAATAGATTTAATAACATTATTAAAATTTCTTAAGCTAATTATCAAGAAATATTAATTTAATGAATAATTTCCTTTCATTATTTTAAAATTAACTTCAAAACCAAAATCTTTAATAAGAGATTTTAACTGAAAATATTAATTGGAATTTTTATGTCATTTAATTAAGTTACCACGTTCTTTCATTATACATAGAATATTACTTCAAAATTTTAAATACATTTTACAAGCAAAATGAAATTAATATTTGTAGTAATAACAATAGTTAACATTTTCTCAGTCTCCATAAAACTTATTTTGATTACAAATTATACAGAATATACCTGATCAGTCATTTCTTGATTACATTGCATTTCATAATCTTCGAAATAACTACATGTTTCAGATTTGCTTTTGCTAATTTTTTTCTTCTCTGATGACAATGACAACCATAAAATACGAATATAAATTATATTTTCATCGACAAAATTTTTAGTTGGAAATTCTAAAATATTATACAAATTAATGGTAGATTTTGGTACATACAATTTATTTTCGTTTTATCTACAATGCTTTTACATAATAACAATCAAATCAAAAATCGTCAGTGAAATTTTAATAAATAAAATACATATTGTCAAGTAATATTTTGTAGATTAATATTTGCTTTATATTGTATTAACATTTAAATTAAAAAGCTCCGAATTTTATTTATGAAAAAATTTATTCATTGATTATTTAATATATTCATTGATGAAAAGTTGTACTTGATATTAATGTCACTTTCAATTCAGTGCAATAAACTATATTAAATAATATTTCTATACTATACATTGGATATTTAAATCAACGAGAAAATTAATAGTCATACCCATGGAGTTTCGAAAGTAAAAGAATTTAAAAATGCATTCATTATAATTTACTATTAATTTATAATAAATTAAATTTTGGCAAAAAATAGTATTTGAAATAAAAAATAAAATTTCCAAGCATACATTTTTATACTATCAAACATTATCAATTAATAAGGAATTTCAAATATTATAAATTTTACATGAATATGAATTCACACACACACAAGAGAATTCATTCATTCACACTTTCGAATATGTAAGTTTATATAATGGTGAAAAATCACAAATATGAAGATTTGATTTAGTCATTCAACTAATTATAAGAAATAAAGACTCACCGTAATGTTTCTGCGTTTCTTCTTGTCCAATTATGTATTTTAAATCAAATAGAACGCCTTAACAAAATGAAGTTTCAAATTCCTCCATTTTTAGCGAAACTAAACCGAAACCATAGAGACACGTGATGATTTAAACCAATCAAAGCACATCACATTTACTTTGTGCCATAAACAAGTCAAAAAAAGAGTGAAAATTGCTTTGAACTGAGAATGGAGTGTTGGAAAGAGTATTTCTCTCCCCACTTATAAGTACCAAAGAATTCGTTTTATATCTTTATGGAGTGCAAAATATCCATCGCTCATCGAGTGGTAAAAAACCACTCAATTTTTTTAAGAGTGTAAGTGAATGCTATTCAATATACAGGGTGATTATAAAAAAACTTTGCCAACATCTGCACTTCTAGCGTCCATTCTATTTAACCGATCAAGATGATACTTCAAATATAGTTCTTTTGAGATATGCGCTCGAGATTCTGTGAATGGCAACACAGTGGCCCTCGCGGTTACAGTTATAGTGACAGAAACCCGAAATTTTCGAATGGCAACGTCTACTTTTTACCATCGCAAAATGTTCAGCACATGCGAAAACCCTAAATAGCGTTGAAACGGTACCGATATGTCTAAAAACGGACGTGTTCTGCAAACACAAAAAAGAGTTCTGAAAACCGGCCAATAAAACACGATCTGGGCGCACGCAATAAATTTGCATGTGACAGAGTCAAGAAACCAATCACAGAACGCCGGTCGCCAGATATTCAGCGTAGGAAACCTATAAAATACCAAGCGGGTATGCGAAGTCGTCATTCGGGAACTCGCACATGCCGACGATATGAGTCTTCCTAGGAAAGTTCGCGGTGAATTGATCAAACTCTATTACCAAAATGGGATGAACGCTGCGGAAGCCTTGCGTGTGTATCGCCGCAATCATCGACAACGACGCGGCCCATGTACTCTGCAAGCTCTGCTTGATTTAGTGCGGAAATTCGAAGATAAAGGCTGCACCTGTGACAAACAGCGCTCAGGACGGCCAACTGTTTCTGAGGACGTTGTCATGGAAGTGCACCATACAGTGACTGCAGGACACACAGAAACCGCAAGAGGCATAGCGCGCGTTTTGGATATTCCGAACTCAACGGTCCGCAAGCTCTTGCGCTCGGTACTTCACATGTTTCCCTATCGGTTCCAGCGCGTCCAGATGTTGGAGCCGCGTGACCCACAACAACGTCTGGACTTCGCAAATTCATTTTTGTTACGATATGATGCGGATAACGACTGGCCACTTCGCATACTATGGACGGACGAGGCGCATTTCACCTTAAATGGCAGCATTAACACAAAGAATTGTGTGCACTGGGGAGAGACGAATCCTCATGCTGTGGCGCCAGTACCATTATTTGACGCCAAAGTGACTGCGTGGTGCGGCATTACAGCTACATTTGTTCTGGGCCCGTTCTTCTTTGAGGAAACGACCCCGACTGGCCCTGCAACATGTTCTGTAACGGGCCCTCGGTATGCAGCCATGCTGAAAAATTATGTCTTACCGGAGTTGCGTCGGCTGAATGCACTCAATGATATTGTTTGGATGCAAGATGACGCACCTCCACATATAGCGAGGTCAGTTAAAAGGCTCCTGGATCAGCATTTTGGTGATCGCATCATCTCACGCTATTATCTTTTTCCGTGGCCTGCGCGATCCCCAGATCTGATGCCTATGGATTTCTGGTTTTGGGGCTATCTCAAATCCAGAGTTTATCTGTGCAATCCTCAAACATTGTCGGACTTAAAGGATTCTATACGGCGTAAGATTGGAAACATCCCTCGTGCCATGTTGCGTGCAGCGACATTGTCCACCGTCTCCCGCATGCAATGCGTAATTGCCTGTGATGGCACTCATGTGGAAAATGTTTGAAATTAATAAAGATTTTTTTCTCTATGTGTTCTCATCATTGAGCAGTCTCTGTCGTATGCATTATTCTTCCGTGCGCCTTGAAGAACTGTTTGTATGTGTATAACACGTCGGTTTTCGGACATATCGGTACAGTTTCAACGCTATTTAGGGTTTTCGCATGTGCTGAACATTTTGCGATGGTAAAAAGTAGGCGTTGCCATTCGAAAATTTCGAGTTTCTGTCACTATAACTGTAACCGCGAGGGCCACTGTGTTGCCATTCACAGAATCTCGAGCGCATATCTCAAAAGAACTATATTTGAAGTATCATCTTGATCGGTTAAATAGAATGGACGCTAGAAGTGCAGATGTTGGCAAGTTTTTTTATAATCACCCTGTATTTTAATATCCTTATTACACTTAGATTACTATGTGAACGAAATAAAAATACACGAGGACTTCTTACACTATAAACAATAACCAAGTTAATAACAGCATGTGATAAATTAGATTTGCTAATAGCTTTTGCTGGAAAAATTGTACTTTAATTTTTACTATTGTTAGATTGTAGCTCCAGAAGAAATTATTTTAGCTTGTTAGAGAGTAAATTTTAATATTTTAAACGCAAAGCTATTAGGTTGATAAAAAATGTTACTAAAAACAAAAAAATATTATTTGATTGCCGTATTTTTTATTACTCAGGTCATGGAATGAATTAGCAAAATTTAGGAAACTGAACTTTGCCAATTTTTTCTTTCAATTTAATTTATTATATAATAATTCATTTTTGAATACCATTATTTTCAACTATAAGGATTAGTTAACTTATTTAAACTATTCGTTGCCCTTATAATATCTTAAGCTTTATCACAAATTATAGTTCGATATATTATTAGTCTAGGTTTAACAAACATTTTAGTAAAATAAATACATACACAAGACTCGGAATTTGAAATAAGTTCAATTTTAGGTTCTCAATACATTTGGGTTTAAAAGAAATGATTTAAAAAAATCTGCTATTCTCATTATCATTTATTTTTCTTTACTTTAATTCACCCTTGGCAGGAAATAGTATATATAATGATTTTATTACAATTTTTACAGTTCTTTGTTGTAATACACTCTTTGGCAAAAACATCGAAGCACTAAGAAGGATTTGTCCGATTGTGATGAAATTTCGTAGACAAAGATATCTTGAACGAACATACAAATGTTAAACTTTTTAGTGCCCATAAACTGTCGTAGCGCGTATTTCTCCTGAGAAACTCGCAAAGTATAAAACCGGTAAAAGAGGCGGAAAAATTATCTTTTTAGTTTTCACTGTGATGATTCCCTAGAGAAATAACTATTAATGCCATCACGTTTTCGAAGACCTTTTAGGCAACTGAATGACTTCGAACGTAGTCGCATTGTCGAAAAGCGTGAAGCTGGGTGGTCATCTGAAACGTACAGACATAGCTGTGCAAATGTGCTGCAAGTAATGGCTTATGCAAAAAACTTGTTGACAAGAGGAAGGCTCTTGGATGACCAAAGTGCATAAATGTGTGGCAAGATCGGAGGATTGTTCAACAGGCCCGATATGCTTCCACCGGTATCATTGTCCGCTTTTCAACCTACTACAGCCTCCTCCATGCCCCCTGGTACTTTTCACCATTTCAAGTCACCGGTTACGCTCACTGTGGCCTTTAAGATGTTTGCCTTTGACCCTACAAAATCGGCTGAGTAATGTCGCGGCAGATCATCATGATTTCCATCAGAATAGCATCGCATAGTGTTCAGCGATGAATTCTGTTTTACTCTTGAAGCTGGTGATCTTCGTGTTCGTGTATGGAGAGGTCAAGCCTAGAGGCCTGAGTTGTTTGCAAATTCCTACAACCCCCTGGCATGACAGTTTAGGGTGCTATTTCATACGACAGCGGGTAATCTCAAGTCATCCTCGATACATCTTTAACGGTTCAATGATATGCTGATATCATCCTCCGGCTGGTTATGTTAACCTTCAATGCACGTCATCAGTGGGACAACTTTAACAAGATAATGTCAGACCCCATACCGCTCGTATATCTCTGAACTGCCTTCGGTAATAATCATCCGTGGCCATTAAATCTTCCACGAATCGAATATGTCTGGGACATAGCAGGGCGTAAGCTTCGAACATCCCCATATCGCTGATCTGGTGAAAAATTGGTGAATGACTAGCTGAATGTATCGCAAGAGCCTTTGTCACTCTTTATAGAGGCGTATACAAGCATGTATCGCCACCAGGGTAGGTTCCATCAAATAAAGGATTTAAACATTCAAGCTGTAATTGTAAGCCATAGATGGGCACAGTGACTTTTTGATTTTTTTTATCATTTATATATTTTTGAGCTGTATACATATTTGATTTCATTAAAAATAAAGTACTTTCTTCTTGGTCCTTCGGTTTTTTTTACAAAGGATTGTATATAGTAAAACAAAAAATCGTAACATTTTATTAAATAACTAAAAAAAAAAAGTAATCATTTTTTCATATTTGTTACCTTAAATATTTCATTTTAACTATATTTTTTCATTCTATTTTAGTGAACAATTTATATAAGGACCCTACACTTTCAGTTACAATGAATGCCTGTTGGTGAATACCTTTACCAGTAATATGATTTTTTTACTAATGTTTGATTCACTGATTGTTAAGAAATGTATCAAATTAACTAAATGAATCATTTCTTGAAATTGCTGATAACATATTGTTCTACTAGCTTTTCCTTGTATTTATTAAATATGTTAAAATTTAGAATAAAATTTAAACATAGATTTCGATCTGCTTTTCCCATTAAAAATGTCGATACTATTATCAATGAAGTGTCAGTGAAAGTACGGAAATTGTTTTTTTTTTTATTTTTATGAAAAATTCTTTCTTTTCATTTCTTCTTTTTCGTTCTTAGCTTGACAAAGAATTCTCCACATAACAGTAAGCAGGTGTCTGTTTATTCATTAATTTTAGTAAAAATATTTTTGTACATTCAAAATCAGAGATTGGTTAAAAAATTTAGAAATATCTTTTGAAAAAAAATTAAAATTTTGAGCCATTGAATTCCAGATATCCTGACATCATTAGTATTCATTAACCAGCAAATAATTAAATATGCTGGCCATATTATTAGGATGAATAAGGAGCCTACAGCAAGCAAAAAAAATTTAATGCTAAACCAATTGGCACAAGTAGGGGCAGACCAAATATAAGATGGATAGATAGCCTTGAAAAAGGCCCTCTGTTATTAGAAACAAAAAGAAAAAAAGCTGGAGCAACTAGAAGATTGGCCTAGAAAAAGCTTCTTATGAAGTCCAGGGTTTACCCTTGGTTGTTGCACCATTGAGGAAAAAAGGAAATTAAGAGTTATCATAACGCAATGAGTCTTTTGCTAAAAATATTGTAATTGTGTCTGTTGACTCATTACTTTAGTAAAAATATTTTTGTGAATTCAAAATATGAAAGTGAAAATTTTTTTAATTACTTTAAAAAACATTAAAATTTTGATCCATTAAATTCAAGATATATCATAATTCAATGAGCTTTCGTTAAAATTATTGCAAACCAACTATTCCAGAACTTCGATTATATAGTAAAACTATGATGAATATGTATGTAAAGACTGTTGTTTAGGTTGATAGAGAAAAATGGGTTTTTTAATATTGATACATTTAAAAACACATTAAATCTGTTAACTCTTTTAATTCAATAAATTACTTGTTTTTAAGAGTATTAATAATCAAATCTGGGTCATGTTAAGATTAATTGTAACATAGAAAATGTTCCCATTTTTTATTATTTGTCATCAAATCCCATAACAATTACTGTTTAACAATTTTTTGAAAATCTCATTTATAAAATGAACAAATCAATGTTTAATAGGATTGAGGGGATAATGATTTTGTGAGGTTTAATAGTACAAAGTCCAATATTGGATATTTCTGCACCGTACAATATTTAAAAGTAAAAATTATGTTTTAAAAGACTAGTCAAATGTAGAAGATGGAATGTATTAAAAATTATAGAAAAGTTTTATGTAAAAGAGGATTAAGGGGAATTATTTTAAGTATGAATTGTATGGCGTACATTTTAACTGTGATACATAAATTAGAGTACTTGTTAAATTCATAGAAAACAATTCTCATTGTGATTATTAGAAATTTTTTTTTACTTGAATAGGATATTAAGCATTTTGAAATAACAACTTTTTTAGCCCTTTTATTCATTTAAATTAGTTTTATGGAATTTTAAAATGTCTTACTTAGAATTTGCTTGTTTCAGGTTTGAATAATTCATATTATAGAAATGGATAACTACTAAATGTTAGAATTATTTAATTGGAGCTGTTATATGGGAAAAAAATCCAGTTAGCAGTGCTGCAAGTGATATTATGTTCATAAAATGAACTCTTGGTAAGTATGGTAACTTTTAAAAATTTAAATAAATACGTATTCATTTTTAATTATTATGTTGATATATTAATTTACACATTATTTGTTAAATTCTAAACATTCATATCTGTATATTTTGAGTATTTATAGAAACCTCCAGCAATTTATAGTGAAAAATGATAGATATTTGTTCTCAAATTAATTGTAAGGGCTAAAAATTTTTTACTTTTTGAAAAATATTTTGAAAGATTCTATTTTGTTTTAAATGTATAATTATAAAATATCATCTGTATAATGTCTCAAAATTAAATATAATAATAAACAAATATAAAGCAAATTAAGTGTTGATAAATTTTATAAACCCACTGTATACTCCGAGTTATTTTTCTTGCTTATCTATTGCTTTCTGCAATTAGAATTTGTGTCCATAGTTAATTTTTTTGATTTTAAAGTTAATTTTAATATTTTTAAATATATTAAGCTATTTATAGGAACAAACATTTCGTTAAAGTTTTTTGTTTCGGAGGAAATGAAATGACATAATAAATTTTTTGTCTATATATTCTTCTTTTTTCATTATTTCTAAGCAAATTTTTTCCTTAAAAAAGATTTCTCTAATATTTTATGTTTTAAAAAACATATTGAAATATTTCTATCTAGTTTATGCAAGAAATATAAAATTATATTAAATGCAATTGATTCTATGTGAAGTTAAAAATATTTTTTCATTATTCCTTAAAATTTTCGCCTGTTTAGTTCTTTTCATTGTATTAAATATACTTTTTGAAAGATATTCCTAATTCTTTTTTTTGATGCAATTACATTTTCTTTCACAAATTTAAAAATGAAGAACATTGAAGTATTTATAATTATTTTTTTAAGCTGCTGTGCATTAAAGTATAAAGAAAAGGAGTTACACAAATTTCGCTGGGGCACACACACACAGATTGGAATGAAAAAAAAATTTCAGCTCTCTGATATAACAAATAAGTTTGCAGCAGATGCTTACCGTTTTTAGTCTACTTCTTTAATGATGGTTTTCAAATGAATAAAATTGTCCTTTATAAATTCGTTCTTGATGTAAAAGTAGGGAAATCCAATAATAAAACCTATACTGTTCATTTCAAAGTGTGTGCGTGAACAGGTGCAATAAAAAAAATTTTCTCTCTACATTTCATTTATTTCCATTAATGATATTTGTTTTTGTGAATAATTATATTTATTTCTACCAAACACATCGGGATACTACAGTGTGTGTGATACTCTTAAAAATATTACAAATTTATCTCGTGTAAATGCTCTTTTTCTCAAGCATAGCAAGATGAGTAATTATTAAGAAAAATTTAATCTGTCTCTTTAGGAAATGGTTTGTTATTCAACACAATGCAATATTTTGAGAATTATAGAAAATACGGAATTTTAAAAACACACATGTAAAATAATTATAAGTAAATGAAAGAGAAACTTATATACAGTGTCATGGGTTAACTTCTGGGTAGCAAAATGAAATCAATAGCACACTAATAATATGACTAGAAGTTCATAATATTCGCATTTTAATCACTTTGATAAACTATTCAGTAGTTGTATTTTTCAAATATTAAAGTATTATTAAATCTGATGCATGCTCTCTTAGACATATATTATCCATTATTTTACAACTTCCATACACTTCATATAAGAATATCTTTTTTGCCTCTTAAATTGTTTATTAATAATCATTCGCTTACTTTATCTTTTATAATTTAACTTTTGAATTTTTAGATAAGAATGTTTCTTTCAAATGATAAAAAGAGATATAATATCATATTCCAAAATTATATTCACAATTGTTTGATTAAGTTTTTGCTTTATAGTTATCTTTTACAGATGACAACAAACCCTAATAAGGCCTAAGGTGTCGGGGGAGAAAGATGCAGTATTATTGTGGTGAAAGACTTTCATTATCATAAGCGCAATACAAAATTTGAATATTTGCCAAAAATAAGAATTTAGCTGTTAGGGAAAATAATTTCTAATGAACGGAAATTATTATATTTGAAACTAACACTTATTATGACATTTTAATTGTTTAAAGAAATAAGCACTGTTTATTAAAAATTTTTGTTTAATACATATTTTTAGAAGCTCATATGAGCTACATTTAATATATAGTTTCAATGAAAAATTACATTCATTACAAACAGTGAAATGCTCTTGAAACTTTCTTCTTTAATGTTTTCAAATAAGAATCGGTATGTCAATTTCGTTAATAAGTAAAAAAAAAGCGCAAATTATATAAAATTTACGTTATCTATATTTTAATGCTGAAGAGATAATCAGATACAACATTTTTATTATAAACATAAAATCCAAGGTTTCAGTATCTTTTAGAGATAATTTATGATTAACATTATATTTTCTCTTTAAAAAAACTTTTATTGTAAATTTAAGTACGTAATTTTGTTCAATAACATAAGGGAATTTTTAATTATTTACTAGTTCCGTTTACCATAACTATTTCTGTAGAACAAAAAATATTCGCAATGAATTATATATTTTTTAAATCCAAGATTTCAGTGTTTCCCTTCCCTAATATATTATACAGTAGGCAAAATGATTATTTGTACACCACTTTTTTTTAAAATTTTGAAACATAAGAGCAGCTATTTTATTCCTTGCGATGTGTGAGCGTGAGTTTGTTGTATATTTCTAAGTAAACGAAAAAAATATTTTGAAATAATTGAAAATAAAATCTAAATATTAAACTTTGAAAATTTCTTGCAAAAAGTATAATTGTACATCTATATATCTCCGGTAAGTATTACTATCATTTCATGTAATTTTTCATGTGATAGTTAATTTTTGGATAGTTTGTATTTTTTAAACATTATTATCTTTTTAACAGTGAAGGTCACTCGCAGAGAAAATTTGAGAAATGGCCACGAAATCAAAAGGTCTCTTTAGACATGAGAACTCATATTGTTAACCTTAATAAAAGTGACAAAATCTTATCGCGAAACTTAAAAGATGGTTAAGTTACCCTTTACAACTATTGGTTACATCGTAAGAGAAAATATAAAAATACTGGACGCGTTGAAAATGAAATCAGGCCTGGTGGCCCGAGTAAATTAACTTCAAGAAATAAACGAAGTATAGTTAAAGCAGCTATTAGAAAACCACAAATTTCTGCTCAGAAAACAGCAGGTGACCTTCTCACATCTTCTAACATTAGAGTGACTGATCAAACAATAAGAAATGTGTTACATAGTGCTGGTTTAAAGGGCAGAACTTCGAGAAAAAAAACCAATGATCTCTGAAGTTAATAGAAAGAAGCATCTAGAATTTGCCGGGAAATACAAAGACAAACCGAAGACTTCTGGAAAAAGGTTATTTTTTCAGATGAAAGAAAGTTTGAAATTTTTTCACGTCCTAGTATCCGAAAAATCAAGTGAAAAAATAAAACAGCCCTTGATAGTAAAAATATACTTCAGACCCTGAAACATGGTAGTGGAAATGTGATGGTTTTGGGCTATGTAGCTCATGGCGGGGTTGGAAAATTACACTTTATTGACACAAAAATGACAGCTTCAGGTTACATTGATGTGTTGTGGCATAACTTATGAGACAGTACTAGAAAATTGGGTATCGGAGACACTTTCTTATTCCAACAAGATAACGATCCAAAACACACTGCAATAGTTATTAAAACATGGTTGCTTTATAATGCGCCAAGACGCCTTGAAATTCCACCACAATCCCCGGATATAAATCCAATTGAAAATTTGTGGATGCTATTGGATGCTCAAGTCCGAAAAAAAAATTACAATTAAAAATAGTTTGAAAGAAGCACTCATGGAAGCTTGGGGAGAAATAGATCAAGAAACCACCAAAAAATTAATAGAATCAATGCCAAGACGTCTTGAACCAATTGTAAAAGCCAATGCAATGCATACAAAGTATGTGTACAAATACTCTTTTTGTATAGTTTTTATAAAGTTTTATTCATTAATCAACTAAAATTTATGTGATTGTTTTCTGTTGATATTTTACCTCATTAGAATATATTTCTGCAATTTTAACTTTATTACATTATTTTATTTTGCTATAAAATTCCAAAATTTAAGTGTACAAATAAACATTTTGTCAACTTGTACGATGACAAAAAATACACGCTTGATTTTGTAAAAATGTAATTTTAAAAAAGTTTTTGAAAGAAACTTTCTGATACTGTCACATCTGAAAGTCACTAGTTTTTTCATGGTTTTGCACATAATTACAATCAAATTTTGCGTATTAAAATTGTAGTTTTTATTCGCATTTAATGTAACGTAACAATAAAATTCGTCCACTTCGATTTTTTGATTAAAATTTAAGCTTTTGCAACTATTTTTCTCAGTTTAATATTAAGCTGATATGAAATGCTAAGAATAAATTTGTGATCAAAGTCATTCAACTTAAATGGATGGAAGTTTACATTGTTTTAATAAATTTTCACTATTTGACGTGCTTTTCTCATTAAACTTATGACTCGGAATATATAGTTATTTCAATGTATTTTTCGCTCTTAACTTACAAAATAACCTTGAATTAAATTTTTCAACAAAGCTGGTTTAATCTACATAAATATATATATACATATGAATTATTTGTTTTGAATTAGGTTTTAAAACTTTTGGAACAATTTGGGCAATAATTTACATTTGAAAATTTTCTTAATAAGAGCTCTTATAAAAAAATAGTTAAATTTCATTTCACACACACAAAATAAAAAGTAAGCCAATAAATTTATTATTTTATTTTCTAACATTTAGGCTTATTTGAAGTATTCATATTAAATGAAAATGATACTGAATATAAAAGCTGAAACTTCAATTTGAAATTAAAATAATGTTTTTAACAGACACGGTAATATACATAATATGTGGTTTTATAGATACAAAAATTGAATATTTTTATAAAACTATATTTTTTAAAAACGTATGCGTAACCCAATATCCAAATTTATAAAAGAGAATTATTTCAAGAATATTTTTTCAAATATAAATATAACTTTCACTCAAATTTAAATTTTACGAAACAATTCACAAGAGAATAAAATCCACCTTATCTTAAAAAAATTCAATTTTCGAACATCATGGCGAATTAGTTGCTGGATTATGCCCTTCACAAAAACTGACTTGTGTTACTCACACACATTTTGCAGATTTTTATATATTTTAACAAACTCAAACTTACTGGCAAATTCAAAATTGAAAGACACAAGGAATAAGGTTAAAGAGTCTTCAAATCATTTAAATTACACTGTACCTTTTGACCATATAACTGATTCTAATGGTACTTGTTTAAAAAAAAAAAAAAAAAAAAAAAAAACAGCCTAGTTTATACTAGTTTTGATTGTACATTCATGAATAGTTATACTTCCAACACCCCCCAAAGAAATTTAATGTTTTAAATTGAAATTTTATTTTTTCAATTTGAAGATTGTTTTAGTTAAAAAAAATTATTTTTACACACAAACCATTCCTACACACTATGAAATTAACAATACTAACTAATTACATTGGTATATAAACAATTCTAATTTAGGTTAAAACTAAAAACTTGAATGTAAGGGAGTTTAAAAATACGACATTGTCCTTCCTTCAAATAACATTACTCTAATTTTAACCTGAAGCATATCTTTTATAATTATTAAAACAATATTTCAAACTCCTCTTTCAATCTGTGAATTTAACACATTTGAATTTGTTAAAATATTGTCCACAACACAAAATTTCTCATTCAAATATAGCTGAAAAAATTGTATATAAGTCAAACTTTATTTATATATAAGTATATAAATATAGGTGTATATGAATTACTTTTTCTTAGTTAAAAATATAAAAAATGCTATAAAATACTGACTTTTTCATTTAAAATAACAGGAATTTTTTGTTTTATATACAGAAGGACTATTTTCATCCTCAAATTATTATATAATTTTAAAACCCTCAAACTATATACCAATAGAATAAAACTTTGAAACTTCCAAAATTTTTATTGATAAATGCTTAATTTTATTTTGTAAACTATTATTTAAAAATAACAAAAATTTAGTACTAAAATTGCACTGCTTTGTATGGAAGGCAAAAATTAAATTTCAGTAAATTTAACACAAAGCAAATTTAATAAGAAAAATAAATCACTTTTAGTATCCTAGATTATACAATAGCAAAATTATACGATCAAACTCATTTTCGAGAATGTGATGTAATTATGTTACTTTTCTAAAATTTTGTGTACTCCCAAGCACTTTATGGCATCAGTGAAATAATTCAAGTATAAATAAAAAGAAAATAGTAAAAATATTTGCAATACCTTGTAAAATAAGCAAAAATAGATTCAAACAATACCACAGTATTCAAAACTATGAAGTTTGTCTTCAAAAACAAGATGTTGAAAAAGTTGTTGTAAAGAAAAAGCAGCAAATATATATATATATATATATATATATATATATATATATATATATATATATAGGGTTTCTTGTATATATAACAGAAAATTGTGACAACTTTAATTCACAAACTTACTTAAAAAAAGTGGAAAACAGAGTCTAGTTTGGAAGATTACACTAGTTTACATTTACATTTGAAAACAATATAACCAGTCATTGATAGTAATCAGAAAAATCAATGTTTAAAAAATAAGATTACATATTAAAAATTGGTTAATATTTTGAAATTCATGTTATAATCACACATTCTTAACAGGGATAAATTAGCTAAAAATGTAACTTAATTTTTAGTTGATAATTTTTTAAATTTTGGGGAAATTTGAATCTTTTTTTTAAACTTTTTCTATTATACACTATTTTTATAAACAAATATACAAATTGTAGGGAGAAGTTGTATAAACAATTTAGAATAGAGCAATATATGTTCTTTTCCAGTTTGTATATTTCATGGTCTAAAATTTTAAATATAAAAGTTATACATTTGACAATAATTAAAAATTAAATGAAAAAAAAAACTATTGTTTAATGAATGCATAAATATTTATTAGTGTAACAAACAGAAAGAATATTCTTAAAATATCTTAAATTTATATTCCATACTAAAGCGCTTTGATCAATAGTAAAATAAGGTAAAGCAAACTTCATGATAGTTGTTATATAGATATTGTACTGACTATACATTTGATATTAAATAAATTTTCTTGCTCTTTAAAAATTATAAAAAAGATTAGATTATAATTAAAACACTAAATTTTATAACATTTAAAAGTTATATATTTTTAGCATAATATTTATTTGGAATTAAAATCATTTTTTAACTTAAATTAAAGTTTTTCTTAAATAAAATGATTATGTTAACCTTTTCGTAACAAAAATATTTAAATAAATTTATTAATTTATTATTTTATAGTTATAAAATAATTTCTTAAAAATAAGTTATCTTAAAGTAAAAGTAATTAAATATCTGATTAAAGATTGTTTAACTCTCTCTAGACCAAGAATTATTTTAAAATATTTCATTCAACAAAAAATAAATAAATAAATAAAATAAAACTAAATTTCAAATGTCTTGAAAAGAGGGGATATCTAAAACACATATTTAAAAAGTAAAAGTAAATTAATATTTACAGTAAAATAAAAATCAAAATAATTTTACTTATAAAGCTGTCGATAATTTGCACTGCTGGTTAGAATCTTTAAAAAAAATCAAATTACTGCACACAAATAGGTAAGTATATAAATATTAAAAGAATGAAACAACAAATTAGATGTTAATTATCATATGCTTTTCTGATAAACACTTTACTATACTTCGTTTTTCCTTTTCACCTCTTAATTAAATATGATATATCCTGAAAATTCGTCCAATGTAGATGTTAACAGCAATAATATAATAAATTTTTATAAGCTGCATGAGATGAGTTTTATTTATTCATAAAACTTTGGATAAAAATCACTATTTACATTATAATTTTTATAATGATTAATAAAAGTATTTTATATTTCAAATCATATGAAACAACAAAATAAATAATTAACGTATATTATAGCCTTTGCTACTTGCTAATGAATTAAATTTCTTCATCTTATATAATCATCCATTTATCAACACAATGTAAAATATTTTATAATAACAAAATTTCATAAATTTAAAAATCATGTACTTAAATACAACTAAACCAAATATAGACTTACGGAAAAACTTTTCAAGGATAGTGGAATATATTAACATCTCAAACAAGAGGAACTCCAGTAAACATGTAGTCATTCACACCAACAAACATAAATGCAGGGGCTGAAGGGCAATACATATTTCCAATTGTTCAGCAATGGCTGATATTGAACCCAGAACCTTTCAATTTGTAGAATAGGTCTTGCCCCTAAACCAAGCTGAACTTTATGAGTATATAAACCTACATGCTTGAGTATGCAAATATATGTATATACAAATACATTCATATATATATATTTTTAAGACCTTTTTATTTTATTATAGTGTGTATACACCATTCTTCCATTCATCTGCACAGTTCATTCTTTTTCTTGTGTGTTTTATGGTTTTTTTCATTTGATTAAATGGGAAACTTACTGAGGAAATTGTGTATATCAAATATATTAATAATAAGAAAACATTAAGCGAGTTTCTTCTTTTGGCTCTACATGATAAATAATAAGTAATAATTTTTTGTATTAAAAATAGAACTGGAACAATAGTAACTCCCCATTGCTTTTAATATGCTTTGAAAACCTTTTTATTCCTCCAAGTCATAATGCCAGAAAATTAAGTATAACAATTATTTTTCCATGAAACAGTCTAAAAGTTACTGATATAAATTGTAATTTTTAATTTGAAAAATTACCTATTTTTATAAATTTACTCATTTAAGGCCTTTTTATACTTTTAATTGTAAGAGTATTAATGTCTAAGTATAGCACCATTATCTCGAAATGGGAGGTCTTAGGTTTGATACTGTGTACCCTGTTGAAAAACAAACTATGAATTTTTTTTAACTTGAATGAAAATCTGTGAGATTTTTTTGAATATTTTTCTTTTAAACAGATAAATAAGGTAAAAACATAATATCTTCAAAAAATGTATCCTTTGTAAATGTCATGTAGGGGTTATCCACACAATGATCCTCAATATTAAATAATTAACTAATCATAGTTATAGGAAATAGAAGAATGCAAGTTATATTTATATATAAGTATTTAAATGATATTGAAAAAATCAATATAAAAGATTTTTAAGTGAACAAAGCATTTTTTTTCATGTAATTTTATAAAAGTATATACACTTTCTAAAAAAAACTCAAAATTTTCAAAACATAATAACTTTCAAAGAGTTGATCTAAGTTAAAATATTAATTTTCATTCATAGAATTTCAAAATTAAAATTTATGTCGATAAAGCATGCATGATAATTAATTTATATTTATAATAATTTTGCAATGCTCTAAGCTGAATATTTAATTAATACTGTAGTTATACACTTAAATTATATGCATTTCGATGAAATGATTATTTCATATGTTTTTTAAGGAAAATAGAAGAGACTGAAAATTGCTGTGATAATACTTTCTAGAAAAAATAACAATTAATGGAAAATTGAATCATAAAAATGAAATAATGCGTGTGTGTGAAAACATTTTTAAAATTTTATAAAGCAATTTTAACAAAACAATTACAATACTTTGGGTTATATTAAAAATACATGCTATATAAAGATAAATTTTATCGAAGTACTATACATCCTAATTTAACATATATACTTAATGTTCATTTGTGAAATAATATTTTAAAAATTACTTTAATAAAACTCATCGTTACTTTAATTTTAAGTTTCTAAGTAATAAATTAAAGGATTAAGTATCATTTTAATTAAGGTAATTTAGAAAGGCAGAAATTAATAAAAAAATAAATATATCTGCAATTATAGTTACTCTATAATATTAAAGCATACAGATATACAAAAAATAGTCGTTTCAACAATTTACTACCTGCTTTTCTCCCAAACTTGTATATATTACGTATTTTAATTTTAAATTAAGGTGAGATGAAGTTTTAAAATTATTTCCCTAATAAAAACTATTTAATTTTAAGAAATTTAAATTATTTTTGAAGGAATTAACAAATCATTATATATTTAACATATTAATTAATAGCAAAATATTTTCAGAGGGTAAAAGAAACTCATCAAGTTATTGGGAATTCCGTAAGATTTATTTACATTACTGAAATGGGAGAAAAAGTAGCAATATTTCCCGCTGAAAATGTTTTGTGAAAATTACTTCGAAAACACTGGCTAAATATGATTTAGAAGTCTAAGAAAAATTCTCCTCCAGAAGGAGAATTCTAAGATTTTCGTAGAAAGGGAAAAAAGAAATTTGATCAGTTGTCTTGTGAATGTCACAGTTCAAGTATTTTCTCCCAGTAAATACTTTTCAACGAGCAATCCTATGGTTGGCTCCCAGAATATTATTTAACACACCTCAATATAGCCAATAACAGTTCATTATTGGTTACATTTAAGTGTTCCTACATAAAAATATAGAGTTTTCCCACTATTTTTAAGCCAATCAGAAATTGCCAATTTCCTTTGTTATTTTATAACAGTTACTGATAACTTATCAGCTCAAAATCTAACAGTAGTAACAGGTTATTGAAAAATAACTATTTGGGACATCCCTACTAAGCATTGAGTTATTTTCATTTGGATAAGAATAGCAGCATCTTTTAAAGGAAAATTGCAAAAATTTACAATCAAAAGCAAATTTCAGCTGCACATGGATCATATCAAAATTTAATTCAATAAATAAAGTAAATCCAAGTCATCAACATTTTTTGTGCACAAGAATTTTACTCACTCACTAATTGGAATTTGGGATATCATAAGGGATACACTAAATTCCAATCAGTTTCGTGCATTTTAATCTACTTTTAAAAACTTCCTAACAGAGAATTTAGGGGAAAAACATCACCATTCATTACACTTTACAATACTACCAAAATATTTTACTATTAACACTTATTTTATATAGATTATTATATTTTACAGATGATTTCAATACTAACAAACAGTCAATATACAAATACTATGAATTGAATTTGATAATAGAAAAAAAATGTTTATCTTGTCAATAAAGCATGAGTATAAACAATAAATATTCATTCTAGATATTTAATCTAAACATTAACCCCTCCACATCATAGTAAAAAAAATTTACAATCTTAGTAAGGCACTTTATTATTTAATAAAATTAAAAAATTTTAAAGCTTATAAATAAAATATAAATTTAAAAAAAAACTGTTAAAAATTTATGCACCCTGAACAGAATTTGTAAATTCAATAAGAAATTTTATAAATGAAAATTCATAATTCATCTTGAAACATAATTTTTGACTCTCATATTCAACACCTTTAATAAGGAATCAATGATTATGACTTATTAACTATATTAGCATATATAACACTTTCATTTACGACTAGATTCATTATTAAACTGAATATTAAGAATTAAAAACCAAATAAACAAAATTAAATTCTTTATCTCATGCATACATTAAAGAATAAGTTTTTTCCTTTAAGCATTTTGAATTTTTCTTTTACTGTCATTCTAAAACAAGCCTGAAATTTCAGGGGGAAAAATTATCATATTACAGTGAAAGAAACATGTCAATAAATTGCAACAACTTATCATTTTTTAATCCATAAGAAATTTTGTGAAGGGATCCTTTTAAATTGAGTTATAAAAAGATTTGGAAATTTATTAATAGCCCATATTTACTTAAGGCTTTTTATCAACAATTTTTCTAAGGACAAGAAATTGATTTAAATGATTTTCACAACAATGATATATTTTTAATAAAACAAAATTTAAGTGCAATAATGACAATTATTTAATGTCTTTATAGTTATATTTTTGTACCAGTCAGTTTGATTGTACAATAATACAATACACTTTGGTAACATAAAATAACTGTAAAATCATAATACTAAGTAATTATTAAGAGATTCTATTAAATTTCAAGATATCTTTGTTACAAAAAGTATGGTTAATTTAACAATCCTATAAAAAAATTGTTTGCAGTTTTCGTATAGTTTATAATCTAAGTTTTAAGAATTTTAGAGCTTAAATAGGAAAAAGAGTATTATTTAAAGGACACTTTTCTAGTATTTTTACAAAAGAACAAAAAAATTTATATTTCAAATCACAAGCAAATTTTATAATTTTAATTAAACATTTTTTACTGTGTGGGCACAATTAATTACAATGGCAACCAAGATAGAGAAATTCATTATTCAAAAACAATTGTTCATAAAAAATAAATAAAAACACAACCGACACCAATCTAAGTAAAACTCCTAATAATTAATGTTTTAAAAATGACTACTTTGTATTAGATGAAGAATTATTGCTACACACTATAGCTAAAGACACATAAAGACATTTAGTGCCATGGGGACAATATTTATTATATATTTTTTATACATGAAATTTATAAAAATCCAGGAATGAGGCACATCATCCCATTTTTCTGGAAAATACAAGTAGCTAAGATATCCAGAGATTCCAGTACAAAAACATTGCTAATGAAAGTGAAGAATAAATATAAATTTTTTCATTATAAACGTAACTGGTTCTTGTGTAAAAATCCACCGGTCAGGAAAGTTTCTGTTCTGTTCAAATAGTTTTATATTGCTGCTCAGTACATATTTAATGAGAATTAAAACAGAAAGAACATATGATTACAATAATTTGTAAGTTTATTTGCAAAAATAACTAAATATAAATCTACTTTAAATTAATTACTCTGAAAACAAAAATGTATTTAAAAGAAAAACAAATGAATACTATACCCCATTAAACTGCTAACTCTTTGCATCAACAAACCATAAATAAATCTAAATGTATTCCAAACAGTAGTACTGAAATTTTTCAACCAAATTCCTTTTTGAATGAATACTTGTTTTTATAATTTTTAATGTTCAAACTCATTGTTTGAAAGCCTTCAAGTAAATTTCATATTGTATCACTGGAGTATTTGTTTCAATGCCAGAAACAAATCTTTTAAATTATTCTACATTCTTTTCTAGTATATAGATAATAATTTTTCACATTTTCCAGTGTAAAAGTAGATAAATAACTATTAGAACTGAACTCCTGTTTAAAGAAAGATAAAGGTTTTAGTATAGTAATAACCATATATTTTGGATATAGTTTTCTATTGTTGGCAAAAAATTTTATTATTTGGCACCATATTTTTGTATAGTTGATGGGACTTTACACATGTAGCAAAAATGACTTCATATAAAATAAATCATTACATTGTTCTTAAAAATTAAAGTAAAACAAATTTAATAATTTTCAAGAAATTTGAAAATTATAACAATTTCTAATTTCTTGTTTAAGCATACTTACAACTAAAGCCTAGTTTAATATTTATAAATATGGTTCATTTTTCTTATTTTGTATTAAATGCAAATAAAATTAAAAATGCAAGCAACTGCAGCATAAAAAAATTATGCACTTTATATTTAAATTTACTCTCAAAAAATAGTTTTAGCTTTATGCTAAGAAATTTATTGAAATAAAATGCATTATTTATATTAAAAATACATCATTGCACATTTATAAGAATATAAGTAAGATATAGTAAGTCTATCATATGGACATATTTAATATTGCTATTGTAATTAACAGTAAGTATTAATAAGATTAGATAATACAGGAATAAAAATACATTTATGATAGGCTTAACTCATTATACAGTGCAGACCCAGACAAAAAATTGCTCAATATAAAAAATGTTAATGAAGAAATGTTATAATCAAGAATGTGTAAATAGTTGATAATAAGATCTATCTGTAGTATTATCTACAGTTTTCTATGTTTCAACTTCTTACATTCATTAAAATTACTTTTATTTCATAAAATGTTAAAATTATAGGTTTAATATTTCCAATAAAAAACACAAGATTAGAACTAATTTATAAATTTTAATGCCATGACGTTAGTTTTTATCAAAACAAACATATTTTGATGCTGAACTGCATATTAACACAAATCTAAATATTGAAATATGATGTGTATAAAACATTTCAATATCAAACGACATTTAGTTCAAGTATCACAGGAAAGTCCTTCAAAATTTTTGCAATTTACGAGATTATATAGAAACTTACACTAATGAATAAGGTTTATGAATGACCAATATTTGTTGTACAAATGTTTAATATATTCAAAGTATTGAATCATGATTGTTAATTTATCAAAGATAAAGAAGTTCAGAGGTAAACAACAATAAGAAATAAAACCATGCATAAATTTTAATAAACATTGTATAATTTTATTATAAATATTAGAAACCATAAATATAAACTATTCTAATCACGGAAACAAGGAGCAAGAGACTACATCATTTAATAGCAAGTTGTAAATAAATCAGAATACACAGATCTAAACATATTCAACATAATGCAAAATATAGAGTAATAAAATAACATTTTACCATCAAATATTTTTTTCAAGTATTTTGCTCAGCATATAAATGTGATAGTTTAGTAGTGAAAGTTAATCACAAAATATATAATCATATATGCATTGAATAAAACTTTATACACAACAAAACTACATAATTCTGTAGAAAGAAAACTTACTAAGCAAAATGTAACTTAATAAAGAATACAAACTTTGAAAATTTAATGATTCCACACACTACATTAAATGAACAAAATTTTGTGAACTTGTTAACTTTATTACAAAAACTTTTATAAGCCACTTAGAATCACAATTAGCAATTTATACAATATATAAAGCCTAAGAGGAAAAATGTACAGCATTTTTCTACAAATTCATTCTTACCATACACTTTTAGACAAGCATATCAACAGCACAGCATTATAAGTTATTCTAAGCAACAAAGTTACAGGCTCTAAATATTATTTCATAAAAATAATTAACATCTGTTTGATTTCAGAAGCCATCACAATTAAAGATACACAAAATAATTAGATTAGGGTTGTCAGTAAATAAGTAATGACTGCATAGTAAATTGTAGCACACAGATTAATAGTAATTTTAAAGTAAATTAAAAATTGAATTTTTTTTAAAAAATTACTGATAATTGCAATTGTGTTCATTTGGATGATTTGATGTATCAAAGCATTGAATTCAACACACGATGATATTCATTTACAAAGCCAGGCAATGGTGAGTGAAAATTATATATATTTTGATGAAGAACATGGATTTCGTTGAATTAGTATTGAGTAACCGACCGTTTCCTTGCATAACAGCCAAGACAAGCACAAATACTCAATATTCCAATAATTAATCCGAGGACAAGAGCTAAAGCATCTCCAGCATCAAAATTCGAAGCCGATACACCAGGAGTTAAAATCATCAAACAGAAACATATCAAAAAGAAAACCTTTAATGCAAACATTTTAGAACCAAAGATTGAACTTGTAATTTCAGAGAAGCAAAATTGAAAAAGTGACTCTGCACCTAACTGAGACACTGAGATCACAATCACAACAAAACTCAAACTCACGTGAAGATTAATAATGCCATTTTGAGTTGAAAAAATTACTAAATTTTAATTTATTAGAAAAAAATATATAGGAAGAAAAATATAGAAAGAAATAAAATCAAAGTATGACAGAATATTCTTACAAATTTAACTTCAAAAATTTTCGAAAAGCTTCTGAGCTAAAAATTTAAAAAGTAAAATTTTATATCGATTAATACGGTTTCATGTAAGTATTGATATTTTTGTCGTCTGCTATGGTTTTCGTGTGCTTTTTTAAGCTGATATTCATTGATAAAAGCATTCTCATGTGATTTACTCTTAAAGAATTTTATCCTACTACTCAGTTTTAATGATTTTATCTCTATATAGTAGCTATAATAGCTTAATTTTAGATTTGGATTCTAAATATCATGTTTTGATTAATTTTTAATCAATTTTATTATACACATTTTCATTTATTTTCATGAATTTTACATTTATTGTAATGTAAATTTGATGTTGACAAATACTAATATAAATTGATATTTTATATAAATTACAAAAATAAAAGTATTTTTCTTTACTATAAGTTATGGAGGTAGTTAATATTAAACCACCCCTTGTTTTATTGCAACCACTTAATATCCCGCAAAAATTACTGATGGGCCCTGGACCTTCGAATTGTTCACCTAAGGTATTAAGAGCATTGTCTGAACAAATGATTGGACATATGGATGAAGACTTTTTAAAAGTAAGGAAATAATCTTTTAGTTATTGTAAAATAATTAAAATTTCTCATAAATTTCATTTATTATTTGCAACCAGGAATTAAAAAGAAAAAATATATTTATAGAAATTTGAATTTGAAAACCGTAATACTCAGTTTAGCCTTATAAAATAAAGAAAAATATTTCTTGGTGTAAATTTTAAAATACTATGAAATTTGTTTTTGTAGATTTAGATACTATGATCAAAAATAATAAAATTTTGATCCAACATAAAAGGCTAATAAAGCATACTAAAATTAATAGGTACTTCTCTTTATTAAATATGAATTCAGTTAATTATCTATATAATAAAATTGTTCCACAGCTCAACTATATATTTTGCTTGAATTTAAAAAATTAAAAGTCTCAAAACTATATTCCAATTAATTTTTTTAACTGAAATCTTTCTGTTCTACTCAGTTTAGTGATTAGTATAATTGACTGGGAATTTTATTATTTTAAGACTTCTTTTCGAAAACATTAAAGTGAGATTTTATTAAGATATTTTAATCTCAGTTTTATTTGGCGATTCATACTTCTGTCTCAAAAATATTTCTTACTTTTTTCATAAAAAGCTTATAAAGGTAATTCTTTAAATATATCAGTCATTTTTTGCACAATTTTCTTATATGACTTTTTATTGTTTGGAGCAGAAATGTCCAATATTGGACCTTGAACTAGTATATCATCACACTATTGGCAAAATGACATATTTGGTTAAAGTAGTGTTCATACTAAATAAGTTAATATTATGTTTATTAGCTTTTTTTAATCTAAAAATTTGACTGCTTATATTTTTAAATAAATTAGTTTTGAATGAAACTGAGTATTATATTTTAATAGATGTTTAAGAACTGGAGTAATTTTATTAGAAAATATCTTATAGTTTTTGACATCTTTTTTATGAAAAACTTACAAATTTATGTTATTCTTGATTATGTTATGTCATGCTACTACTTTGCATGAATCATATCAGTTGTAGATTAAATATTTTAGAATCTTGTTGTGTTCTGTTTATTTATATTTTTAGAGTTTTTTCTTTTATTTAAAAGGGTATTTTAACTTTATGTTTAATCCACATCTATAAATAACAAATGTGTTTTTCACCTAAATTTACTAATCAACTGAACACTTTAATTATAGTTTACAAAAGAAACTAAAATAATTTTTTATATATTCTTATTAAAGATATACTATGTATTTTTTATGTTTGGTTTTTGTCTATTTTTCTGAAATAAAAACATGTGCAAAAATTAAAATATGGTACATTATGTTACATAGTTAAAGAACATTTGCAGTGAAAATAAGAAGCAAAAATCATTGAATTGAGTTGTATTAATGTTATGTAATAGTTGTGAAAGAAATAATGAATTTTTTATTTATAATTTTGAAGCCTAAAAATTTAATCATACTTTCTAATGTACTGATTGCATGCGAAATTATAGTATTTTTATATTAGATAATGAATGAAGTGAAACTTGGTATCAAATATGCATTCCAAACCAACAATGAAATGACTTTTCCTGTAAGTGGTACAGGGCATTGTGCAATGGAAACAGCAATTTGTAATGTAGTTGAGCCTAATGATACATTTTTAGTAGCATCTTCTGGAATTTGGGGAGATCGAGCTTTTAACATTGGTGAAAGAATTGGTAAAATATTAATGTTTTTGTTTTAAAATATTAGTGCTTTTGTCTACATAAAATATGCTATTTTCTTTATTGTGTTGATAATAAATTTCCATTTGAAAACCTTTAAAATGTAAATCTAGAATAAATTTTTTTATAGATTATAAGTAAATATTTAATCAAATATAAATTATGCTCTTTTTAATTAGAATATAATCTAGTACTGAATTTCATTAATATTTCTCAGCTGTAGTTCAACAACTCATCCAAAATAATTCAGATATAAAACATAAAGAAGGATCCTGTTCTATATTTTCCTTTTATCAAGTTCTCTTATATTCAATTTAATGATTTATAGTTCAGCTACTAATTTGGGTATGGATATTTGTAGTGGCTTTGAATCTACTTTAAATTATAGTTTGCAGTCTAATAAACCATTGAATGCAAAAAATGACCATTGAGCAACAAACAAACCAAATCACTTTTTTGAAGAATTTTTGAAAAATAATTTTCTAAAGTGGAATACAAGTTTTATATTTTTCGTACTATAACGATTAAATAAGTAGTGAATACTTAATTTATATTTTCTGTCTCCCCTTTAACATGTCAAATATAGTTTATTAAATCAATGATTATTTTATGAAATAAATTGAATTTAACTGATTTAAATCTTGTTGATTAAAGCAACTGATTTCTCTACCTAGATTCATACCAGTTTTTTAATGCAATGTCAACAGTGTACCAAATATCTTGTTGGTTAAACTGTTTTCAGTTCTTCAGCTGCTATTGTCAGTTTTCACAGATGTTGAGATTTGTCCGAGTTGTTCTGCAGCATTTGATGATTGTCCTGCTTAATACATTTTGTTTGAATAAGATAATAGTCTGTTTTCCTGCTTTTTCCTTCCTCATTGTCTTTTACTGGTATTAGTTTTTAGCAGTGCAGGTCCTCTTCATACATTTTGTTACCTAACCATTTGAGAACTTTTAAATGCAATTTTTTATATAAAAATAAGATTCATGTACTCTAATTCTGTTTGGGAGAAAGATTGCAGTACATATTCAATTTTATTTGCAATTTCTTTTTTACATGCTTTATTTTAAAATATCATTTGAAAATATACTGTTATTGAGTAAATTCATTTTTGTTATTTTAATGCATTAACTATATTTTTAAATAAATTTTTATTACCCTTTATTGGAACAATATTTTTATCATCTAATTTTAATTTAGTTTAACATTGAAATTAGTCTTTAAGTAAATTGATATTCAAATCATGATGAGAAGTATTTTATTATTGTTTTATATGCATCACGAACTGCTGTTTTATAAACAAATAGTTTTTTTGTACTATTTAAATGCAGTCACAATAAATAAATCTGAAGAATTTTTACTTAAATTTGTAAGACATCAATTTGTATGAAAGTCAGGCAAAAAATTTGTTTTGTATTTTAATTTGCATGTAGAATTAGTTTTGTCTTACATAGAAATATAAAGTAAAAATAATTCTAGTAAAATAAATTCTCTATATAATATATGAATTAAATTGTTCTATACTATTTTTATGACTATTTATATTTATGATGTTTTATATTATTATGTTGATATCATTATTATTACTGCATTAGAAATTAAAATTTTAAAATTTAGAATACAAAAATTTGTAATTTTTTTGAAATAATAAAATTTATATATTGTTTACAATATGCAACTATAGTTAATGTTGTTACCTATTGGTGACAAATTTAATTTCATTAAAATGTTTACTTGATGATTTCAGAATCAATTCATTTTGTTCCATTGCTTATAGGAGCCAAGTGTCACCAGATAAAAACAACAGATGCAGATATTATACATTTGGATGAATTTAAAGCAGTGAGTAAATATTTTTGATTTCTAATAATTATGATGTTTATATTTGTTTAAGGTTCATCAGCAATTAAACATTCTAAGATATGTAAAGTTGATCACAATCTGATACATAAATATTTGCTGCTTCATATTAACATTTGAAGAATATATCTCTATTATGATACTAATTGAGATACTAAAAATATTAATATGAGATTAATAATTGACTATTGATATCAAACCACTATAAAATTTATCTATTTGTAAAAAAATAAACATTCAGCCTGTTTATTTGTAACAAGTGTTTTAAAATCAGTATTTAAATTCATAGTTCTAGCTTTCATAGTTGTTAAAGTTTTGTTATAATCTTGAAGTAAAATAATTCTACATCCAGAGAGAATATTGACTTTCACTAATGATGGTAACTAAATACATCTTATAAAATTTTTGAATCCATTTGTTTTAATTTGTACTTATGTAATTATGTGGCATTTTAAAATTATTTTCTTGGCTCTTGGCAATAGTCTGGTATACAAGTATATAAAATATATCCCAAGAAACTGTCTTATTATTTTAAATTACCATTAAATGACAAACTGATACCTGTGTTGATCAAGGCATCTGATTTGTGAATGTTCAGATCTATTTAGAAGATTATGATTAATTAGATAATCAGACATTTCAATGAATTCTTTACACAGAAAATTATTGAAGATCTAATTTCTTCTTACAAACATTCCATAGAATATTATATATAATGTTAGATATCCATTTATAATTTTGTTTGCTAGTATGTGTTTCTTCAGAAATTAAAAGAAAGCCTGGAAAATATTTTCTGATATTTTTCATAGTACATGTTTTAGAAAATTACCCAGTCATTTAATACTCAGAAAAAGATTATTAAAATTAAAATTCTTTTCAGGCAGTAGTTGAATGGGATCCCAAAGTTATTTTTATTTGTCATGGAGATAGTAGT